>CM056741.1:54248959-54757633 GCA_029851415.1 Eretmocerus hayati | reverse complement strand
CCAAACTCATAAAATCTGAGAGGAATTGATTTCCTCACTCTTAGCAATTTGGGCTGCATTCCACTTTATTTCAAAGGCAAAGGACTTTCTAAGGTCACAAATTCTGAGATATAACTTTTTTCGTACGTAATTGAGTACCTAATCCGGTTGATGAGCGAAATGATGAAAGTCAGAACTATGAATTGTCAAGATCGCTATTCTTTGGAATGAAAGAGATGGATAATTGTGACCCAATCTCTGAAATTTTATCAGTAACGCGTGCCTCAGTGAGTCTTATTTGTCGAATATTTGATGCGATGGAAGATCAATACGATAGAAAGAACAAACATCTAAACTGCTTGCATTTACGCGTGGGGAATTACTTTAATTTCCAAAGACCATACTCACACTTACCTAATCTCAATTTTTACCAGGGGGTTGAGCAATGCCCATCTTTGAAATCAGTATCAGTTAAATCTTTTAGTTGACCACAACCGACTCAGTATTTTCATGGAATAGACCGGAGAAACTCCCCCATTTATACTGAAAGCAACTCAAGTGCTATCTCAATTCCACCCCCTTCCCGACGATTTTCCTTATGAAAAACCAGCTGCAATGGATCTCACACACAGACATCCTTATCACATTTCATCGATAGCTTTATAAGGTCATCTCACGGACAGCAACCCCTTTCTGATCTTTTGCTCTATCTCATATAATCTCTACCAATCGATTTTGAAAGCCAATTTCAACAGACGAACATCGAACTTGGCTTTTGATAGACAAATCCGTCAAATAATTCAGTAGCACTGACCACTTCTCCGGTTTCTATTCTTCAGCTACGACATTGGCACCTAGACGTTGTAAATTATGGGTTTCAGAAGATCAGTAGTCTCTGAATCGATCGATACCAATTAGTACGCCCAATGACGAATGCAAACTGATGTTTCTCGGCGATGGATCAAAGAGTATATAGCGCTAATGAGAACTCCGTCGCGTCTTGTCACTTGCGGTTAGTTTTAGATATAGTGCTTGCCATGCTGGTGTGTTTCAGTATAGTGACACGATTATGGTTGAAATGTGTCTTACGTGAAGTAGATTGATGTCCGAGGATGTCTAACGAGACGAGACTACAATGCATATCTTGGTCTATGCGGGCAAGTTTGGAAATCGTATGATTCTAACCATTCTAACCCTTGGTATGATAATTTTATAGATTTTTGCAGTTGTGAGTTAGCCTCTGGTGAGCTCTACCTAATTAACTTTCCTCATTGTAAACGACGTATTCTGCATCACGAAAGGGAAAAACTGAAATCATTGCTAAGCTCAGCCACAAAGGGTGCGTTTGTCTAAATTGTTTATTTTGAGCTCTTAGTCAAAATACATCTAGAGAGTCGAAAATCATAGTGAGTATACCAAAACAATGAGGATGAAGACCGCAGACCTCAACACGATAACATTTTTGGTAGAATTGATGTACGCAAAGGGGAACTGCTAGTCAGAGTCCTGACCGCGTGATCGCGTTTTACTTCGACCGCATCGCGATCGCTCCTCCGACCAACGCGTGGTCGAGAAACTGACCTCGAGACTTCGACAAGGGGTGTTCTGCTCTGGTGCAGCCGTACGTCTGCTAAACAGTGGGACGAATGCGTTCGGGATTCTTACAACTAAACAAATCGAATGCAATGTTGAGTGAGCCTACGTCGTCACGAGAAGATTATGATTATTTACGCTGATTCTATAATTGTTGGATGTTTTGGGTATCGCAAGTGTGCATTTCAGATGGATCTTCAAACATAACCTCGTAGCCGGTTTCGTTTGAAAATTCTCACGTGCCGTTGAACACTTGTGCGGAGTATAGGACACCTCGGATTCTTCATAACTACATCTTGTTTTGCCTGGTTAGCAAGAGATGGTGGGTTCAAATCACACTTCGGTCAAATTTTTTTTCCCCGTGGACACTTCTTTATGTCTCAAAATACCTTTCGGAATACTTTATAGCCATTTCCAGACATTTTGGATCATTGTCTCGAGTTCATTCCAGCGATTTTTGAACAGATTCATAATAAATATTGTAATCGTATAGCAATATTTATCTTGTCTCAAATTCCTCGCTGAAGCGCACCCAAGTCTCCAGAATATTCATTCAATTGAAGTTGTAGATTTTTAATCGAAATGACTATTTTCTTGTAGAGCTACCGAAAATACAGAAATATTTTATAACTATTCAATAAAAATTTTTCAAGAATAGCTGAAATGAATTCGTTTCACGATTCAAAATGTTAAAAAGTTGTTATAAAGTAATCCAAAAGGTATTTTAAGACATAAAAAAATGTCTACGAAGAAAAGAAAAATTTGACCGAAGATGTGATTCGAACATACCATCTCTTACTTACCAGGCGAAAGACTTACCACTCGGACAACATACATCTCTTATGACAATCACTCAAATGTCGTGGACGTTCATCGGCTCCCCCGATGGGGCTTGGGTTCCAGGTTTTGATTAGATGGTTTATCATTCAACACACCAAAACAAGATGTAGTTATTAAAGAATCCGAGGTGTCCTATACTCCGCGAAAGTGTTCAACGGCACGTGAGAGTTTTCAAACGAAACCGGCTGCGAGGTTATGTTTGAAGATCCATCTGAACTGAGCACTTTCGAACCAAAATACCCAACAATTATAGAATCAGCGTAAGTAATCATAATCTTCTTGTGACAACGTAGGCTCACTCAAAATCGTATTCGATTTGTTTAGTCGTAAGAATCCCGATCGCATTCGTCCCACTGTTTAGCAGACGTACGGCCGCGCCAGAACAGAATACCCCTTGTCGAACTCTCGTGGTCAGTTTCTCGACCTCACGTCGGTCGGAGGGGCGATCTCGCGAGACACGGAAAGTCGACCAACAGTTTCTCAGAGCCCGCGGATCGAGTCATTAATGACTCGATCCCCGGGAACGTGAATAATTGAACGATGAAACGAACTTCCCTGTAAGTGAAGTTCGATCGCAATTATACGAAGACGCCTCGTTCGAAGAGATTACAGATGTAGTAGTCCTTTCGTCCGCCAGAGGTCCACAACGTTCAGAGCTAAGTTTTTTTTTTTTTTTTATAAGCGCCACCGCAAGCCTCGTGACCGTGAGCGGTCCGCTCCGTCTCGACGTGGCGTGCGTGTCTCATATTTTCAAAGTTTTGTTAAAATTGTTGAGATTACACGAAGGGATGCGGATGATTCATAAGTATACTTATGTGGGTGGGGTGTGATCTCTTCGAACGAGGCGTCTTTGTATAATTGCGATCGAACTTCACTTACAGGTAAGTTCATTTGATCGTTCAATTATACTACATCCGCCTCGTTCCTCGAGATTACAGATGTAGCTGTTTAGGGACGACAATTTTAACTTAATTCATTTATTCTCAGATGAAATACAACTACATGAAATTGAGAATAATTGTTCAGGAGCGCAAAACTTGATTTGCAAAATTAGCGTTGTCGGAAAGAATAGGTCTTTGATAGAATTTGGCGAAAACTTGTGAGTTTCTAGACCAACCAGCTGATCTCCTAATTTCATTCAAATTCACTCCTTTCAAGGAAGCTGCTGATGTTGCAGCATGTTTGGCCGAATAACCGGAAAAAATAGAAGTGTCAATACCACTTTTATGTAAAATTATTTTAATCCATCTGCTTATCGTTTGTGATGAGACTGATTCATGTGGTCTCTTGATAGATATAAATAAGTTTTCAACGTTATTTCTAAGCGAACTCGTAACTTCCAAATATTTTTCAATTACAGAAGCAATGCATGAATTTGGATTTTCAGTAAAACGAGGTAAGATCAAGAGTGGTTGGAATCGACCAGGACCGGAAGTTTTTATGGCATCCGGTACTTTAATGCTCAAATGATCTTTTGTACTTTGTATGTTATGGATTTTTATGTTTGTAAACGTTTGTGGCCTGTGAGCTGTTGTCAAGGCTAAAAGTGTAATTGATTTGTAAGTGAGATCTTCTAGACTCAACTCGTCCAGTGGCATTAGTTTTTCAAGATGCTTCAGAACGATTGCCACATCCCAAGTATATTCATATCTCGGTCTTTGGGGTCTCAATTTGAACACTCCTTCAAGAAGGCGAGAGATGACCTTATCATCTCCTATGTTGCCGCTAGATACTAGAGATACAGCCAATCTACAGGTATTCAGGGTACTGTATGAAGCTCCATTATTGTACATTTGTGTAAGGAATGTCAAAACATTTTTCCTAGTTGGTACATGGAAATCATACTTATTCTTACTACAAAAGAATGACTATCTACGTGAAGATGATTCGTACTGTTTCGCTGTTCCCTTGGAAAGGGACGCAAGTACGATATCCAGTGCTTCAGTTGGTGTGTCTTTGATTAGGAAAGCTTCCCGGACACTTTCCCGATAATCAAATGTAGGTGTCGTGCTTCCGGATGTACCGTTTCCCTAAATGGGGAGAGCAACAGATTATCATCTGGTTCAACAACAATTGGATCCTCTACGAGATGTTTGTTAAATAATGGCCACCATGGTTGACCTGGCCAATATGGTACTACAAGTATACCTTCAGCCCGATCGTAACGAATTTTTATTAAGGTCTTGGGTATCAGACTGAATGGTGGGAAAGCATAGAGTTTCAAATTTGACCAATTTAGAGTGAAAGCATCTATTGCGAAGGCTGCAGGCTCTGGGAGCCAAGAGACATAGTCACTGCATTTTGCTTTCTCGAAAGAGAAAGCATTTTTTATTTGCGTTGCTAGCAAAAAAGTGAATTTGTGGCAAACCGAATGTCTCAGCAATTTGATCGAAAATATTGTTGTTTAATTCCCACTCGACGTCATCATTTTTGATTCGCGACAGTGCATCTGCTTCTGTATTCTCTGATGAGGGAATGTAAGAGGTGAATAAGTGTATTCTTTTAACTTCAGCCCATTGCCAAATAGTTTTAGCTAATTTGTGATATTTCGAAAATCTCACTCCTCCCATTCTATTTATGTACGAAATAGCTGTAGTGTTGTCAATTCTGAGTAAAATTTGACAGTCATATGCTTCATTCATCAAAGATTCCAGGGCAAGTTTAACGGCTAAGAGTTCTCTATAATTGATACTAAATGTCTTATGATAGTTATTCCAACAATCATAAACCTTTTCATTTCCACATGTGGCTCCCCAACCTGAATCTGAAGCATCGGTGATCATGGTAAATTTGTGTCCGATGTTTTGATTGTGTTGGATGAAAAAGGAATTTTCGACAACCACCAATTCAGATCAGTGGCGATAGACTTTGGGATGGTCATTGTTGAATCATAGTTGAAATTATTTTTCCGTAACGCTGAAATCCTCTTCGATTCTAGGTATCTGGTATACAATAATCCATATTCAACAGCTGGGCAAGCTGATATCAATTTTCCGATGAGCCTGGCAAATTCTGATATTAGACAAGACTTATTAGGTAAAAACGATTCAATCAAGGCTGACAACCTATGCTTTTTTCGGGAGGTAACTCGAGGCAATATCTTTCTGAATCAATAGTGAATCCTAAGAATTTGCACTCTGTTGATGGATGTGTATTACTTTTAGATTCGTTTATCAAAAAACATAAGAATGTTAATAATGACATCGTAGCCTCGATATTTTTTTGACATGATAGGAAAGAATCCCCAATCAAAAGAAAATCATCGAGATAATTCACAGAAATGTAACCTCTTGCCCTCAAGTAAGAAGTTACTGGTTTTAACGTTTTGGTGAAAATGTATAGACTTAATGACAAACCGAATGGTAAATAAGTGAGTTGGTACAGTTGTCCGTCAAACTCAAATCTCAAAAATTTTCGGCTTTTCTTAGCAATTGGTATGAGATAGTACGCATCTTGAAGGTCTACAGTTCCCATGAAATTTCCCGGAAAAATTATTTCCGAGGCAGTTATTATATCCTCCATCTTGAAATGAGGGACTTTTATAAACCGATCCAACTTTTTTAAATTCAAAATGAAACGCCATGACCCATCTGATTTCGGTACCAAAAAATAACTTGATAAGAACTGTTTCTTACATGGTTTGCATTTTTCTACTGCCCCTTTTGCTAGCAGAGCATTGATTGATTCGCGACATTTCTGAAATTCTTCCATGGATTGGAATTGCACATCGGGTTTCTTAAATTGCTTAACCTTCTTTCGGAAAGGGATTGGATATCCCGTAACACAATTTAAAATGAAACGATCTGAAGTAATGGATTTCCAATTATTCTGAAAAAACTTGAGTCTACCGGCAATACATACATTTATTTGGGAATTTCTTGGTTCTTCTGAGGTTGTTGGGCGAGATACTGAGGGTTCTGATATCCTTGATAGGGAGCTTGTCGGTTGTACGGTTGACTTGATTGCCCTGTTCTGAAGAGATTTCGATTTCTTTGAGATCGGCCCCGGAAACTGCCTGCTTGATTCGGATTGGACCCTCTTCCGTGCAGGCCTGAGTTGTTTAAATATTTCTTAGCCCCAGGCTGGTTTTTGTTGGTGTTAGAAAATTTTCGGAGTGAACAGCGACTCTAATCATAGTAGTCCCTTCTTTGAATTTTTCGGTCAGTTTATCCCCGACTAAGAACTCTCCAGGTTCGGTGTCTTTCAAAATCGCTCTTCCGTCGTCATCCAATATAGGTATTATGAAAGCAGGTCTAGACTTGGTCTGGCTACGCATCATTTCACATAATAGTTCCCCTGTATCATAGACTCTTTCTACTAAGAAAGCTCTATCTAGAGTTTGTTTCTTATCGACCAAGCTAGAAAGGGCTCAGCCCAAAGAGGCTAACGCTGCTCCTGCTAAGCGTTGCCGTTTCAGCATGAAGGTATCTCTCTTTTTGTACGATTTATCTATAATCATGAATAAAAACAGTGTATATATGTGTATATATCTATATACATATGTATGTGTAAGCAGAGAAAACTTACGAAGTTTTAGTAGAATTTCCGGATTCATTTTTGGTGGATTTAATCCGGGGGGATTTTCAAACTTCTCTAATAACTCGTCTCTGCGGTCTTTCTTTATTCCTTGTTGGAACCAGTGTTGCCAGCGGCTTAAAATTTCAGCATGGTAGGGAACTTTGACTGCTTTCGAGTTATTAGGATGATCGCCAAATATTTGAATGAATTCTTCGTCTAGCGGCTCATCGTCATTTTTCTCAATATTTTCTGTCGTAGTAGCATCAACTGACTCTTCCTGTTTCTCCAAAGTCTCGGCCTCTTCTGTAAGAGATGAGTTTATTGTATGACCTATTGTACTATAGAGCCAAAACGAACATGAAACGTAAAAATGAGAGCTAACGAATGAGAGGGTGAAAGAGAGCACGGGGAATTTTACGACCGATGACGCAGTATGAGTCCAACCATAAGGCTAAATATAGACCAATGCCATGGTAAAATGTTCTCACATTTTCTCGAACGTTCGAGAATCCCCATGATGCAAGAAATTGAAATTCATAATATACGAATTATTTTTTCCAGTTTTTATGAAATAATGACAATTTTCGAATTGCATGATTGGTGCAGATTTGCTGTGTTCGACGGCTTCTGCCGTGTAAAAGCTTTGTGCGAAGGCTTCTGCCGATTGTTAGGAATTTACATATATATTGACTGCGATTCCAGTGTAAATTATCGTTGGATAGAAGGCTTCTGCCTCATAATAGCACGCTACAGCTTGTAGCAATAATATCCGGAACATTTTTACTGAGTGTTTTAATAAATAATTTGGAGGCCTACCTATTATGTCTTGTTGATCTTCTTGTCCATATTCTCCCTCAGTGAAATTTTCGTCATCTTCATAGTTTTCGCTCTCAGAACTCATTTCTTCTTGAACGCTATTGAATTGTCTTTTCTTTTTTTTTTTCGACTTTTTTCTAACTCGGCTAATTCTAATCCCAAATCACGCTTTTTTCCACTCATTCTGATTGTAAAACTCGGTTACGAACCCTTGAAATAAGCTCTGAACTTGAACTGCGTTTTTCGAGACGTGCGACCTCGTGCGCACAACGAAAGAATATGAGACACGCACGCCGCGTCGAGACGGAGCGGACCGCTCACGGTCACGAGGCTTGCGGTGGCGCTTATGTAAAAAAAAAAAAAAAAAAAAAAACTTAGCTCTGAACGTTGTGGACCTCTGGCGGACGAAAGGACTACTACTTCTGTAATCTCGAAGAACGAGGCGGATGTAGTATAATAGATTTCGCGTAATATAATGAGATCCGAGAGTGGCTTGAGGATTGGCGTGTCGATTTTCTCTTGTGCGGATGCAAAATTATTCAAACTTGGTGGCTAGAGTAATAATAACCGGATCATCGGCTGATGAGACAGGTGAGTACGTCCTCTGCGTTTTTGCTTTCTGCATCTAGCGGGTACACTTGTTCTACGTATTAGAGATCAAGTAATTTTACCTGACCTAGGGTATATGAATTTTGAACATAGGGATATAATACCAATCTCTATGATTTTGAAGACATGTACACTTGGGAGCAGTCTGAACTGTCCACCAATGTAGCCAACTGAACGGTCTATCTTCTATGCTAATAGCATGGGAGAGTGACCTTCAAGTTGGCTACAGTGTGGACAGTTCAACTGCTCCCGAGTGTACATACACGAATACGTGTGATATTTTTGCCGACAGAACCGTTACACATCTCTAATCGAGAATCGTTTCACTCATTCATACACGCGCTCACGATCAAGCGCATAAATAGCTGAGAGGTTCTCAGTACGAGCGTTATAGTATATAAGTAAGAGTTAAAAAGAATTTTTAAAGTACACTCTTATGAACTGCGCCTAGTGCAATGCAATACATGAGCATCTGAGACGCGTGAGTGCAGCGGGTTTCCCGAGAATGAGCTAAGGCGCTTTTATATCGCGAAGTCCCGAAGTTACAAACATGCAGCAGACGATTTGCGGCATTCCTCGCTTGCCACGTGGAAGGCCCGAGGCCGGCACCAATAGTTTCTTTATTAATGAAATAATCTAACACTGCGCTGATTAAAATGACATGATATTATGTATTCTGATCACTCACAACAGTGCACACCCACGAGATCAAATAGAATGACTAGCCGGAAGTTAATTATCGGAAGTCACGTGATATGACCAAAATTACTAGATCTAGGACGGAGAAAACACAAACTCGGTGAAGTGTAATAAAAGTGTATAATAAAAATCAGCGAGAATGAATTTTTGTTGTGGTATTAACATCTCGGCGTCTCCGAGTACTCCGCGACTGATTGATTCTTGCTCCGAGCGCAGAGCGATTTCATATAATAAGGTCATATTATTCGTATGACGATTATAAAATCGTCATGTTTCCCCTACATGCGGAAGGAAGGGTTGGGGACATACTAGGAACATTGCAATTTTTTTTAGTAATGTGGGCGTAAAATCGGCTAGAAATCGAATTTTGCAATTTTGTTGAAAACATTTCAAAGTTGGAACAAAAACAAATAAAATGAGCTAAGATACGTTGAAATTGGTTGCACCAGTTTTGTTTGGCATAGCTTTCAGTAACTAACAAAAAAGAAGTCGAGAGTACCAAAACCACTTTTTGTTCTAAGAAATGTGCGTGCCATTTAAGGTCGGTCCAAAACGTTGATTTTCTCATATTTTAACGTAACAAACATGAAAAAAAAAAAATGCTCCGCAAGGTTTGCGGGATCGTACATGTGACAACTTGAGTGCGGGCATATTAGGAAATGGAGCTTTTTCACCACGAAAAATGTACCTAAAAAGCCTTGACAGCTTTCTCCTATATTTTTTTATCGCGAGTACTCGGAATGCAACTTTGCCGTTTGTCGTTGGTATGAAACTCTCTCGCGAAATGTAGACCGTTTACTCGGCTGTAATAAACATAGTAGATATTCTCTTAAAAATCTGAACGTCATCATTTCGCAACGTCGTGCCCTCTCGAGGAAACTCAGCTGCCCGGACTGAGCTACTTTATCTTGCAACTAATGTCGAGTCAACTCTTGAGTTGCTATACATATAGCCATGCGCCTATGCGTATTTCATCCAAACACAGATCGACTCAAAAAATACTCGACATGTTTTCTCTCGATTTCATTCCTTTCAAGAGCTTAAACCATGTCGTATGATAATTAAAGTTTTGATATCCTGAGAATCGATGGCTCTTTTCTAAACCTAATACCCGCCTAGTTTTACTTTAGTAAAAGTGAATTGTGGCGGGGGGGGGGGGGCAGGGAGGAGGAGGTTAACGATATAAGACATGCGACTGTCATTTCGACCGACTCTTTTCTGAAATTCTTTTCAAATACTGCAGAGTAGCTCAAATTGACTCAAGATGCTCAAATAACTTGGTAATAATGTCAACATATTTCATTCGATTTCCAGCGTGATTGGAAGAAATTGGTATGTTTAAATTCTCCAAATGTGAGGTAATCGGTCTTGTTGACATGAACACGCCTACTACTAGGTTGAAAAACAAAAGAGGTATGATTGATAAATGAAATACCTCCCCGGCAGGTAAATTTTGTGAATAAGATCGAGATTGGTCGTGAGCCAGTAATTGTGTGAAGAGTTTATCATTGGATAAGAAGCCAGAATAACACAAAGATGCAATTCATCAAATCAAGTCCTCACTCCTTGTGTTATTAAAATGAAATGCAAATATGCAACTTAATTGTCTAGATAAGTCAATTGTTATCTTGTCAGATTAATTTAACAATGCGCTGCACGTGCGCCAGAAACTCATTCGTGAAGTCGAATATTGGGGGAAATATTATACTGACTTTTACAAACTTATGTGTCGGGAAGAATTCTTTAATCGCATCGCCCCGCCATAAAATCAAGGAACCAACAAATGTTCTTCTCGAAAACTCTTGGGGAGTCTAAACTTCAAAATTCCAAAGCTCATCATCACTATTATTATACGGAAAGCCATTTCCACTTTTGGGCAAGTCCACGGCATGATTATGTGATTTGTGTCCATCACGAATCTGCATCACACGATAATTATAATATTTCATCAGCCAGCTCCAAACAGATCATCAGGCATGTGACATTAATATTACGTGATTATAGTACATGTTGCTAACAATGTAGGCTCTCAGAATGAGACGCGTCTACTCCAGCATATGATATAATAAGCACTCGTCGTTCCACATGTTGCTCACGTATTCACGATGCCAAAATTTTGGGCATCAGCTGGTTGTCAGAGAGAGGCAAGAGTCTAGCTTAAAAGATTGATGGAGCTGTGGGTTGGCGAGCCAACCGACTCAACCATCTCTCGACACGTCGCCCATAGTTCTAACGGTGATTATATCGTGGGTATGTAGGGCAAAGGGCGTCAGAGTGATTGATCGGTACAAAGTTCCAGCCTGACGTTATGTTGTGAGCTCGCTCCAGTATAATATAGCTAGATTTTCTGAGACAAAACTTTTTATAGGAACTATAGTAATATAATCGATAGCGGTAGCAGCTTGCTAAGTGATCCACAGATTGAGGGAACCTGATAAGAGAAAACGGATGGTGAAACTTAATAAAATTCACTATCAGTGATCAGAGATGCTTGCTCATTATTCCATGGGGAATGTTTTACTGCTTACCAATGGTCTTCAAATAAGTTCACATTCTTCTGATGATACTGCAAATCGGGATCGTTCGCCCTAGCTAGGGTAATTTTGAACCTATCTGATTCTACTACTAACGATTTTTCAGAACTAGAGACGATAACAGAATTAATTCGATAGTTGATAATCGTTTGCCATAGATTCCAGTAAGAATGCCTAAAATAAGCCAGTGGAGAGTTATGACTAATGTAAGTTTGGTCTAAAGTTATTCTAGGGTGATTCAGACGTTCCCGGATTACAAAACTGATAACCCACAAGTATTCAAGTGGTAGCCATTTGACACGTACACAATATCAACCACATTTGAAAATCTGAATATCGCTTCTTGGCATTCAGAACATTTATGTAACTTAATGTACTTCTGATATCTTTCATATGCATCAAACCTGGGATTAGAAAGATATTCTTCTTGGATATCACCAAAAAAGGCGTTTGAAATCCATACGGATTTCATTTTTTTGCGATATCGCCCGCAAAAAAATGAAAAGCTAGTTCTCGACTTCATCCTTCCAAACGAAGTTCCGAAAGCGTGTTGTAATATGAGAATCAATCAGAAGGATCTGAGCAACAACTCGCATGATTTTCTCAGAATTGGCGAAGAGTCTCATCCACGTAATCAGGAAAAATTGCTGAAAAAGGACCACTTTAGACACTTGTCGAGTAGATATTTATTTATTCGTTTAATTATCCATTCGCGTGGTCTTGGCCTTTGTCCGTGAGAGATAGTTGCTCGTATTTCATCATATATTTTGGCTATTATACATAGGGAAAAAGTGCATGAACTTCATCTTCTGATAAATAATATGTTATCGGGTTTATCTTGAGGGTAATTCAATAATCAATATGTTTCATGAATTGTATCTGGGAAATTTTAGAATGTTTGATTTCATGAGATTTTTCAAATCGCGCGTTGTGCATAGGAAGTAATCAAGCCAATTAGATTGACAGTTTGCGGAACAACATCAGCTTCTTTATAAGAAGAATCGATCAATCAGTGATCCTGCGGGGAGATGAATGTAGCTAATTCTCACGACTTGTTGACATTCAGGGCATACGGGTCTAGGCGCATTTCTAGCAACAATACCCCAAAAAAATCTTCAGGCATAGTTCTCAATAGGTACAACATGGAACGAATGATATTTGGCCCTAGATACACACTGCAAAAAATTGGTTGAATTTTCCACCACAC
This sequence comes from Eretmocerus hayati, assembly GCA_029851415.1. Taxonomy (NCBI): domain Eukaryota; kingdom Metazoa; phylum Arthropoda; class Insecta; order Hymenoptera; family Aphelinidae; genus Eretmocerus; species Eretmocerus hayati. The sequence goes on along the minus strand of CM056741.1, from coordinate 54,744,838 downwards.
TGGTTGATTTTTCAATCAAATTGGTTGAATTTTCGAGCAAGTGATATCATTCAATATTGAATTCCAACTTAGGTCGGCTGGAAATCCAAGATAAACATAGTTTTGTGATGATCGTATTTGGATGGGTAACCTCTGGTCGGGATATGCCACGCATAGCTCGCGAGAAAAATTTGTCGGTTTTATTATTATGGTTATAATACGGGAGCCACGAGATTGATAGATGGTGATGATCGGTTGACATTTTTGGGTCAGGAGAACAAGTTTCGTCAAGTTCTCTTGTAAACAAACAAAGAAAAACATGTACCGTTCCCATTCAAAACCACCTATCGATCCCATGTAGATCTAGCCATGAACTCATCCACAGTGATTATATATGATTATATATTTCGAACTAGTGTTTGAGTTGGATACGCATCAATGAAAAAAGAAAAAAAAAAAAATTAGTGCGTCCAGATAGAACACGCAAAAGATGACGGAGTCGTCCATAAATTTTCTCTCACATTGAGTTTTGCACAGTACCATAAGTGCACCCAACTTGTCTCAATATGCCAATCTTAGAAATAGGTACTCCTTCACCTTCCCGATAATTTTTTCACGTGTGTTGAACTAAAGTTTGAGAAAATAGGTGATGGGTTATACCAACCTAGAATCGTTTCCGCTTTCCTCAAAACACTCGAGATGGTTTTCTCATTTTTCGCGATTGTACAGCTAAGAAATCAACGAAGAAATTGAGTTTAGTAAAACCGGTGCAAATTCTTTCAGTTCGGTGGATCTTAAAGTTCTTAAGCGTATTTGATATCTTGTTTTAAGACCTTCAAAACCCGGTTTTTAGAGTTGGAAAACATCGATCTGGAACATGCAAAATTTGGAGGTAAACAGAAATAGTGGTTAAGAACCTGCAAAAAGCTCCAAATATGGTTGCACGGCGATAAAAACATATAAAAACGATTTCATGCATTTTATCGCCAATTTACATCGTTTTGAATGATGGGGACAAATTGTTCGGCAAGTTGGGTACACACTTTTGTGAACCCCTAGAAATCACTTTCTGGGAAATTTTTAACAGCTTGCCTCCAGTTTATCAAAATTAGACCTATTCCAGCTCATTTCGAAGGTCTTGAGACAAGCTTCCAAACGAGTTGAAGTACGTTCGAAAATATTGAGATGGGCCAAAGTTATTGAGAAATTGGCTTGATGAGGGTACCCTACATTAGTTGAAATTGCAAAACATGTATTCAATAACAGTGTGGTGCCTCGAAGTCTCATTCACATATAATCAGGAGATGGTCCATTACTTCCATTGTTCCTATCTTAGAAATTGGTTATTCTAAACTCAAAATTTTACTCAATATCTGGGAGACCTATAATGCGACGCTCTGAAATTGAGGACTCGCTTCTTCATCATATACGATTATTATAAAACGTATGATATCAGAGAAAAGTTTCCGATTCTATATTTATAGATATCGGGCTAGAGTAGTCTAGACTCGAGCTCGGTGGTTTATCAGAGTTTCGAGAATTGCGTTTTGTTGTCGCCTGATGTGAATTTTCCTTCTCTCAGATCTCAGACAAAGGTTTCTCTTGAAAATTCTCCCAATTGCTAAAAAGACTTCTCAAGAAAGTTCACATTGCAATTACTAATATGGATATGATTTCAATCTCAAACTAGTTCTCAAATATGTAATGCACACGCATTGCGAATGTCATCAAAATTTCCATGAACGAGTTGCCGTAATTTGTGAAAGAATACACACACATACACACAGCAACGAGCGTGAGCATCAAGCCATATAAGTCGTTAGATATAGCACATATATACAGCACCTAATACAATGGTGAGCATACATTACTAATATAAAGTATAGCGCGGCACGCGGCGCCTGCGCATAACATAGCAAACGATCCCGTCAACTGAGAGCGTGTCCACATGGATTCCCAATCACGGATTCACTCGCACCGCGCCGAAAGATGACTCCGTCATCAAAAAAAGAGTTTGATACGCGTCACTGAATTTTTTCCCGAAAACGCTCGCGGGGCCGCCGCTGATGTTTTTTTTTCCTATTTGTTCACGAGAAAACATAACGAAATACGGTTTCCTGGCCCAAAAATGTCATACGAAGACCACCACCTAAACAGGCCGGCGCCTAAGTGTATATGTCGTAGGTGAATAGGATTCTCAGCCGGATAGCTATCTTCCGCGGCGCATAGCTATCCACCGGCCGATTGCACCACTGCTTACAAATTGATTATTCATGCATACATCTTATTATGGCTTGCGTATCCGGGAACTCACAGCCATTGAGTATTTAACCAGCTGGTTGAATTTTCAACCAATTTGGTTGAAGTTTCTATCCAACCAACTGCTGGAAGTTTTTTGAATAAATTTTTTACAGTGCAATTGTATAAAACCGGAAAAATCCAAAAGACCCGATTTTCATCATTCGCGCGAGTGTACCAGTGCATGATTTTGGCTTCTTTAGTCCCACTCCCAAAAGACCCCGCCTTAAAACATGTTCCCAGGCATGCAGATACATTCATCTGGATGTGTACTATCATATCTCTGTCGTCACAGACGCGTGCTTGTCGATGGACGGAAGTACGGACAACTGAATAAGTGGGTACATGACTCGACGAATTCTTTCGTTTGCCTATAAATGCTGTAAAAGTCAATCAACCCATATTTTCGTCCAAAAAATTCTGGATCTCATGAGCGATATGTCGTGACCCGAATGAGCGTGCCTAGCTTGAAATCGGAGTGGTTAGTCGCTGACGGAATGAAGTTTGTCGCGAGAATTGGTTGAAAAAAAGGACTGATATCTAAAGCGCGGCGGCAAATCGGCTGGTGGCTCTATTTTTCTCTGAAGACTTCTGAAGAAAACCATACTCAATGATACAAAGAAGTGTGTCTAGTTAATTTTTGCTCTCGGAGCTTACAGAATCATGTTCATCGCATATTTCGAGCAAAACTCAGGAAAATAATTCCTTCCCTGCTGGCTTGGAACTCACCCATGATCTTCAAGAGTATGTTTTGATTGAGATTTGTGATAAGACGATCATTTTCTTGATTCTTTGACCTTAGTAAAGGTCATCAGAATACCAATGATATTACTTGAATTATGTGAGATAGCTAATTCTGCGCGAATCGGGAAGGTTTGTCAAATGGACTAGAGATATCGGACCATAATCTACGAGATCGCGATCTCATGGTAATCAAGTCAAGTTCAGTAAAATATCAACCGAAGCCTTCAACAGATTCTTTCCATTCTGTGCCTCAAAGTTCACCCTAAAGTGTCGCGAGTGTAACCAATCGAGCCGTGACCCCGGCATCGGCCCCCAACCTGGGCTCCCCGATGCGCAATACTGCGAATCTTCGGATTCGTGGGGGTTACGTACCGAGAAAATTGACCGCGAATACGGAATTCCGCGAATACTGAAGCATATTTCTTATGGAAATATTCAGATGGACGGTCATTTACCTGTCCGCGAATAACGAAAATCGCGAATACGGAATCCGCGAATCCGGAGGTTGGCCTGTATCAGCTTCATGGACCTCATTGACGAGCTGACGGCCGTGCTCGTCGGGCCCACAGCCATCCCATGTGCTGTTCGCTCGAAAAATGAGATATTAGGATACTCCATCTGAACTGAACTCGCCTCGACGAGTCAGGGCGCGAAGGAGTATTGTCTTACAGAAGTAGCCTCGCCACCGGCCACCACCTCTAGCGAGCCGGTTCTTAGGGTGATGGCAGACAACCCTCTGATGGGACGACAATCTCACAACACGACAGTAAAATCATTCTTGCGGACCCAACCATCGATGGATTTGATAGCAGCACTTATGGGTTATGAGAATTAATCAAATCCCTCGACAATTAGGCTCACGGAATGAGTTTCGGATCGTGTCGGGTGGTGTCGTGCCGTGAGTAGAGATTCTCGTCGCAGCGGGTCGTGTGTCATCACCCCTACAGGAACGTTGTCGCGCAGGCAGCTAACTCTAGCATTTGCATCACCAAGTCATGCACCTTCCCCAGCGACTTCGACATCGTTTATGCTCCTGCAGGTCCCCAAGGGCACCAACACCAGCCGTGCCTACATCGGTCAAGGTACTCCAAGCAACTTCAACACCGATGGGCCATCCAGTAACCCCATCGCCGTCTGCACAAAAATCAGCATAATTTTCAGCAGGCCATCATTTGGAATCAATGGTACCATGACGGGATATGATCCGATTTCTCACAAGATACTACGGAGCAGATAGCCACATTCTTCCACCGACTGAGCTTGGTAGAAAACTTCTTCGACAAGTCCAGAAACGGACCTTGACGGTATTCCAGGGTAAGAAAAACTAATACCTTCGCCAGCTGAAGCCTAGTTTCTTTGGATGAATAGTCGCCATATTTTCGGAGTTTGCTTGAAGTGGCGAAGCAGCTACTTGACATATTAATACACTAGCAGAATTGCTCCGCTCGCTGACGCTCGCTGCGCCTAAGAGTCTTTGGAGGGAGTTTGAATAGTCGAATCGTATTATTTTTCACAACAAATATTTGATTTTGAATAAAATAAGAACTTCGTTCAAATGGCAACCATAATTAATGACAGATGCACGCTGTAACTATTTTCGTACATGAAGTTCAATTTTCATAAATTCTACGAAGCTTCAGTTTCACTTTTCGAGGATTGATAGAGCTGCGCGAAAAAATATTAAATGGCTATAGAAAGACTTCTTTTATCATTATTTCATTCGTTACATTACATTCGTATATCCATCTCATACATCACAGCCTAATTCATCTTTATTGCATGTCACATCACATATCTATTTCATATTTCATTCCATTCTTCCCTTTCATATGATCTCATTTCCTTTCCTATATCTCCTGGCTATATCTTCTTCATCTCTTTCTTCACCTCCACCCAATCTCACCTCCATTCAATCTGATCATTTTCAATATCATTTTTCACTTTACCGCCATCTCATCTCCTCCTCAACGTCATTCCCACCACCTCATCACATTCATCATGAATGCTATTAGTCTATAACATCTCATCCCTTTCCCTCCTCTTTACCCATCCCATCTTACCTTCATTAAATCTCATCATCTTTCATACCACCCCCCACTTTACCACCATCATATCTCCTTTCCTATATCATTCTCACCAGCTCATCACACATTCATCATTCATCATACATCCGCCAATGATCGCCTACTTGGAGGCGAATTCTTGTACGCAGGTAAGCCGCCTTCGGGTGCAGAGGTTGTGTCCGAATTCAAATCCAAGTAGGAGGGTGAGGCAATCATTCAATCTATAATATAATCATGCATCCATCTTAAACATCACAACTTATTACATCTTCATTGCACGTTGCATCTTATTTCTATTTCATACCATTCTCTCCATTCATATCATCTCATTTCCATCCCTACTTCTTCTTCCTCTCTTTCCCTTCTCTTTTATCATTATTTCATTCGCTACATTACATTCGTATATCCATCTCATACATCACAGCCTAATTCATCTTCATTGCATGTCACATCAAATATCTATTTCATATTTCATTCCATTCTGTCCTTTCATATGATCTCATTTCCTTTCCTATATCTCCTGTCTGTATCTTCTTCATCTCTTCCTTCACCTCCACCCAATCTCACCTCCATTCAATCTGATCATTTTCAATATCATTTTTCACTTCACCGCCATCTCATCTCTTCCTCAACGTCATTCCCACCACCTCATCACATTCATCAAGAATGCTATTAGTCTATAACATCTCATCCCTTTCCCTCCTCTTTACCCAGCTCATCTTCCCTTCATTAAATCACATCATCTTTCATACCACCCCCCACTTTACCACCATCATATCTCCTTTCCTATATCATTCTCACCAGCTCATCACACATTCATCATTCATCATACATCCGCCAATGATCGCCTACTTGGAGGCGAATTCTTGTACGCAGGTAAGCCGCCTTCGGGTGCAGAGGTTGTGTCCGAATTCAAATCCAAGTAGGAGGGTGAGGCAATCATTCAATCTATAATATAATCATGCATCCATCTTAAACATCACAACTTATTACATCTTCATTGCACTTGCATCTTATTTCTATTTCATACCATTCTCTCCATTCATATCATCTCATTTCCATCCCTACTTCTTCTTCCTCTCTTTCCCATCTCTTCTTCCATTATCATCATCATCATCATTCATTCTCTCATTCATTCTCTCATCCATCACATCCCAACATCGTCATCATCATCATCATCATCATCATCATCATCATTATCATTCATTCTCTCATTCATTCTCTCATCCATCACTTCCCATCATGATCATCATCATCATACCGACGCCTCTTACGAAGATAAACACATCCGCTAACGCCCACGAAGAAAAACACGGTGGCCGAAGATTAGCATTTGCTTTGTTATGGCCACGAAGATTAACACTTACTGTTTACGCCACGAAGATCAACACTTACACCTCAGCGCCACGAAGATCATCTCTTACTGCTTAAGGCCACGAAGAGTAACACTTACTCCTCAAACTGCACGAAGATTAACACATTCGCGCATTTTTTTCTCGAAGACTATAAGTATTCCGTCTTAAGGCCACGAAAAGTAACACACTCTCCTTAGCGGCACGAAAATTAGCACATTCGTAGACTCCATTCTTGAAGGGACGGAGATTATGAGTACTTCGTCCTAAGCCCACGAGATGTGTCACATTCTTCTTAGCGGAACGAAGGCTAACACAATCACTTACCGTTCATCGTCACGTCAAAGAGAATGTGTTGTTTTTCATTCCATCGAGAAGAATGTGTTAGTCTTCGTGGCGTAGAGGAAAATGTGTTACTTTTCGTGGGCTTAAGACGAAATACTTATTGTCTCCGTCCCTCCATGAATGAAGTCTACCGATGCATTAATTTTTGTGCCGCTAAAGAGAATGTGTTTTTTTTCGTGGCCCTAAGACGAAATACATGGTCTCCGTCCCTTTGAACAAGAACGTGTGCAAGTGTGTTATAGTCTTCATACCGTTCAAGAGGAAGTGCTAGTTTCATGGGCCGTTGAGCAGTAAGTGTTAGTCTTCGTGGCCCTAAGGAGTAAGTGTTAGTCTTTGTGCCCCTAAGGAGTAAGTGTTAGTCTTCGTGGACTTAACGAGAATGCGTTAATCTTCGTGCACCTAAGGAGTAAGTGTTAGTTTTCGCGGACCTGAGGAGAATCCGTTAATCTTCGTGTTCACAACGAATAAACGTTAATCTTCGTCAGTCACAAGAAAAGAGGTGTTTATCTTCGTAAGAGGCGTCGATACATCCTCTCATCCATTACATTCCATCCACGGACGCAAACAGAGGAACCCAAGCTTCCATCGTTGGAACAATCCATTTTCTGCACTTGCGACATCATAATACCTATGTATGGTGAGCAAGTGTAGAAAATGGTGCGAATTCGACGATGGCTCGAAGCGAAGGTTCAACAGACAGACTTTCGACAGAACTCTTACATCAATTCGAGCCAGACAAAGACAGCGGTACCCACAAAACGCTTGGAAACATGGGAGTAGCCCGTATCCCTGTGTCCGACACCATACGAAAGTAAGGTGAGCGGATGCATCAAAAAGGGATATTGGTGCGAAAACATGATAACACGGCAAGGGTACAACGAACAGACTTTTGACAGCTTCACAAAATTTAACATCTGAAAGGGGTAAAAAATCTAAACAAACAGGTGAAACGAAACAGGTAAGATAGAATAAGTAATATCCAAAGTGATAAAAAGTCTAAAATCAAAATAGGTAAAAAATCCATAGAACAGGTAAAGTATAACAGATGGAAAGAAACTGGTAAAATAGACCCTAGATAGAATTGTAAAAAAAATCTAGAGGAAAATACGCGCAAGTTTTTGGTCTTATCAGGTTAGGTTAGTAAAATCTAGGGATATTTATCTCTGGAGACAAATCAAGACAGGTAAAGTTAAGACGGCAGCGCGCAACTTTTGAGTCAGGTCGGGTTAGTAATAAATCTAGGGATATTATTCTCTAGAGAAAAGTCAGGTCTGGCTAGGTTAAAACCGATCGAGGGGAAAAAATCTAGTGATTCCGGACACCAAACAGTCATCACGCGACTTAATATAATGTAATTCGTTCCGCATACTTGAAGAACTGTTATCCAGAGTCACGCCAAGCAGCTTAATAGTCTCCCAATACTTCACATCTTAATCACCTATACCTTGACTAAAGGGATATTCATTCCACTGAGTTAACTCATGTGGTATAGTGATCCAAACCATACGGTTACTGTTTCGTATGCCTTGAGTTCAAGGCAATTTTGATTACCCCAATAACCTCTAATTCTAGTTCAGGTGTTCTATTTAGAAGAAACTAAAACTTTTGAGATATATTTTAGCAGAGTGTAGTGCCACAACTCTAATTCGAATGTAAGTACAGATTTGAGAATGTTCCAGACTGGATTCGAAACCACCGAACCGATAAATTTCATTGAAGTACAAAACTCTGTTCACGTACCTCTTCAACGTTGATTTATGTTTGATGAATTAATAACTCATCATGTTGTAAAATACCGCAGTGGTAAGAATTACATCAGAGATCCGATTTCCCCCATGCGTAACGTGGTATGCAAAGATTCTTTATTCTTCGTCCCATTAAATTAACAAATGATGAAACAAAAACATCGAACTATGAATTTTCATACTCGAAACAGGGAATACCTATGATTTTTCTGCAAATGAGATTTTATCTATTCGCATAAACATAATCTGTTTGTGTATCCAGTCAAGTGCATTTTCAAATCTCGTTATGCAATGATTACAAGGTCTAAACCTCTTCACTCGTTTGTTTTATCTCTGCATTCGCTCAATGTAAATCAAGATGGTTTATCCACTTCCCTCAAGTTTTCGCGCCAAATGCATCGTGCTAGGACTGAAAGTCAATCAAAGAGCAGTCGAGCGGAAAATAGACTTGATACGATTTTTTCTTTCCCTTCTTCAGGAGTGTATGTACATGTACATACAATGATAGAGTGTAGTCTCTGAGAGCTACGCATTGGTGCAGTGATTACAGTAGCTGTACAATACGGTGTCATGTGAAAGGATGTTTGCTGAAAAAGAATTACAAGAATGATGATTCGTTTTTGCTCAATGTATCGATTCATCAGTGGAATAGTACCATTTGTTGTGTGAGATTCGAGGAAATTTTGACTAAAATTCAGTGTTATTATCTTTGATCGAGTGTACTTTGTCATGGTCTTGGAGGTCTATTGAAACTTGAGATAATAGATTTGAGCCGCTAATTATATTGAACATCAGATCAAGGAGTCCTTACCGATTAGATAAAATTTGTTCCAAAATTAGTCCTCTCTGAGTGTGCAAATTTGCAATGCTCAAACGTCAATATTGTTCAATGCAATATGTTTTATCTTTATTCATACGACTGCATATCAACATGACGAGAAATTTGCAATTGCTGTATAAATGGATTCTCTGTCTTCGATTTGATTTCACATTTTGATTTTCTTTCGGAGTGATTCTAAAAAGGAATCACCACCATGACTTCGTCACTAGTTGTTTACGGTCTGCTCATCTGTGCGGTGATTCTGGTATGCTCTAACTATTCATCAACTAGATCTGAAGCGATCATAGATGCTTCAAGAATTATCTACAAAATTCCACTAACGAGGGGTGGACCAGGTGTTCGGGTCACCAGTCTTGTCCAAATTCTTTCACGGTTTCGTGGTACATAGAGGATGAAGAATCTAGAGTAACTCTTTCAAATGGGCCTTCTGTCCTAAGATACAGGCGCTTACATTAGCATTGCCCATATGGGCCCAGGTCAAAAAGTGATATATATATATATATATATATATATGTATATATATGTATATAGCAATGTTGACGTTCCTGGCTGTAGCTCTGAAAAGAGGGACCATTTGATAGAGTTACTCTGGATTCTTCATATACTGGGTGATAAAAAACTGTAAATAAAATTTGGACAAGATTGGTGATCCGAATGCCTGGTCCTCTCCTTGTGACTATTATAGAGTTTCCTTGAAATCATTCTTTAGCTATGCGAGTTATAACAAAATTCAAGTACAACTTATTATCAGCTGCTATCATTATTCGAATTGACAACTTATCAAGTTTGTGGCTTCTAAAATTATTGGTGATGAAAACTCTTGGAATGTAATGATAATGCAGTAAGAAGCTTTTGGAAAGTCACACATTCTTCTGATCAGCTTGAAACTGAATGAACCGTAAGATGGGCTAGATTCATATGTGATTCGTTATTTCAGTGTCCAGGATCGCTAGCTATTGAAGAACCAGAGGTGAGTTTCAATCTTCCAAAAAAATTCAATAACTTCCCCGTGATGACGATGACCAAAATACCCTCTCCATGTGCAATGGTTCTCTGTGGGATGGGCTACAAAATGGAATCTTTATCGTCTCTGCTCAAGCTCAGATTAATGATTTTTACCTCCTTCGCCCATCACAGTGATTGTGACAGTTATTGCATACTTTTGGTCAGGGAAAATGAGCTATGAGCGTGTATCCGAGCTAAAAACAAGACACTATTTCTTCACAACAAAATGGGGAAACATCACTCGTGCTGTGATATGAGTTGTCTCATGATCAAAATCCCAATACTCCAGGGAAGTTTTTTAGGTTTTTGGCTCCAAATCAGATATTTATTCTCATAACTATGAGGAAATGTTGTCGGTCCAATTACACGATTGAAGTATTCCCTAATTATGGTGATACAATGCTGTCATGTTTGTCAATCTGTGAACATTTCTGTAAACAATTCCACAGATTCACAAAGATAACGCGCTCTTAGCGATTGCTGAACCAGCAAAAGATACCATTATCGCATAGGGAGAGTGTAGTTAAATTGCCACCAGGTTCAACAATCAGGTCCTCTGTTCACTGAACAACTAAGTTCGATCTCCTTACTTCGCAGTAGCTTCGAACTTTGGAAGTTACAAAAATAAATTCAAGTAGTGAGTGTACCCAATATGCCCTCTGTGCCCAATATTCCCCCACATGTCGATCTCAGGAATCGGAATTCGTTTACCTTCCCGCAAATTTTTTCGACACTCGTTATATTAAAGTATGAGAATTTAACTACTCTGGACTGAGTGACTGACTCAAAACGATTCCCGCGTATTCCAGTAAATTTAGAGTGATGTTTTTATATTTGTTCCTGCACAGCTGAGAAAGTCCCCGAGAAAATTGCGTTTCGTAAAACCTGTGCCAAAAATTTTGATTCGACGAATTTCAACGTTCCTGAGCGATTTCGGTTCTTTTTTTCAAGCCGTTTGGAATTCTTCCTGTGGAGATGCAAAACTTGGATTTGGAACAATTCTCTGAGTGAAATACGAAGATTATTTGCAAAACATAAGAGCTCTGGTAGCCACAGTGAACTTTTTGGGTCGATAACTGGCAAGGTGGCATTGCTACTGGCTATAGGTAGCCAGAGGAAATGGTCACACTTCTCCCAGAGACCCACATTAGAGTGTGCCCAACGTGACCCCACACTGGTTCATCGAAAGGATTTGCAGTATGATCGTTTTTCCCACTCGATTGGGTTAATCACGTTGAAATGAGTGGGAAACGATGATTTGGACCAATAAAAAAACTACGGTTACGCAGAAATGAGTACAATTGTATGCACTTTATCACTAATTCAAACTATTTTGAAGGATGTAGGCATGTTGGGTACACCCTTTCGCGAACTCGCAAAAAATCACTTCTCAGTGAAATTGCGATAGCTTGACTCTGGTTGGCCAGAATAGAAATCACTCTAACTCATCTTGAAGGTCTTGAAACCACACTCGAAATGAGTTAGTCAAGTACGTTGGAAAATATTGGAGTAGGGCAAATCTATCGGCAAATGGCTTAAGGTAGTATTAGCGGTACTGGATGTGTCAAGTGCAGAACATACCCGCGCTTGACTCCCTTTCACCCAAGATATAGGTATAGTGAGTGCGCGCAGCAGACGACGACCTAAACCCGAAACCGCAGAAATGAGTGACACTTGGGCTCACATCTTTTTTTGTAGGCTCTGAATCGTCAATCTGATGGCACCTGAGTGTTTTTTGTGCATTCTTACATCTGTGTATTCACTGCCATGGAAATCTGTGCGTCAGGTATCACTCTACTGGTGATTTTCCATAAGACGCCGTGTTAAACGGCTTTTACAAAAACGCTCAAAACTTTTTTCCTCCACTCTGAAGGCTTCTGAAATTTCAACTGAAGCACTTTGAGACCCTAATATACAACTGTGCCGACTTTCGTGATTTTCTGAGCGTCAATTCGAGTACCGCTAATACTACCTTAAGGGGGGCATGTTGGGTATACTTATTTTAGTGCAGCTGGTCTAAGTTCCTACCCTATTTTGAGACCGAGGCATTCATTATTGCAGTGGCAAGAGTCATTACATGTCAGGGATGACAACCGTCTACTCATCTGAATAGCATGACCTTAAACTACTTTGAATTATGAACCAAATTCAAACTTTTTACTGTTACAGGCTGAGATTTCGAATTCCACTCAAGATCCAGAAGAAATTCAGGTGGGGATATACCTTTATCCATACGATCATCTCTTCTTTGATTATTCTCGAATGAAACATCAGAACACTGTAAGGAGAAATCGTTAAAGTCAGTAAGAAATCGTGCTGAATCACAACAAACCCCTTAACCTTGTAATTTTAATTTTCAGGTGATTAAACTAACTTTAAGGATTTCTTCTTACAGTGAACTTCTCAATTCAGCATCCTATAAATATTTTTCGTTGTACCAATGTACAGATCAGTTCTCTTCAACAAACTTTTGGAAGACGATGAAATAGACTGGAGAACCCGAGTTATGACTAGGGACTTAGCGATATAAAATTTTGTCTACTGCGAATAGCTGGCCTCACAAGCTCTTTACTCACTTTTTGCCCGCGTTAATCTTTCGCATTCTACACTAATTTTTTCTCTTTGTCTTCAACTTTTTCCCCAGTTGATCACCAATGTGACACCGCTGTGTAATCATGAATATTCATGATATTTCTATCTCGCCGATGTGAATACTTGAACATTTATGTTTTTCTTCCCACGTGCAAAATGGTCAAAATGTATCATATATGTTACTTTGACTAACCTTATTTACTTTTCCGAAATCTAGTAATATGTATATTTATCGCTGTGTATGATTGTTTCTTGGCCCAGGTGTAATATCCCGTGGCCAAATGGAAAAACTATTCCATTCCATTCCATTCCATTTCATTTCATCCCATTCCATTCCATTCCATTTCATTTCATTTCATTTCATTCCATTCCATTCCATTCCATTTCATTTCATCCCATTCCATTCCATTCTATTCTATTCTATTCTATTCTATTCTATTCTATTCTATTCTATTCTATTCTATAATGCGAGGAACATGCCGGATGATGGCTTATGTTTGAGTGTCTCGTTTCATGAACAGTACAATTATGTCTGTAACGTCTTACGTAACTCAGTATCTTGATGGTATATCGCCGTGTTTGTGATGACTGCACGAATCTTGACGATAACTTTTTAAGTACTAAACACATCGGACAGACTGATTATACGTCTTGAAAAAAATTGTACGGCGTTTTGTATTTGATTGAAAAATTGACGTTGAGTATCCGAAGCGTATCTTGGAGACGAGAATTCTGTATCCCTCAGGTTCCCTCGTCCAATTTGACGCATATTGATGGACTAGATTCAAAACTCTATCGTTACATTTTGGTCGATTTCAGCGCACAGTTGCTAAGCTCAATATAGGAGCTGGCTTCAACGGTGGACTCCAGCTTGACAAGGTAAAAGTCTTCTGGTTCTTGACTCTATACGAATCAGCAAAATTTAATGAGCAGAATATAATTGAATTGAGCTTAGTGAAGCCTGGTAGAAACGGTGAGCAGTTTCAACCAATAACCGTCCATCTTGCATCGCTACTCGCCATGTGTGGCCAGAAAAAATAGTCACATTTCTACCAGGGTATCCTTAGTTATAATATTCAAAGTGACTCTCCAAGCCCAGTGGTTGTCACAATCTTGAATGTTGACTACTTAGTCATTTACGAAAGATTTACTTTTTGTTATAATGAGAATATTCAATGGGGAATATCTGTATATCTCGTGGCTGCATCGCAACAATTAGAAAATTTCTGATTACTCGGGAATCTAAGTCTATTACGAGGAAAAACACTAATCAGTTCGAACTATTTATTCCAGAAACTCAATCTTGCACTTCCAGCTACTGTTTCTATCAACAAAGAAGTGAAGGTATGATAATTCCCACTGACAAAGAGAGGTCCAACCTTGTGAAACACGGATGTGGATGGAACTCTGAGAACCATCCCATTTTGGTGAAAAATGAATGTATCTCAAAGGACTCAATCCCATGGGCCTCCTATCCTCAGATACAGCTATAATGGTTAGCATTGTTAGTATATCTGTTCACACGATTTTCCAACATGGGCCTATATTGGCAATGCTAATCTCCATAAATGTATCTCAGAGTTACAAGGATCATGGGGTAATTCTTGGAGATACCTGCATTTTTCACTAAAATGAGACGATTCCCAGAGTTTCATCAAGATCCGTGTTCCGCATGGTTAGACCTCTCCTTGTGAGTATGAACACTAAAACTTAATTTGATGTGAACTGTCGTACTCCAGCCGATCGCAAACACTATCAGTAATTCCTTTACCTGAAGATATCATCTTGGAATGTTCGAAATCACTTTGATGGCATCATTCTATGATCAAAATCGATGAAAAAGTAGCACAAACAATATTTGATTGAAATGGATACCAGAAAACTAACAAAGTGGATTTATTTCAGAGAAGTTCTGTGATTAACGCCAAATTTTTCTTTGCACAAATCGTATGTTGCAAACCGAGGATAATGTTAACAGCTTCGTAGTTTCATAGTGAAGAAAAATACCCTCCTCACAAACTCTAAGTTGTCATAGGTGGACTTGCTTCTTACAAGGTTTCGAGGTTCAGAAAAGTTTCCTTCAATCAGTCCTATAAGATCGATAATCTCAGACGTGTTTGCTGCGTCTCTCTGCTACCCGTCCTTTCAATCGCGCCCAATCAAGCTCCAGCCAATAAGAACTACTTTCAACTATGAGATTCTGCAAGCTAGCTGCGATTAAGAATTACTTCGAGAGTTGCGGTTATGAAACCATGAAATCGAATCTTGTGTACATTGAGACCCTTCAATGTCCGATGAATCTCTATTCTTGTTGAATTTCCTGAGCCATCAGTAGATAAACTATTTTCGACAATTATGCAAGATGAGCATCCATGGTGCTTCATGGTACATTAGCAATTACTTTCTTTCGTCATGCGTCATATCTGTTGACTCTCATCACTCTCACTACCGTTGATTTATAATATCCCAGGTATGGGAGGAGAGTCTGTGTAGGTGGTTCATGTGCCAGAAGCTTTGGAAAAATATTCTTATCTATTTTGAGGCACTAAATCGAATGCGTGAGGTCGCCACCAGCCAGATAACCCCGATATTTTTCTTGTTATCAATAATTTCTAAAATAGAATGATGGTTTTTTGCCAAAATCTCGGAACATGGGTACTTGAAAGAGTAAATATGCTGGAGTAAAGTTGTGAAGCACAAAATTGTCTACAAAAAAGACCCTACAAGTTTCTTGGGAATCGTTTTCCCGTCTAAAATGGGCCTACATGGGGTGGCTGACGCAGTGCTACCTAACTCGCTGCCACTTTGAAAGTTGTCAGTTCATGGCTAGATGACCAAGTGCACCTTGAAAATGACGGAATTTTCTTCAAAATGACATGTCACGCCGCTTTGAGTACGCATCTCTTCGGGTGGAACGAAAATGCTATATATACGGCCATGCTCGTACTGCCACGTGCCGACAGTTTTGCCGTGGGAATAGCGTTTTGACACACGTATTTCTCTTTCTCTCGCGTCATGATTGAAGGACTTTGAGTTAGGCGGAACGAGACAGTCACCACTTGGAAGCAACCTCCACCGACTTCCAGATGCACACGGTCGCCTAGCCATAAGTTGACAACTGTCAAAGTGGCAGCAAGTTTAGTAGCACTGAGTTGGCCACTTCATATTAGCCTATGCTCGAAACAATTTTTGGGCATCACCGGACCCGGGTTTGGGTTTCCCGTGAAACATAATTCCTCTAATTCCGCCTGTTTTGGACTTTGAGTAGGTCCATTTGGCAAAAAAAAAACTGGCTCGGGTTTCTCAGGAAACTCGTAGGGATTTTTTGTGGAGAATTGTGCGTTCTACAACTTGGGTCTTTCAAGATTTTCAGTAACAATGGGTATTTTTGGAGTTTTTCGCAAAATACCTCAGTTTTGCACCGAAAATTCTCACGAAGATAAAATGCCCGGGTACACGGGCTGTCGGCCTTAAGCTTACAATTCAACGCTTGAGAATCCATAGCAGGACTCCTGGTAGGGCTTCACCGAGATCCGAGATCCATCTCGAGCTCGAGTCGAGATCTCGACGAGATTCGAGACGAGATGGAATATTCGAGATTCGGCTCGAGCTCGAGACGAGACGAGATTGAATACCATGAGTTCGAGACGAGACGATCTCAAGGTCTGCGAGACGAGAATGATTCTCGAAATCTCGTAATTTCTCCTGAAACATGGTTGTAGCAGTGATAATCCGCTAATTCAGGTTTTGGTTGATTCTAATTATTTATTGATCGTATATTTTGAGCTAATCCGCACGAACATTTTTCCACAGATAAGATTTTCGCAAGAAAAACATTTCACAATGAAGAAAACTAAGATGACAATTGAACCACAAGTATTATCTACGGTTAAAACCAGTGAAACATCTCATTCGAATGACAAATATGCACACACATATACGCTACCAAATTTATGTATAATGAATGAAAAATCGTCAAGTCATAAGATCATTTTACACAGAAATTATATAATATGTCGGACATTGCGGTAAAAATTTGCTAAAATTCAAAAGGTATTTGACAGATTGAGTTTTTCAGATCACTATGCAGCCACCTATTGATACAAACTAATGCTGCAAAACTTTGGTCGCCCAGGGAGCACCGATGTTCTGTCATCACGAGTGACGCCTCTGAGAAAACTCTCTCTGCGGGGACTGACGTTGGCATAATACTCAGTATGTCTCTTGCCATACGAGATAAAAGTGGATACACGGGCTGATTACATCTCCACCAGTCCAAGACATCGATAGTACCAGGCTCCCTTTTTGCTCGTAGATAACGGTCCATTTCTTCTTCCCAATAGGATGATACTTGAGGCTCGTCGTAAAAACAGATAACATCGAGAACCTTACCATCAGTTTCCATGCTTTCTGATGAGCGATTCTTTTCATCCAGATCGTTACCATATACATCATAATAATGGATCTTGAACACATGTTTAAATTTCTTCATAGTTTCCAACTTCATCTCTCGACCCCATTGAGTTTTATCAAAAAACTCACTTTTGTGACGTGGATCTAATACAAGCGAAATGCAGTAGATCCAATTGCATCGCGAGTAGTGCTTCAAGATCTTGTCACGACCAGCTTGAAATGCCAGAAGTAGTTGCTCATCAATGTTGTTCTTGATTGATTTTGCATCCAAACTAAGAATCATACCATCAATTTTGTCTAAAAGCATATTCAGAACAACCACAGCTGTAGGCAGGACAACAGTTTTTTCAGTAGAGATGGTATTTGTGACCTGATGGAAATGTTTCAAAAATTCTAAAATCAACTGTACAATATTCCATTGACTCTCTGTCAGTTTTAGATGAGTCAATTTAGGATTATTTTCACAAAGCATGTTCAAGGGAACTTTCATTCTCAATGAGACTTCCATCATTTCACTTGTGCTATTCCATCGTGTTCTCACGTCAAGAATAGGTTTCACAAAATTGACACCAACAGCAACACAAAAACTTTCAAGTTGCTTGGTGATTGGTTCTGAATTTCTTATACTTTTGACTAGATCTCTCAAAGTTGAGATGATATTTGCACAAGTTTCATTACCATCGAGAGGCTGTTGTTGCGTTGATGAAGAAGACTCGGGTGTATCACCATTCATCATCTTAAGCACGTCCTGCACTCCCAAGTTCAATATATGCGCGAAGCATCTAAAATGCTGGTCTTGCACATTAAAATCAATCCCATCATTTCTCAATAAGCATTCTAATTCTTGTATGAACTTGGTATTAGCTGACGCATTATCAAGAGTTATGCCTTCCACTTTTTCTTCTATTTCAAAATTTTTCAGAGTTTGATAAAACATGCCTGCAATATCTATTCCTGTATGGAGCCCGTTGGAAGGTATGAAATCTAATAACACAGATTTGAACTTCCAATCGGCGTCTATAAAATGAGCAGTGACGCAGTAATACGAACATCCATTCATTGCAGTATAAGCATCAACTGTGAAAGAGATTTTTGAATCTATGTCTCGAAAATACGATATCAGATTTCCACGGATCGATGTATAGGTCTTCATAACTCCTTCACGCATCGCATTCCTCCTAGGAAAGGTCCTCGATGTCAAGAAAGTGAACAATTGTTGAGAAAAAAGGTCGTCAAAAACATTCAATGGAAAATTCTTATACGCGGTCCAAGCCACAATAACTTGTTCAAACTCTTCTTTCGACATCGTGGCCTGCAACCAAAAATACCTGATGTAAATTCATCGCTGAACGATCGGTAATCGTGTATACAAGTATCTGAGGCTACTCAATGCGCGCGCTCAAACAATAACAAATCTTACTCACTCGGAGACATTCTGTGACTTTACTTGCTTTCTTGGAAGTTTGCTTTGAGCCGAAGAGAACTTCATATTCTTTTTGATGAAATATTTTCAGATGTCGTTGCAATCCAGATGTGTTACTTTGTTTCATCTTCACTTCTTTCTTGACATTTTTGTTTTTGCAGATCCGACAAATACCAATCTTTCCTTCTTCATCGTGATCAAACTCAAAATACTTGGAATAGTCTTTCTTCTGCTTACTACTCATCCTGCATAGGTCATATATGCTAGTTTTTTGAAAATCAGGATTCCAATAATTGAGATTGATGGGAACTATATAGAGTAGATATTCTCAACTGTCACACATCACTGACTCCTATGATTTCATTTCGAACGTAAACAGAAGCAGCCGATCCTCATGCTCTCAGTCGATAACATTTCCGACTAGGTCCGACAGATTCTGAACTTACCTCAATTGGATAATGAGGCAATCTGTAACGTGAACGCCAAAACGCTTGACGCGCGAAATTTGAGAAGATAAAGCTTGATAATCCATTCGTTGATCGTAAAAATATGGTATTCAATACTCTGCATTTTTCGCTTTTTACGAGATCTCGTCTCGATTTCGAGACGAGATTCGAGCCGAGACGATCACATTGTCTCCGAGATTCGTTCGAGATCGAGACGAGACGAGATCATGTTGCCAATTTCCGAGACGAGCCGAGATGGGGTACCAATCTCGGCTCGTCTCGATCTCGTGAAGCCCGCCTGCTGCAGGAGTATACTTTCAAACCTCCTGAAACACGAGTCACCTACTCAGACCCCCTCCAACGCCCGAACTATAATACCTACTTGAGAAAGACTCACTTACAATTAGATTCACTATTGATGCTAAAGATGGGTATTATATTCATATTATATTCTACAGGTCGGGAAACCAACCCTAAACACCCATGTAGGAGTCAACAATAAGGTATTGTATATTATGACCACATTAAACCTTTTTACAGAAGACTGAGTCTTTTGTCTAGAACTAAGAATTGTTAGAATTGAATCTTTCACTCATCGTTTAATTTGTTGTGATTGATTCTTAGGCAGCTGTTGTTCTTCCTGCTGTAAATGCTCAAGTTAAGGCTAACGTACAGGTGAGTAGTTTGAAACCATGAAATCGGACCTTATTTGAATTGAGACCCTCTAGTGTCCGATCGATTTCGATATTTGTTTAATTTAGAAGCCACTCGTAGTTGAACTATCTTCCTGCTTCCTCTAAAGAAGAAGGGTTGCTTTCGTGACAGCAAACGTTGATCAAATTCTCCATTCAATCGCATGTTTCGATCAACAAAAGTCTATCCATCTAAAAAATGCTTAGACCATTTTATCCCTTTCGCCAAAATTTATCAATCTTTTTTTTTTATCAAGCTCTATCACCCCTTTGCAGGGCTATTCAGCTGAACATAGGTATATCCACAAATGAACAGTAACGGTCAAACATTAAATTTGCAGCTCACAACTTTTCAGAAATTTCATCATAATAGTACATATCTTAGGTGATGGATCTGAGATAATACATTCGACTGGCATAGGTAAATACATTTCGATTCTAGCCAAATCTCTAGCAAGAGTATGTCACTGTGAGTCATACAGGGGCATTGCCATAGGGCATGATTTAAATCCTCCTTTTCACAACCACAAGAATATTTTGGGTCGTTAATGAAATTTCTTCTTTCCAAGAATGCAGCCAAGTGATAATTATTGGCCCGGCATCCGTTTATAGAAACAATTGTTTCTCTGTCAAATATCCGATAGGCAAACCATAGTTTGGATTTATTATTCGCAAAAATATCAAAGTACTCTTTCCCTTTTCTAAAGCCTTCTTCTTTACTAGTTTGATTCGATTCATTCTCCATTGAATCTCTGGACTGAGAGCGGAGGTTGGTAAATGAATGAAGGATTTTATCGTGGTGTGCTCGTGAAGTTGCTGCTTTCGCGAGCAAGTCTGCAGTTCCATTATCACCGATTCCCTTGTGCGAAGGTATCCGGTATAATTCTAACGAGCCATTAGATTGTCTAAACTCGATTATTTTCCTCTTTATTAGATATATTTCATCGATTGTTGTGACGTCTGTTGTCGTTGAACCCAAATTCTGGAGTAAACTCAGGGGATCAGTGAAAATGAGGACGTTTTTACTTGTGTTCTTCAATGCCAATTCTAACGCGTCTCTCAGGCCAATAGCTTCGGCTGTGAATATTGATGTGTGTGTGTGTGTGTATGTGTGTGTGAACATTCATGAATGCTTCGTGTGAATGAATATTCGAATGGACTCGATACGCATGTAGTGCCCACTGATTGAGCTCCTTTAATTTTACTCCTATCAGTGAAAATTGAAATTGCACCTTTGCTCTCAATAAGGTTTTGAACAATATCATTTGGAATATCATGCTTCCTCAGCTCTTTGCCAAAATCAACGTTGAAATCTATGTGGGTCATAAGAGTCTCGAAATCATACCCGTACATGTCGTACTATTTTTGAGAAAAAATGTAATCCTTGTGTAATCCAATTTCGTGTATACATTTGACTATGACACGATCATTTTTCCTCTCTCTATGGCCAGGAATAACACGCATGACTGCTCTATAAACTGGGAGTTGATCATTGGATATGACTTTTGCTAAGTAAGCAAGGCATAGACATTTACTTCTGTCTTCAAGATACTCGAGTTTGGACTCTGCTGTAGAATGTTGATTGGGTCGCTGATTTGACATCCCAGGGCGTATCTCATCGCGGCGTACTGGATTCTCTCAAGGGAGTCTACTCGACATTCGAGGCATGAGAAATAGATAAAACTGGCATAATCAATTTGTGAACGCACATAGCTTTTATATAACGTTAATTAGGTTCCTGGATCAGCGCCCCACAAAGTACCTCTGAGAATTTTGATGATATTCAATTCTCTCATACTCTTTCTTTTAATATGATCTACATGAATTCCAAATGAAAGTTCATGGTCGATAACTACAACCAAGTATCAAGTTGATCCACATAAATAGATCTCAACATTATCTACTTTTAAGGTGATCTCTCCTGAGACAATACCTTGCTTGTTAAAATGAACCAATTTAGTTTTGAGTGGAGCAATCTCTAGGCCTAATTCGTTGATATTCACTCTGATCGTATCTAATGCTCTCTCAATGATAGATTTACACGATTGAACTGATTTTCTTCTAATCACAAGGGCAACATCGTCTGCAAAAATAGAAGGCTGGATGCTCTTTGGCAAATTCTTCAGTGTTTCATTAATATACAGTAAGAATGATAATGGGCTAAGTACCCCTTAGTGGGGAACACCTTTGAATACCTTTCTGAATAATTCACCAATAGAAGCAGTATAAATACGTTGTTCATAGACCTAAAAGTTCACAAATTCAATCAAGTTTGCGGGACATCCATGATCAGCCAATATTTGAATTAATTTTTCACAATTGACATTATCAAAAGCACTGGTAAGATCTAAAAATATGGCAAGGATGTGCTGATTGAGTTATAATCCATCTTCGATTGCTAGTAACAAGTTAGTGAGATTATCAATGCATGATTGTCCACTGCGAAATCCTGATTGCCACGGGTTCAAGATGTCATTAGTCTCTACTCAGTACTGTGAGCGATTCTTTACAAGTGATTCAAATAGTTTACAAATGAACGATGACAAAGCAACAGGCCTGAGATTCACGCCATCTGACTTTTTGATGAAATGTATGTACTGTTCTTCCCAGCTTTCAGGGTATACGCCTGTGGCATACATTTTGTTGAAAATGTCCAGCAATAATAATTCATAATTAATTGGAAGGAACTTTGAGGGTCTCATAATCAATTCCATCAAGACCAGGAGCAGACTTGGTCTTCTTTGATGCAAGAGCTACATTGAAATCGGAAAATTGAAAAGGCTGGCTGAGAAATTCATTCTAATTGCACTGTGGCATCCAACTTGGGTCATTTGGAACCCATGGTGGGGATATTCCATCAACAGCAGAATCGAGTTTTTCTTCGTTATTACAATTGAATTGACTGGGAAAATTGACTTTCGTGACTTTATTCTTGAGAACTTTGATCTCATTCCAGACCTATGTCTCACTAGTACGAAAATGGAATGATTCAGCAAATTTTCGAAAGCTTTCCCTTTTTTTTCCTACGAAACGTTCTCCTTGCTATTGCACTAGGTATGTTTTTTCATATTAACGCAGTCTGAAGTTTTTCCTGTAAATCCCCATTTTTTCTGCGCTGCCTTTCTCAAACAAACGAGCTCATTGCACTCCTCATCCCACCATATCGATGGGTTGTGCTCGCTGAACCGTCTGTTATAATTTTTCCTCGGAGTATTAGATTTGATTGCTTCACTAAGGCAATCTACGAAAATCTCATATTTGACGATTGCTGCCGAATTGCAATATTCATTCTCAAAAAATATATGATGTTTCTCAGCCAGCCTATTCAATACCCTAGCCCGATCGGTTTTCAATGACTTGATTTGGAAAGATTTCTTGGCATAAACATTTTTCGCGACCGCCAGTGTCGTTACGAGACAAAAATGATCAGAACCATACAGTTTATCGCGAATACCAGTATTAATGTTACTCACGAGACTTGAAGTAGCAATCATTAAGTCAAGATTTGAGTGGCTCCATCACTCGGATCTAAGCCTGTGTAAGTTGACGAATTGAGTAATATAAGACCTTCGTTCTCTAGCGCACAATATAGTCTTTTACCGTCATGATCTTCTGTGCTGCAATTCCACGATGAGTTATGTGCCTTGAAGTCTCCTACCAGCGAACAATTCCACCCATTCTTCACATTGTTGATTATTCCATTCCATTCTACCTGATTGAGATGATTCCTTGATGGTCTGTAGCATGTAATAGTGTCAAGCTCAGGCTTTACACACATCAGTGTTACTCCACAAATCTCCATCTTCTGGTGAGCATTATCAAGATTGCAAATCTCTGTGGCATCCATCTATGTGTTCTTTCACTGCTATGAAAGCTCCTCCACCAGGTCTGCCCACTCTGTCTTCTCTCAAAACTCTGAAGCCAGGAAGATCGAAATCACCCGTTAGCCACGTTTCGACACATATAAATACATCTATTGATTGGTTAACATAGAAATATTACAGATAGAGGAGGGAAGCGCAGCCTACACATTTCTTCGCGAAAGAGAGAGAGGAAAGACGAGGAATCCTTTTTCTTTCTCGCTCGCACCTGTGCGGTGCATCGCGCAGTACATCATCCCCTCTCTAACGTGCCTATGTGTCTTGGTGTCGACTGCACAATGGGCCGCACAGGTGCGAGAGAGAAAGAAAGAGGACTCCTTGTCTTTCCTCTCTCTCGTTCGCAGAGAGAATCCCACTCACAGAGAGGCCCACCTCTTCCCTCCTCTATCTGTAATATCTCTATGTTGGAGAATCGTTGGTAATTCAATGGAAGGCTCTGATATACTCCTGGCATTCCAAAAGATTATTTTGATATCTCGAAGATTACTAGTCATTTTGGGAATCAGTCAGACCCGCCTCGACTTCCATTTCAGTGCCGGTATTGACAAAGGCCAAATCCATTTTGACTTCAATTGCCTCTGAGGGTTTGATTTTGTTCCTGATTTGTGTCAATCTGCTCTCATTTTCTGATTCAAAGATGAGCGGAAGAACATCGTCGATGAAGTTCTCCAACTCAGGGAAAATTTTTGCTGTATCACTTACATTTATACTTTTGATGTCTCAGGGATGTCATAATTTTATTCTTCTTCATGCACTGAATAAAAAGTGCGGCCGCCGGGAAACGATCCGGCGACCTGTTGATCAAGAGTCTGACACGCTGTTGACTGAGCTAGTCCGGCCGCACCAAGTGGCGGTCCTTATATGTGGTACACTTGAAGTGCGGGCGCCTGTGTAGCTTGCGCCCGTAACACACCCCCTGGGGAGAGTCGACGATGTCCTCGCCGTCTGAACTTCATGTCATTGTCTTCTAATAGTCGTCTATGTAGATCCCGAGTCCATCTTGTCGGTACAGCAGGTCTACGCGTGGGCAGCGCCACCTAATTATCATCGTTGATTATCCTCCGAGTACGCAGTCCACTTGTGAGCGGGGTTCATTTCGCTTTCTGACACCAGTTGTTATGATTTTATTCTTCTTCATGCACTAAATAAAAAGTGCGGCCGCCGGGAAACGATCCGGCGACCTCTTGATCAAGAGTCTGACACGCTGTTGACTGAGCTAGTCCGGCCGCACTAAGCGGCGGTCCTTATGTGTGGTACACTTGAAGTGCGGGCGCCTGTTTAGCTTGCGCCCGTAACAGAGAATTGCGAAAATGTAAACGAGAGCTTCTTTGGAGATTCCTCAAAAATATGGGCTGCAGGAACAAGGGCTTGCTCGATACATTTGGATTTCAACCGATCATCGGGCATCTAAGTTTTCCTGCGTTTTAGTCTTCTTTCCACTTGGGCACTGTCAGGCTCCGATGGCACGGGAAACAAGTCTTGCGGCAAATTCAACTGCGAGCTTGTTGATGCCAAGACGATTTCGTCTTGTTGGTCAGCTGTCAGATCAGCTGAAACTTCACTACTGGTTGCTGACAAGGCTTTTTTAGTGTTGTCATATCATATATTCAACGGCATCGTATTGGTAACTTTGTTTTGACTCTCACTCACACTCGTGCATGGGTGCGATTGCGAAGAAGCTAGCGTTTCGAGTTGTGCGCCTTGCTGCTCTGGAGTGATATCAATTAGTTGAGTAGGACAAGATCGTGAGATGTGAACCGTTTGTTTACAAATTTAGCACGAGGTGAAATCGGTTGTTAGGTATGCCTATTATGTGGCGTCTTCATACTGTAACCGAAGCGCCTCTGGTATAAGGTGCTCCTGCTCTCCTTTGATATAAAACTCTCGGCGAAAAGACATGGTGTGGGACCTTCCTTGTTTGCTCGTGCTGGCTCGAATTTTACTTATGCTGGAGATGATTGTTATCCCTTTCGAGTTCAAGGCATTGTGGACATTGGAAATTACTACTTTTTTATTATTACTGATCAACGGTCTAATTTTGAGCTTGTAGTTTCTGATGACGATCGCCTGTTCTTCGAAAATTCTACCAGATTTTTATCGTTCAAGTAGATGCATACTCTGGTGCCTGAGATTTTAGAAATCGATCTAACGTTGGAGAGTTCTATCAACTGTTCTAATCCGTCGAGGTAGTCATCAATAGCTAGTTCTTCCATTAAATCTATGACGACGGCTTGTTCTTTTTTCATTGCAGTACTCTGGGCTGTAACATTAGAGTAACTTGTTGGGTTTAAGGTAGACATTGGGTGGTTTGGTTGGTCGTTCTGGGTGGCTCCTCCACCATGAAATGAAGTTGCCATTACAATGCAGGTGCCACTGTGCCATTTAGCCGCAACGGCAGAGGAACTCGCAATATATTCGTACTAAATTGTCAAATCCGCGCACAATGAGTTTCAATTACACAGATACGCGTCACATTTGAATCGAGGAGCAGAGTGACTTGTAAACACGTCTGCTCGCTAACGTGGTCACGGCGAGACTCCAAAAAATTTATCGATTGTAGGTAACATGTTTTCTCCAGGAAACATTCCAAACCTAAGAGAGACACACCTTTGAGGCTGTTCGTGTGTGTTGTTTCTTTCTTGAGACTCTTCCTTTTCTACACTTAACCTGCTAACTTTGCTGATTCAAACTTTTGCTCTCCTACAAGTTGTAGAGAATCATTCATAAATGAGGCCAGTGACTTGGATCTCTTCTCTCCGAGTCTCATGCAATGTAGAGACTTTCTGAGCGAAAATTGCTTAATTCTCGTGTTTTGATAGTTTTTCTCCTTCTTTTCCTTCATTGAGCGTTCAAACCCTTCCTGGGTTTATTTTGCTTACAATGAATCACATATTCTTGACCTTAAAAAAAAAATCTAATGTCAGAAGAAAAATTGCCTGTTCCTTCTCTGGACATAAAGCTTGCTGCTTTACAAGATTCTCGGGTAACTCACCGGACGCAAAGGTGAACTGATACAGACTTGCCTCGCTGACGATTCGAACGAAACTCGGATGAATTGTGTTCGATGACTCTGAAACAGGAATATTCATCATGCTCCATGGAATTTTAGCAACTACTTTCTTTTGTCATACGTCATGTCTGTTGACTCTTATCACTCTTACCATCCTTCATTCATAATATCTATTCGAGAAATACTGACTTAGATCCACTATTATTGCAAAAGATCAATATCATATTTATATTTCAAATTACAGGGCGGGAGACCAACTCTAAACACCCATGCGCAAGCTCACAAAGAGGTACTATATATTATGACCACATTGAAAATATCTACATGAGACTGAAAAGGGGGGACCTTAGTGTTTGGGTTGTCAATCGCCTCCAAAATTTTTTTACAGTTTGGTACTACCTGGAATATAAAGAATCCAGAGTAACTCCGTTCAATGGGCCTCCTGTTCAAAGCTATGATAAAAAACGTTAGCATTGTCAGTATATCTATAGATATCATCTTTAAACATAGGCCCATATGAGCAATGCTAATCTCTATAGCTGTATCTCTGGACAGGAGGCCCATGGGACGGAGTTACTCTGGATTGTTCATATTCTGGGCAGTACCACATTATAGAAAAATCTTGGAGGCGATTGTCGACCCAAACACTGTGGTCCTCCTTTGTGAGTCTTTTGTCTAGAACTGAAAATTTTGACGGTTCAATCTCTTTCATCGTTTAATTTGTTGTGATTGATTCTTAGGTTGCTGTTGCTCTTCCTACTATAGATGCTCAAGTAACGACCAACGTACAGGTGAGATGTTTGACATTTTGAAAGAGAATGAGCCTTCAATTGCTCACGGCGGATATTATATAATGACGTGAACACTCAAGTTTGCGAACCGTTGCCACGAATAATCACCGATTTTATGAATACATTCTTCGATTTTTCGAGCGTTGCAATCCCGGTTTTAGGCTGATTCACTCGAGTTCGGCATGTACTAATTGAGGATTGCTCAAGATCAACATCATATTTATATTTCAAATTACAGGGCGGGAAACCAACCTTAAACACCCATGCGCAAGCCAACAAAGAGGTACTATATATTATGACTACATCAAATATATCTACATAAGACTGAGTCTTTTGTCTAGAACTGAAAATTTTGAGGGTTCAATCTCGTTCATCGTTTAATTTGCTGTGATTAATTCTTAGGTTGCTGTTGCTCTTCCTACTATAGATGCTCAAGTCAAGACCAACGTAGAGGTGAGACGTCTCAAATTTTGAAAAAGAATGAGCTTTCAATTTCTAACGATGGATATTGTATAATGACGTGAACACTCAATTTTGCGAACGGTTGCCACGAATAATCACCGATTTTATAAATACATTCTTCGATTTTTCGAGCGTTGTAATCCCAGTTTTAGATCGATTCAGCCGAGTTTGGCATGTATATACTTATTGAGGATGAAGTTCTTCGAGAAATTTAGGGACTCAGAATTCTTGCGCTTGCATAGAAGACAATTGGAATAATTGAACTTTGAAAAACGCAAAAAAATAACTTTCACGGGGCCATGTATTATATAAACTCGGCCACATAGGACTCTGATAGAAGTTTTTGATAAGAATTATTTCTATTCTCCGAATGAGCTGCACCACAATCCAGTTTTCCACAACCCACTGGAATTATAACGATTCGGTTGGGAAAATAGCGAAAAGCGCGCAGGAGAAGTTCAAAACAGGATTACTATTTCCGTAAAAGGGTCCGAAAATATTTCTAACTGATTTTCACGGGGGTGACTTTTCATGATTTGACCTGGTTGGGAATATGACAAAAAAGACTCTCGAGGCCATTTACTTCTGATTCATCGTTTTTTCCATGATAATCCTCGCTGTGATTTTTGCTTGTTCATATTAATATTCTCTTAAAAATGCAGGTTGCCTCAAAGCCAGCTCCAGTCTCAACCGATGTAAGAAAAATGAGTAATTGTCGACCGTAAGCTCTCATGGATTGTTTCTAAATCCGAATTTGTTTCGTTTATGTCTATCACAGGTTGGAGTTGATGCGAACCTTCCTCTTATCAGTGTTAGAACAGCTGATGCTCTAACAGAGGTAAGAGGAATCACAGGCGTTGAAATCCCGTGATGTTACACTATATTAAATGTAATCTGTAATCCTTAGGCATCTGCGCCAGCTCCCCAAATACCCTCTTTCATAAACGCTGCACTAAACAATCTCCACGAGGTGAGAAGAACAAAAGAGGTCTCAAATGATTTCGGTAGTTGAGTGATTCAACGAACAATTTTATCTACTTTGACCTACTGACATACAAGAGGAATACCCAACCTTGCGGGTCCTAAATCTTGACGAATATTTCGAAATCATCTCGTTTTGGTGAGAAATGAGGGCACCCAAAAGGGTTTCATCCAATGGGCCTCTCCGAGACTTAGCTAACGTAATTAGCATTCCCCAAATGGGATCACGTTAAAAAGTCGTACATGTAGATATACCGACAATGCCAATCTCCATTGCTGGATCTGGGGCTTGAAGGCGCATTGGACAGAACTTTTTTGGGCACCTTCATTTCTCACCACAACAAGATGATTCCCAAATTTTCGTCAAGATCCAGGACCCACAAGGTTGATGCTCCCTTTGTTAGTTTGCACTTTTGAGTATTGCGATTATTCTTAAGTACATTCTTTTAGAATTAAATATTTCCTCCATAACCAAATGGCGAGGTAGCTCCAGTGCGGTGTATTTCTTCCATCTTGATTTTTGAATCAATGACTATTTCTTTATCACAGAATTTGCCAATCAGGGCTCCTGCGGTATCCCTCGCATCAGCTAATGTAACACAAGAGGTGAGATGATGTTGCGACTTTCAAACGGACATGCCTCAGTCATACACGTACAGTGATATCTGATCACTTTATAAATTTGATTGAATTGAACAATTAGGGTTTTTTTCGACATTCCATGTTCACCTTTATTGGAATGATCGAAATATACTTTCATTTATACTCTGAGAGTGTTTGATCTTCTCAGTATCCTCCGCAATGAATCGATGTAGTTGTCGATACATTAGTTAGATCCGGCACTCTCCAATGAATCGTGTCTTTTGATACAAATATCATTTTAGTTATAACGACGTGACGGTTATCTAATCTCAATCCGATATTCTCCTCGAACAGGCTACACCAAGCAGTTCTCCTACAGTATCTGTTTCTGCATCAGCTCATCAACCACAACAGGTAATATTGTACTCATATTCCGATAAAAGTATCGATTATTTTGGGCACCCGAACTCGTGGAGTGCTCGCTATCTGACGCAATCCTCAAATGGATTGAATCAAAGACTGCAGTTGTGATGGAAAGAATATTACTATATTCTGTGAGAGTATCAGATTCTCCATAGTGTTTTCCGAAATTGATTGATATGGGTGATTCCGCCGACAGTGTGAGTTTTTGAGACCAAAATCATCTCACGGGGCGATTTGCTTCAAAAAATGATTCCAGCCCCAGAAGAGTTTAATTTTTGGCCGTGAGAGTTATTTCATTTCCACTCATTTGGGGACAGGAAGAGACACACATCCCAGAGCTGAGGTCAGATAAGGTTATATCGAGTTTGAAAGATCGCAGAGGGGGGCGGAATGGACATTTCAACTCAAAAAATATGCGGCAGCTAATCGTAGACTTTTTACCGCATAGATTTGCTCTAATTCAACCAAACACTGTGAGAAAATGTGTTCTCCAAAGCCATACAGCGCGTTAGGGAGAAGCACATCAATATGGGGGAAGAATTGACCGAAAATTTGGTACGCCATTTGGAAAACACGTTTTTATAGTGCGTTCGGCTGCGGATTCGAGTTTTTGGTTAATGTCGCACATCGATTAGGTGTATTCGGATTTCTAGATGACGACCTCATTGGTTAGAAAGGTTTAATGGACATTTGGGGACTTTGCCGACCTAATTAGCGTTGTGCGAGCAGTTCCGGAGCAAATCCGTCTTCAAAATGTCGGATGTCCGTGCGACTAAGTCAGTAATTTTGACTCGCAAAGTGCTGCATTATGTCATTCCATCCCACACGATTTGTAGTGCATAGCTACACATAGAGGGTTTTTGAATCCGAATAATGCGTCGTAGTGAATTCGAAAGTCGACGGTGGGCTGTTTACAGGAGACTGAATTGACATTTCGACCCATCAAGCACTACAAATGACGGTAACATTAATGGGATCTGCTCAGAAACTTTTAACATAGTTGCACACTAGTAGAATACACCCTAGAGAACTGCTATGATGAATATTCCAAGTTAGAGAAACTTGAAGAGCTTGGAAAACGGGAAATCACACTTACGGCGGAATCACTCACATATAAATAAAGGTACGTAGATACATCGGGAGGTCTCAATCAAACCATTTATTATGACCACAACATTCATGGTAGCTAATAAGGAAGATTTTCTGGGCTTAAATTTTTTTCTCCTACAGGCTCCACCAAGCAGTTCCGCTGGATTATCCCTTCCTGCATCAGCTAGTCAGCCACAACAGGTGGGATTATGTTTATTTTTGCATGCATGGAATATGTTTTTTGGGGGAACACGAACTTGCGGAATTTTCATCCTCTAATGTACTTCTGACATGGATCATATCAAAGAGTGCAGTTTGTGATCAAGTAGTATATAATGTATGGAGTTACCGAAAATGCACACAGAACTTCATGGCTATCCATCGTGAAACCCGACTTCCAAACTCGCGCTTTCAACGGCGGATGCCATAAAAGACATTCTTATATTCTGGGAGAGTATCGGATTCTTCTTAGTGTTCTCGTAAATTGATTGATACAAATATAGGTACACAGATACATCGAGAAATCTCAACTTAACCGCTTGTTCTGACCACAACATGCATATGAGCTAATGAGGAAGATTTTTGGGATTAAATTTTCTTCTCTTATAGACTCCACCAAGCAGTTCCGCCGGATTATCCCTTCCCGCATCAGCGAGTCAGCCACAACAGGTGAGATCATGTTTATTTTTGAATGGATGGAATATGTTTTTCTGGGGCATGCACTCAAACTTGTGGAATCTTTATCTTCAAATGTACTTTTCACATGGATTATATAAACGAGTGCAGTTTGTGATGGAATAGTATATTGCACAGGCCCACCAAATGAAAAAATTTTTTTTATGAGTAAAGGTGGAGGTCATTTTTCATGTATTTTGAGATGTTGGACATGGTTAGACACGAATCCGAGCCCAGGACAACAGCTTTCCCTGGCCGTTATCGAGTTTTGGCCACATTTATGAGTTACAAAAGTACTAAGGTACGAGTTTTTGCATTTTAAGGTAGTACTAGCGGTGCTCGAATAACCGTATAGAAAATTACGAAATTCGGCACAGTGGTAGATCGATATCTCAAACAGGCTTAGTTAAAATTTCAAGAGCCTCCAGAGTCTGAGAAAAAAGTTCTGAGCAGTTTCGTGAAAGTCGATTTAACACGGCGGCTTATGGGAAATGACGAGTAGATAATATCTACCGCACAGATTTTCACGAGAGCCGGTCCACAAGAGGAAGAGAGCACGAAAATCACATAGAAACCAACAGATTAACGATTCAGAGCGTACAAAAGAATATTGAAGCCGAAGTGTCAGTCATTTCTGCGGTTTCGGGGTTAGGTTGTCGTCTGCTGCGTGCATTCACTATACCCATATCGGGAGCGCGACAGAGTCATGCGCGGGTATAATCTACTCTTGGACTCATCAGTAACGCTAGTACTACCTTAAGGGTGGATTGCGAGTTCTTGAAGCAAAACTGATTGACGGGGTCGTTTTTATCATCAAATTTCGCGTTGTAAATAAATTCTTCCAAAATTGTTCCAACTACAACATTCATGTATTCTAATAAGGAAGATTTTCTGGGCTCAAATTTTAGAACGTAGTTCCTTTACGCTCGTCTGAGGGCGGAATTACATGGACAGAGTAGAGCGGAAAAATCAGAGAGGAGCGTAAAAATGCTGGTCAATCAGAGCGCTCTCAACTTTCCGCTCCTTCCAACAGCGTGGTACCCCGTTTACATGGGCGCAGGAGAGAGGAAAAAAACACAGCGTAAAATGTTTCATCTCAAAAATTAATCAATTATGCTACGTGCAAATAAACTCATCATCTTCTGTCATGAATATTGATAGAATATGAAGTCGTCAATGATGATTTGGACTCTCTAAAGTTCTCAGAGAAAATTTTGAAGATTGCATTTTCACGCTACTCCGTCAAAACTACGGTCCATGTAAACCGGGGACCACGCGAAAGAGGGAGCGGAAAAAACAGCATGTCGTCTGCTGAATGCAGCTGCTCAGGTTCTCGCATTCATGTCGCAGTCGCCAAAATTTTTCAGAATGCGACTGTACTTAGCTTTGATAGAATAATATGGACAATCTCAACAACGTTCAGTGACTATTCAAACAACGGACGAAGATTAAGCAGCTGAAATATATAGTTAGCCTTTACGCAATCGCTTGCTAACCTCGAAATAGAACCGTCTACTGAGCTATGACCTAGTTTTATACGATTAGAAAAGTGACGTAATGCGGTCTAATCACATAGTTATTGTCTATATTAACTCAGTAGCACAAATATCTCCTCAATTTCAACTGAATCAAGAAATTTCATTGAAACCGCAACCAAAACATTCGAGTTCAGGGAGTGCGCCAATATTTTGAAACTCGTGTGTTGTGATTGGCTGGCAGATTTTACGCTCCTCTCTGATTTTTCCGCTCTACCCCAGCTAGCATTTTCATGTCACTGGAACGTCCCGGAACGTCGCATGCGACATATTTGGAACAAATTATGAACGTTCCTACGACGTTCCTACGACGTTCAGGGAACGTTCAGGCGACGTCCTATTTCACTGCGCGCGATCAGCTGGCCGACACGGCCCCGTGGAACGAGATTCGATGCAACCCGCCATACGATGCAACGAGAAAGTGACACTTTCGCGATATTACCCAGCTAGCATCGCTCGAGATCGTTAGGGACATGGGACGTTCCAATATTGGCAATGTACTGGAACGTCCGCATGAGATGACCAATTGTCGACTTAAAAACGTCCTTCGAATGAATTCGAGGAATTTCTGATTGTTGTCTGCTAATAGAACGTCCAGAGGACGTGCAGGGACATGCCTTTGAAACGTGGGGAACATAAACCTCCAAACGCACCCAGCTAGCATTCTGATGGAAAAAAGACGTCCTGAGAACGTCCCCTTGAAGATATGGCAAATTTTGTGGACGTCCGAAATTACGTCCTTTTGTTCGCCAAAAAGACGTACTACTTCCACACTTTTGCCGTGTTTTGGACATGCAAAAAGAACGTCCCAGGGACGTTTCGAAGGACATCCAAAAGACGTCTGAAGGTCATCCTGTGGACATGATTTGGACATCTAAAATACTGTTTATAGAACCCATGGAAAAAAGTAAAAAAAGTATTTTTCGTGCGGTGAGCGGACTTTTTTTCAACTTTTGAAACTAATATCAATTATGAAAATTAATTAAAGTTATTTAATTCAAATGATATGCTGGAAAAATTTATTATTGTGGTTACCTGCCGACGCTGGGATTTGAACCTGGTACCTTCGGATTTGTAGTCTTCGCTGTTGTCCACTCGACCAGAAGCTCTTGTTACTTATGGTATCTTTAAAAGCCTATTCGAGTCTTGAGTGTAAAGAAAGGTATCACCCCAACTAATTTTACCATTTTTAATGAGCAATGCATTGCAGAATTAACGAGACGGTTTATGTCCTTTATAAATGAGCAGAATCTCCGATATTGCCTTGTTCTAGGATTTTTTAACAGCTCGCTGTATACAGCTTGTGGTTGATTAAGTATATAATACGACACAAATATTTAAAAAGATGACCATTAAGATTTCATGGTGTCTTTGAAAAAAAATCAAAATTTCATATAAACCAAAACTCACAGAAATATCTTGCGCGTCAAAATCGAGGTCAAAATTTGATGATTGCAAGGGCAAAACAAGAATAAGATTATTCAAACATCGGTAAAAAAAATCACCAAATCATCGACTTGTACCATTTTTTTGGAATGCCGTGGGACTGTTGAAAAAAAATTCCGAAAGAATTGCCAATTTCTTCAAGATTCTTGAAATTATGCAAAAAATCGGTATTAATTGAAGTATACTGTTGTAACTCCCAGCCAATTTATAATTAATATGTGCAGATTTCCGATTTCGAACTCGTGATGATCATTAGTTATCAAGCTATTGAACATCACTCTCGCAAAATCGGATTTTATTGAGTTTTTTCATTTATAAATTAGATTCGTTAGAATATGACGCTATACAACAACGGGTTCGCGGTATAAATGTCGAGGACATCTTGAGTACATGTGCTGGGCATGTTTTCTTTTGACATCCCGCGCTTTTGTTATTCCAATAGGAATGTCCACAGGATGTCAAGAATTTAGCTTCGTTAGGACATTCTGGTAGTGGTTCTATTAGACCGCGATGTCCTCCTATGGCATGGAAAAAGGTCATCGAAAAAGGGACATGTTTGAGGTGGTCGTTTGGACATGCGTTTGAGGTTATGTCCACCTTGTCCTAAAGTGCAAGTCTTTGGACATCCTTAAAACGTTCCATAACGGGACTTCGATTCAGACCTCTTGAGACCGTTTGTCGTCTCATGGCAAGGAAAAAGGTCATCGAAAAAGGGACATATTTGAGGTGGTGGTTTGGACATACATTTGAGGTTATGTTTCCTGTGTCAAAGGGCGCATGTCCTTGCATGTTCTTTGGACGTCCCAAGACCAAACAATGTTAGGCAGATTTCCGAAGCTTGCCCGATAGCCGTCTTTTAGTCAACAATTGGTCATCTTAATCGGACGTTCCTAAAATTTGCCATTGTGAGGACGTCCCATGTCCAAAATGATCGCGAGCGATGCTAGCTGGGCATGTCCAGTCCACCGCCAAAAAAATGTCCCTTCTTCAATGTCTCTTTCACGTACCGTCGAAGGACATCCGGGTCCAAGGGAGCACTGAGTATGGAACGTTCAATGGACATCCAAGGACTTGTGATTTTGGACGAGGTGAACATAACCTCAAACGCATGTCCGAACCGTCGCCTAAAGATGTCCCTTTTCTAATGTTCCGTTTACGTGCTATAGGAGGACATCCCGATCTGGAAAGCACCGGAATGTCCCTTGAAACGTGATACTGAACCACAATAAGAACGTCTTATGGACGTTCCTATTGTGACAATCAAACCGATTGCGAATTTCGCTGCTCGTAAAGTAAATGCCTATTAGGCGTCAGCAATATTGATAATTAGTATGTAGATGTTACGTAAAATATTATAAACAATTCGGCGGAATATTGAAATTGAATGAATTTCAAACTCATGAAAATAATGTCTAATGACTTATTTTTCATAATGAGCGTAGTTAAAATGAAGAGTCAGCTTCAAATTATTTGCTTGAAAAACTTACTTACGCGGCATTTTAGTTCACATGAAATTTCGCATAAAAAAAACCTTCGCGAGTGAGCATTCCCACAACATTTATTTTGTTTAGATGGAAATTCCAGATTTTGAAAGAAATCATCTTTCAGATTGGTCGGAGGTTCTACTGCTTGTGGGGCGCTAAATCTTAATGTAATATTTTTTTTGTTAATTTTGTAACGCGGTGGCTAAAACTAGTCAAATTTGACTAAAGTTAATGTTTTTGCTCATCCGAGAATCAAATAGACCGTTAAGATCACCACGCGACACATGAAGTTTGGCCGAGTGGACTAGGGCGAAGACTTGTAATCCAAAGGAACGAGGTTCAAATCCCGGCAAAGGTAAAAAATTTTCTTAGCATAAATTGAATGTAAATGAATCGAATAAAATTACCCATGATAAATAAATTCAATTTCAATCATAAAAACGAGTATTTCATTACAAATAAATTTTCTTTTTATGCACTTTTGCTTTCTCGTTAAGTGTCTCATGGAAATTCTTGAGATGTCCAAATTACGTCCATTGGATGACTTTTGGACGTCTTCCGTGTCTTCTGATGGACGTTCCTAGGACGTTCCTTTGAATGTTCCAATAATGGCAAAAGATTGAAAGTTGAACGTTCTAATGGCAATCATTGGAACGTCCAAAGGGACGTCCATTATTAGTGCCATCTTTTCAGCGGAACGTTTTTAGAACGTTAATTTGCCATCTAAATGCTAGCTGGGTAGGTATACCGCTTGCCCTAAGCAACCGCGCGTACTCATTCTCATCAGCATACCGCAAAATCGGATGCCGAATGCCGAAATCCGTCTGCTATGGTCTACTGTCTGAATGCATGCAGCACTATTCGATTAATGTTGAAAGAATTGCTAGATATACAATGATGAAAGTGATATCTATGTGTTTCTCTGGGCAGAATTTGAAGTCTGAATAGATGAGATATTGCTTCCATGTCTAAAGTGTACGGAGTTCCATTGTGACATCTTAAATCCTATGATTCACTGAATCCCAATAAATTTGTTCTGATGCATTTTGTGAACCTTAATTGAGTAGTGGGGGTTCACATTCAAATTTAGAAGCTTTTTATGTCCTAGACCATAACCTTCTAAAGAGTCCACGCAGGGTCAAGGAGTGACTTGTCATTTTATTTACATAATAGTGCTTAATACTTAAAAAAATTATGCAAACTATCTCAATCACCCAGGGGCTTATTGGTGTGCATCTTTATCGGTATCGTTATATGATGAACATTCAAAAGCTTGAACCTCAGTTTGAAGTCGATCAAAGTTTTGGACCTTATTGACATTTCCACCCATCTTATCGACGTGAATTTCGGAATTCCGTTCCTTACGCGTTTCTCAAACATACATGAATATTTTCTCCTACAGACTCCACCAAGCAGTTCCGCTGGATTATCCCTCCCTGCATCAGCTAGTCAGCCACAACAGGTGAGATCATGTTCATTTTTGAATGCATGGAATATATTTTTCTGGGACACTCGAACTTGTGGAATCTTCATCTTCGAATGTACTTTTCACATGGATTATATCAAAGAGTGCAATTTGTGATAGAATAGCATATTGCACAGGGCAACCAAATGAAATTTTTTTTTGATGAGTAAGGGTGGAGGTCATTTTTTATGTATTTTGAGCTGTTGAGCATGAATCTGAGAGTGCAGTTTGTGATCAAGTAGTATATAATGTATGGAGTTACCGAAAATGCACACAGAACTTCATGGCTATCCATCGTGAAACCCGACTTCCAAACTCGCGCTTTCAACGGCGGATGCCATAAAAGACATTCTTATATTCTGGGAGAGTATCGGATTCTTCTTAGTGTTCTCGTAAATTGATTGATACAAATATAGGTACACAGATACATCGAGAAATCTCAACTTAACCGCTTGTTCTGACCACAACATGCATATGAGCTAATGAAGAAGATTTTTGGGATTAAATTTTCTTCTCTTATAGACTCCACCGAGCAGTTCCGCCGGATTATCCCTTCCCGCATCAGCGAGTCAGCCACAACAGGTGAGATCACGTTTATTTTTGAATACATGGAATATGTTTTTTTGGAGCTCTCGACCTTGTGGAATCTTCATATCCTGATGTACTCGTTACATAAACAATCTTAGACAGTGTTATCATGATGGAAAAACATTCTGTGAGCTGAAGTAATCGCCAAGAGCGCTCATATACACCTTGGCATCGTTTAATCATTCAAGATTCAGCCATCCACCCAATCGCTTTTCCGTTAATCTTCAAATGATACAGTATAGTCGTATAATGAAAAATTTTCGCATACTCGTAAGATGAGAATTGTTCTCAAAATTGTCCTCAAATTTCGATTCGTGATGGAAATCTTCATAAATAGCGCCATTTGAGGAATTCTGCTGTGGATAGGAAATCTAAGAGAATGTAATTTCAGGTGAACACAGCATGCGTATGTCCGCCACAAAGTACTGCTCAATACACACCGAGTTCTCAGGTAAATAATCGCTGTAAGAAGGAAATCTCAGAGTCGGATAACCCTGGCTCTGAAATTCAAAATGTTTGGTTTCTAAGATATAGCAGCTTAAAATTTAAAAATATCGATTCACGATTCGTTTTGATGATTGAAAGTCAGCCCTGCCTGTGTCTGACTTGAACGTTTTTGTTATTGGTTCTTCTTACGCATAATGCGAACGATGCGATTCTTATTGATGGTAGACGCAAGAATTGACGGCCAGGAGTGATCAAATCATGAGTACATATAAGTATTGTCAATGGTAACCTTTCACCCTTCAAAGTAAATATTGACACCGATTCAGGGACCCATCAAACTTGGGAGTCAATTTCAGTGAATAACAACAGCTCTACTTTACTGAATTTCGTGGGAATGGATTTTCAAATGAAGATAGATCTTTGTATATGATTTTTCTCACTCTGCATAAAACGATGTATTGTGATGAACAATCGATCGATTCTATGAGTCAATGGTGAAAATAGATCACAAAGTGAACGCCAAAATTGAATCAACAATCGTCCTCTTCTCTAGGTTCAAAATGGAGTGCGATATCCTTACGTTACTACCATCGGACAGCCCATGGGTGTGGGTGTTGAGGTTTGTATTTCTCAACATCTTCTTAAGGCGATGCGGTCACCGTGCAACCCGGAAATTATATCTTATTTGGATGTAAATCAAAAAATTTCCACGAAACGAAGTCGGAGACGATTTGTCCATTACGTATCATCACCTGAGTTGTGGTGGACAACTCATTATTTGTCACCAATCACAAGACTATCACTAATAAACGAGAATAATTTGCTTGCGAGTACTTTCTAACCTACAAATTGGCACATTTTCGTTCACAAAACTCTCAAAATCTAGTCCGATTTGGGCCAAACCAAGAGTTATCCAGGCCAAGTTAGATGATAATAAAGCCTGGATAACTCGTCGTTTAGCTTATAATGGAAAAGATTTTGAGAGTTCTGTGAACAAAGTTCAGCGTGCACGGTGACCGCATCGCCTTAACTGAATTTTCCCAGGTAAAATCTAATTTTCAATCATCTTGTTTACAGGTTAGCGAAGTTCGAACATATGTTGACAATACGCCACAGCAGGTAAGTGAATATTTTCTGCTATCCGAATAAATTAGACGCGAAAGATAAACATGAAGTACTGAATGGAATAATTGAGACATTAATGAGCATGTAAAGCTTGCTAAAAACTCACAAAGCCAACAGAATATCCATGAAGCACCTCTCAAGTTCAGTTGAGGTGGGACCCGAACTTGAAATCTCATTTTCTGATGAGAGATGATATTTGTCTGCCATTCCGATTTTTGAAATAACCGAGAATATTTTCGAATTTAATCTGCGATTTATAAAACACAAAATTCACGCGTAAGAGCCACGGAAACCTTATCTTAAGGTATGTCTCCTGGGATAATCAGGATGAAAAGTTTGAACGAGCCGTGTTGTTTTGGTAGCAACGCAACCTCACCGGCTTTTGTGTACAATCGGGTATACACAACGAAGCAGATCGTGCAGGTACACGCTCACACACACGCGCTCTCCGCAAGGCAGAAAATTGACATTGCGCGTGGACAAAATCACAAACATTCGAGACCTCGTGTAAACGAAATAAGTGGGCACGGGTCCCTATTTTTGGCAAAGATGGAGATAACACTTGAATCAATGACATATCAATTTTCAGCGAGTTCTCTGGAGAATTGTCAGAGCATTCGTGAGAACAGCCCTAAGAATTTGCCTTCTGCTGCGCCGTCCCTATCCTTCGCGTGTTACGAGCTCGAACTTCCAACATCGAATACTCGAAAACAAAATGGACAGACTCCTTGAAATTTCAGCAGAAGGTGTGTTATGGATAGTTGAACCACCTCACGAATCCCCAGAAGATTCTCTAAATTTCAAAAAAACCCGAAGATATACAGTACCGTGCAAAAATTCCTGAACGGGGGTATGAAATCCTATCTTGCAAAAACGTCGATCGCTCGAGCCCAGATTAACGTTGAGGAATTTTGAAAAAGGCATCTTAATAATGAGGAAAAATGCTAACTTTTTATGGTTTTTGATTTTTCCCTCAGCCCTTTTTGGTACCTCAAACAGCTGATGTAATTTCAAGGATTTCGAGAAAAAACCGTTTTTACTCTATGGGCTGTAATTTGGACGCGGATTAAGATAGAACAGTTCTGCAAAAAGCATCTTGAAGAACGGGAAAAATGCCATTTGCAATGATATTTCGATTGTTTTTCACGTCGTGTGAACAAGAGTGTGAGAGATCTCAAAGTAGCCAAAACCGTAGTTTTTTGCCATTTTTTGCTGTTTTTACACGTATTTCATTGAAAATCCGAGAATCTGGTTACTTTGAGAGATCTCACACTCTTCTTCGCACGACGCAAAAAATAATCGAACATACATTGCAAATGGCATTTTTTCCGCTCTTCAAGATGCTTTTTGCAAAATTGTTCTACCTTTATGCACGTCCAAATTACAGCCCATAGAGTAAAAACTATTTTTTTCTCGAAATCCTTGAAATTACATCAGCTATTTGAGGTACCAAAAAGGGCTGAGAGAAAAATCAAAAACTACAAAAAGTTAGCATTTTTCCTCATCTTTGAGATGCTTCTTTTAAAATTCCTCTACGTTAATCTGGGCTCGAGCAATCGACGTTTTTGCAAGAGAGGATTTTATACCCCCGTTCAGGAATTTTTGCACGGTACTGTACCTTAATTAGAGATATGTTCAAGTCAAACTAATCTTATCTCTCCATTCAAAAATGAATGAGTATGTCCTTGAATGGTGATATTAATGTACAAAAGTGTGACGCACTCACAGTCTTGCATAATCTCTGAATATCTCGATTGCATGTTCTTCCGATATCCACGGTTATTCTTGAAGAAGAACCGTTTGATAATACGACACACGCTTGTCGCAAGGAGCACTTCAGGGCTCTCCGAATCCTTCTCAATGAGCGACGCTGAGTTCACTGTTTCGGCAGCTAGAGATATGAAATATCTCAAAAAGATTTCACTGGGATAAAAGCATATGAATGTCGTTTATAAAAGTAACTGCGACTCAGAAACTAGAGTGCTGAATACGACAATCACAATCACGCGATCTCTCATAACTCGACACATATATAATTGGGTGAAATAGGTAATTTTTTAAACAAATCGTATCTGCGCAAATTCTCAACCTCTTCACTAAGTTCAAGAAGGATTATATTCGTTTATTCACGCACTACAAGATGACACGGCCACCTTTTCGATCAAAATCATCCTAAGAGGTGGTGAATGCTCTGATTATTATTAGAGTGTAAAAGAAGGGCAGCGCTATACTCATCGGGTCCTCAAAAACTTCAATGGCAATGTTTTTCAGTTTATTCATGAGTTAGTTCGAGATTTTCATTATGGTATAAGGCACTTTGGGAAAGAAGTATTGACATGCGTCAGATGAACAGACTGTAAACTGAAAAATATGTTTGATCTTTCGGTTTCGAGACAGCGATCGAGGCACCATCTCGCGGTCAAATTGGTTTATGGTGAATATTGAATCGCCCAAATGAAAGAGAGGGAAGTGCGATATAAAACCACGTGCGGGTGGTTTTTCGATGAATTTTTGAAAAAGTTTCATAAAAAGGTACAAAATTGAGCTCATGAAGTTGCAGGAATGTATCATACTATCTTCAAAATACATTCCCCTGCAATTCCATGGGCTCAATTTTGCACCTCTTTTGATGAAATTCTCTTAAAATTCGCAGCAAAATGATCCGCACGTGATTACACTCGGCAATGGTCTGAACT
Source organism: Eretmocerus hayati (assembly GCA_029851415.1). NCBI lineage: Eukaryota > Metazoa > Arthropoda > Insecta > Hymenoptera > Aphelinidae > Eretmocerus > Eretmocerus hayati. The sequence continues at coordinate 54,702,220 of CM056741.1, read as the reverse complement.
AGCTCGAGTAGCTTCAATCAATCGATGGATGGCAAAAAACACGCGCGAGATAGAGGTACTTGAAGTTGCTGAGACCGATCGATTGATCGAACCTAGGTCAGTTCAAACCATATTGCCGTAGGGCATACGACCGCACTCCGCTCTCTGTTCTTTGGTTAATCTTACATCTATAATAAATCAATCGACCGCAAGATGGCGCCGCCATCGATGTTTTGAGGCTGTGGAGCTCCTTAACAGGTTATCGGCCACGTAATGCAGCAGAGTATTTCAACCATACAAGTGTAACTGATACGAATTTGAGTCACATGGACAGTGCTCGGTACGATCACGACGTGCGTAGCAGACAAGGCCAAACGAATGTTGACACGGTGAACACGACACCTTTGCGTACGGGACGCAAAATTAGCTGAATCGATTGGAAGATGATGAACATCTTATAAACACAAAATTGTGGGGATGAATTTGATACATTACATTTAAATGTACAGCTGTCTCAAGATCAAGAAGCGTTTGAACTCTGAAAGAATCGAGAGCTCTACAGAAGCTTGATCTTGCTTAACCATTCTGATACTGTTTCGTGAAACTTTTTGAAAACGAATACCTTCAGAGCTATTGCATGTAGACCAGAGTAGTTCATCAGACACTATCACGAAACTACGAGTATCCATCTTGATGTTATGATTGCCACATGGCTTGCCATCATACGGTTATGCGTCAAAAGATACTCGAGGGTTGAGTCACTTGCTGACGATATTTGATTGTACTATATGGAATTGAAATTCATATTATATTTTCAGATAATCACCAACCCACAAGTCAGTGTACAGGCTCCTCAGGCACCAACACCTTTCCAAGAGGTACCTTAACCCAACTCAAAATAATCGATAGTTCCACGAAAAAGAGAAAACCGAGAACGTATGTTGATTCCAAGCCATCTCCATAGGAATTTGCAATGGTGTTCACGAAGTGCAATCACAGGGTATTCCAAAATTCAGTTGTATCCCTTCAAAAGTTAAGAATGGCTCCGGGTATCAACAAACCTCGGAACCCGAGTCTTCTAAAGTTGAGAGGGCAGTTTAGTAATAGGCTCTTTGACCTTGATTGTGCCTTAATGGTTTTTTGCAGGTCGAATCGACTTTCTCAAATAGAAACCTCTATTCTCGACTCCGGGCTCTGAAAGAGCATAGTATCTCACATCCAAATATGACTTATTGCTAATTTTTTAGATGACCTCTAGGGGTTATTTGGAAGCCAAAAGGATCTGGACAGTGGTTTGACGTATTAGAGCTAGAACGATGGTCTAGATTAGGGAGGTTCCTCTCAGAACAGCTTCTTAGACTAATTTCGACCCTTCACCTGTTACCTTGAGCTTATCCATGACTCTTATTAGGAGTCAGTTCGACTCTGAGTATGGCTATCACAATTCGTGCTATGGATTCTGAAAACGTGACGAATTTTGATTCGAGATATCACTTCTCACCAGTTCCGCAGATGAATTTTGAAGGTCATTTTCATCAGGTCATAAGTTTCCGAATAGTGGTTCAAGGAGCTTCATCTGGTATGATCCCTTGAAGACGCCAACTCGCCTCGAATGTAGAGTCTCTCTTGGCTACCAATAGCGAGCTCATTATCCGTCTATCACTTTATTCTACATTCGCCGTGTATCGCTATAGCGTGTCGTTGACAAGTTCGAGTCGACACAAGATTTTTTTTGTAAACTTCACATTGTAACAAGACTCACAGGTACCCAACTCAACTCTTTGTTTGCGTAAATGATTCATTGATATTTAACCTATCACGTGCTAAACTCTCATCAAAAACTATTTGTCAGGCCAAACCTTGAATGATGGAACGGGCTCAAAAAACACGCGGTGTTCTCGCAGTCCCAGCAAAATCTGCCTGTTTTTTCTCAACCAGATGAACCTCCTTAATCTGCCAGAGCTGAGGGAATATTCTGGACCAGGAGGCCATTTTCACCCAAAAAAACTCGAACTTCGTTGATTCCTCGACCTGTGACCTTGAGCATAACCTTGGCCAACATCAGGAGTAAACTCAATTTTCAGTATAGTCGTCCCTATTTTTTCACCGTGGATCCTGAAGATGTGATAAATTTTGAGTCCGTATGACTCTCAACCAATTCCGTGGATCAACCTCAAAGGTTATTTTGAGGTCACAAGTCTCTGTATTGTGATTCGATATGCCAAAGCTGAACGCATAGTCTGGATCAGGGATATCATAGCCCGCTCATGCGATCTTGGAACATCAAAATCACTTGTCTGAGGCCAAACGGAGTCTGGGAATTTTCGGTATCCCCCTAATCTAGACAGTTGCCTCAGCTCTGGCACATCGAACTACTTTTCAGAGACCAGTGACCTCAGAATGACCGTTGAGTGTCATCCACGGAATTGGCATGGAGTCATCAAGACTCAAGATTCATCACATTCTCGGGGTCCAATGTCAAAAAGAGAAATAACCATACTAAAATTTGAGTTGACCTCCCTTAAGAGTTAAGATCATGCCAAAGGTCATAGGACTCGTGTCAACGGAAGTGTGGGATTCATTTGAAGGTAGCCCCCTGATCCTGACTAGAATAATCTCACGTCAATTCCGAGAAATTCTCGAAATTTGAAACATTGACTCGGGAATCTGCGTGTAGCCTTGGACTGCTCCTGCCAATCGCAATTCTGTTTATGGCATTCAAAGAATGGTTTAGAGACCTATAGATTCACCACCTGTACAACTTTTCCAAGGCCACTTTGATTCTTGGATATATCGGCCCTTGCCGGACTCAGGATAGCTTTAATGCTAGTCCGGAGAGGATCCGGGTGTTTTGCCCGATAGATGGCGCTTTGATCGTACTGCATGTGCGATGGGAGATTATGAACCAATTTTTTGCCTCATAGTAATTCAACCTCACATTTCCGACCCAAACGAAATATGGCAAGTGAAACATCATGATATTTCCCATCAAATGAGTTGTTCTAAGCCCGGGGATTCATTCTACATCTCCAGGAAATCGTAGTTCTTTGACTCGCTGAGCAAGTTATACTGCTCGAAGTTCAAGTTTTTTACGAGCTAGATTCAGAATTTTCGGGCGTGGGAGGGCTCATTCAATAGGAAATTCCAATCTACAGGTGGCCTAGTATCTGATATTGGCCAAATCTGTTGTATTATTGAAGAACAAATCGGAATAGTCGGGGATGCGCTCTGTCCCACCAAAAAATTGCCTTCAAGTTTTTCTTGATTCCTAATGAATGAAATGCCATGAAACTTTGCATGGTACCGTGTCATGAGATTTTACAGGTGGCCTATAGTATCTGAATAACACATTCAGTACCAATAAAAGCGTATAAACAATAATACCGCTCTCAGAATCATTGGATGCAGCTGCAACCTCAAACTACGCCGGTGCGTGTCTGGTTGCAGTTTTGCGGGTACTCCGGACTAGCTTCAAGGTCATAAGTGGTCGCAATGAGTCTGAGAGATTTTTCTGTGAGGGCATGTCTCCAATTTAAGCGCACGCCATGCCATCGGCGCACGACACGGGCTCACGCGCCGATGTTTGTTTTTGTTTACAAAGCGCTTCTGTTGACATTTTTCAACTCTTGGCCATTAGGGGAGCCTTTTCATATCCAAATCTTGCGATAGAATGTGGGACGATTGGTTTCCAAACAAAAATGGGTGTCATCGCATGAGCCTGTGTCACGGCGTGCTCACTGGCTTACGCACCGATGTTTGTTTTTGTTTACCGAGTGCTTCTGTTGACATTCTTCAACTCTTGGGTATTGATAGAGCATTTTTAGATCCAGAATTCGCGATAGCATGTGAGATGATTACTTTTTGAATGTATATGGGTGTCACCGCGTGAGTCTATGTCATCGTGTGAACCTGTGTCGCGGCTTGGCATGCGCTTGAATTGGACACACACCCTATACAACCCTTTTGATCTAAACTGCTTTTGACCCCCAAATGACTCATAGAGGTCATCTAAAAATTGACAACAAAATATACTTCGTGTGGAATGCTGTGCTCTTTCAGAATCCGGTGTCAAAAGAAGGGGCTCCCGTTTGAAAAATTTGGTTTGACCTCCAAAGAACCATCGGGGTCAATCTGAGTCCATTCTTGAGCTTTGGATTTGAGCAGACGCGTGTTCCGATGTTTTTCGGTACTCGAACCCATTCCCGAGTTTTGAGGGGGGTGAAGACTTACTTTTGGGACACCCTGGATGTAATCTTCAGGTTTTGCTGTGAATTTTTCTATGTCGAAGCCGGAATAATGGGATAGGACGGATTTGAACCATTCAATCTGGAACAATTTTTCATTTTAGGCTCTGATTGGTGGTCGTTTTGTTGGCGGCTTACGAGGGAGTGCTTCTAACCAGTTCGCCAACCAACTACCACAGGTGAATGACATCGACCAACTGACTCTAAATACAGATTCTTATACAATTCTCATCTGACGCGTTTTCTCCCTTGTCTTTCTCCTCCCTATGTCTCTCTATTGTAGCATATGAATGACTCTCGATTAGAATGATTGAACTCAACAGCCGATTTTTTCAACACTCAATTCGGTGTCTCAACGTACTGCGTAGTGACTCTCGATCACAATGTATCACTTAAGATAACTATGTATGCTTGAAAAGAATCAAAATTTGAGAGCAAGAATAACGTCAACCTCTCCTTTGTTCAAACCATCATGGAAGGCCATTCAATGTCCCTAATCGTGTGTCGATATCCTTGTCTCATTGCCCTCGCGCGATAGTCAACGTATTCCCCGCAAAAGGAATCAAGGAATCACAATTGGCTCATATTTGATTGAAACTCTCAAAGCTCTCTGTTTCTCAGTAAGCTAAGTTCAAATATCTGTTCACGATTCCATTCAACTGAATTCATTGGTCTTTGAACCGAGAATTGATTGCGGATTCAAGCTTGGACTGTCAATCAATGAGGTGCAGCATGTTTGTCAAAGAGTTTCTGTTCTTTCAAAATTCAATCTATCTATACACCTTTGTAAGTAATTAGTTAGTTTTATTACAATCCAGTCTAGTCAACTCTCATCAGCTATGGCTTCACCTTCATTTGGGATACACACGATTCAATCTGGCTTCACGGCATTGTGGGGAACCATTTTAAGTTCATACAAATGTTATAGCTCAAGAATTTAGAAAACCGCATTGTCAATACCACGAGAATTTCGCATGCATAGTAAGCACACATGTATCGAAAGAAATACTCACGTTTGAATTCATTTTTCAGGTGCAAACCTCGGCTACAGCTGCAATCCAAGCCCAGGCTCCGATTTCCTACGGAAACTCCGGTTCTTACACTTCAGAGTACAGTCAATCTCAATCGCAACAGGTAAGAATTATGTGACGGAACACTCTTTTCGTGGAATTGAGACTTCAGTCAATAACTCCAGAATCTTCGTACGAAAATGATTTAGTAAAATGATTGAAATGCTTCAATATAGTTCGGCGGTTCAAATCAAGGTAGTGCATCAATCAGTGCTTCTATCGATACCAGGCCACAGGTTAGCGAACATTACCCACCGAATCTATTTGCAATTTGTCGTCGACCTACTAATCACTTACTCTAATGCTTCGATTTACCTCAGCTCAACGTTGGAGTTGGAGGTCATTACGACTCTCGCCCCGTAGGTCATGGTCAAACGGATGCTGTTTCCCTTGGATACGATCAGCAGGTACATACCTTTTTTGATCGTCAAAATAGATAAGAGATTGAATTGTGTTTGTGCTTGTCATGATTTCCATTCAGGATCAGAACTAATTGAATTGAATCGATCGACGAATTGTCGGATAGTATTTTACGATGAGAACGATACATAGGCGCAGGCGTGTGACTTTTCTGGGCTGAGCCAAAGGCAAGGCTCGGATCAGTCACAAGAATGTGAAATCTAGGTTTTTAGGCCGTGTGTCGTATTCATGCTTTTTTCTGTCACAAAGTGGGTAACAGAGGGAAATCCGTGCACAGAGTGTTATTTTAATATCACTAATAGGGCGGGATTATATGTTTTCGTGCACAAACAAGGGGACCCCATAACCTTCGGATTTCTAATCTTCCCCAAGATTTTTGTACAGACTGACGGGACGGGGGTTTTATGATAAGGCGTATGCGGTTAAGAAAAGCGTTTGAGGAACGAGATCCACGGAAAGAAAGTGCATGTCTCCCCGCCGTCAGGAAAGTTAAATTAATTGGACTTGTAAAATTTAACTTCAGCCAGATTTTTGTAGATAGATCAAGAGAATAAAATTGGCACGGTAGTCGTTTCGATGGTGTGTGTGTGATGCGAGCGCCAGGTTGCTCAACACCAAGGTTCTGCTGGTTATTTGTTATAATCTTCAAATAATGTATTGGTACACTGTTCGGTTAAGTTTGAAAAGCCGAGGGGCGTATATTCAGGAAGCAGAGGGGCTCACACATAATACTTAAGTAGTTTTTCAAACATTGTAGATGCTTAAGGATTATTCGCCACGGTCAGGCGAAGATTCGAATGAGTACCGAGAAGGACAACGATGGCCATGGCTGGGCCGTCGCGGCGCGGTGTTGCCAGAGGGGCTCACAAAAGTACTGATCGCGGATTACTGTGCACAAGAGAGTGTGTCGTTTTGCCTTCTGCGGGCAGCTTATATACCCTTATACCACGAATTCCGGGACGTCCGTCCTCAGAAGTTTATTACTTTAGTGCACGAGCTCAGGCGAAAGGCCATAAAAATGCTCCAGCCTCTCGTGGACGGGCCACAAAGGCGGGAGAAACAACGGTCCGGAAGGGACGCCGTTCCTTGAAGTCTCAGTCGCCGAGAGGCCAATAATCGTAAAATCATTAAAGCGCATTAGAAACTAGTCCAGGCTGTTGTGGACTCTCGTGATAATCTTAACACTTAAATTCATGACCTGTCACTTTATGCGGCGTCCACGAAAGTATGGACGTCGGGTCTCCTCACAACTAATTTATGGCCCATGACTCATTTTGCAAACAGACAGACTGGATTATAAACAGCCTCCCTTGTTTCAAAATTTTGCCACGGCCGCGGTGGTAGCCCTGGCGCGTGGCCTCGTGAAATATTTGCATCCGCGTGAAATTAAACTAACGACGAAGTGATGATGATTCGAATGAAAGAAACGTGTGCGCACGTCAAGACTCGTACCACCTAGAATATTTAGAATCCAGAGTAACTCTGTCAAACCGGCCTTGTGTCGAAAGATACAGGCCGTGAGATTAGCATTGAGGCCCATGTTGAAAAGTGATAGATCTATGATATAGCGGTCAGATCAGTATATTTCAGCTAAATCGCGCGGCCGACCTACTCGGATCTTTTTGCTAATTCTTCGCTAGGAAGTAGGTATCAGAAGTAGTACTTTCCCTTCCACTTAGGACTTTCAGCCGCCAAAAAGATTTTCGACGTCCGCACAATTTTTAGAGTTTAAAAATAAGATTTTTTGTGTTATTTAGAAAAATTGCTAAATTGAGCGGAAGGAACTCAACCCAAAATTTTCGTGTTGATCATTGTCCATGGCTTCGATCTATCGTTTTCATCAAATCCGTGATTTTACATGCTTTTTAATGCAATTTTTTCGAGTAATCAAGGGCAAAACACTGGACACGAGAGACGCGTGTGCGTTGGAACCGATGTTCTGCTCCCTAGCATTCCCAATAGTCCTAGTGACATTTCATAATTGTCGTGGAAAGTTGAAAATCTGAAACAAAATGAATACTCAATAGTGTACAAGCCTAGAATGTTGAAATCTTCTGTGAAGTATATCAGCCATTTTGAGAAAAAAACAGCATTTTGTCGGCCGTCGTCCCGGGTAAAGAGGTTGGAGTTGAGAATTGATGATAAATTGAAGAGGGCGAGGAGACTCTCAAAGTCATTTCTATTGTCGTTTCATATCCGAATATCATACAGAAATCAAAGAGCTTCCGTGACCGTGAGTACAGTAAAGATAAATTGAGATGTAACTAGATTGGCTGCCATATGAATAGGGTCCCTAGAGTTGTCGGGAGTGTAACACGGACGATTTGAGATCAACAAGAAGTAAAGCAATGTCAAAGAGGAACCTCAAGGCGTGTCTTCAATTCAAGCGCATCCCATCCTACAGCGCACGACACGACGCACCGCCGGCACACAGGCTCACGCAAGAATACCCACCGGTTACTGTTTGAAAACTCGTTGTCTCACATGCTGTAGTGCGTTTTGGATATAAAAATGCTTTCTCAATATCCGAGAGTTGAAAACTATCAACAGTAGCATTCTGCAGGTCGATTTCAAAATTCGGTCTAGACTAGGTTGAGATAAATTCATGGAGATCATAGGCGAATAATTATATTCTTGAGTCGAACTCCATTAGTCTATCTCTCCAGAAAAATAAATAGCGTCCAGATGACTGCTAATCATATAACTGCTGCACCTGGCAGAAAGTCTGGCAAAATATGTCTTTCTCGAGGTCTCGGAGTACGTATGGCTTAGCAGACTTTGCGAGACTTTAGATTGTGTCGCGGAGAGTCTGGCTCATTCAGCCAGACTCAAATCAAGACTCGACGTAGATCAGGATGACGAGGAAAAGTCTCGCGAACTGTCTGCCGGGTTTTGCCAGACCATCAGTGAGATTTCATGAACATTTTTAATTTATCTTGTCGAGTGTGGCAGATAGTCTGGCATAATTTTCCAGACTGAGACCAAGACGGCGATTTGTGTGGCTTAAGGTCTGGCATAATTTTGGCATACTAAAATTGAGACCTACAGTGTATCGGCTCGAGGTCTGGCATAATTTCCCAGACCGAGACCGAGACTCAGTGTGCATGGTGTGTATGGTCTGGCAAACTATGCCAGACCACCATAAAGATCGATTGCCAGATCTTCTAGTGTATGATTGTGCCACCGTAAATCATCTAGAATTTTCATCCATCAGACGCAATGTGGCGATGCGACGGCCACGGTGCGGGTTATCAAAACTCATCAAACCCAATCCTACCGGAATCAAAAAATATTTTCCCGCCGATTGCACTCTACTCATAGAGATGTATACTTTTGCAACGGCAAAAGTGGGTTCTCCTCCGCATCAGCAACAAGACTTTTTTGATCTGCACCTGGAACAAATAATTGTCCATCGAGAATTACAAGGCTCTTTCCGAGGGAATAGTTTTAAAAATGTTACAAAGAGGGATGAGATGGAGCTTTGTCGATAGAAATGAGAGTGGTCACTTGGAGGGAGGGGGGGAGTGGTTATAATAGGCTAGCATTGCAATTTAACGCTTAGATCTACTCAAAATTGAGTTGGTGAGATCTTGAAAAATACTCAGCTATTGTGCAGATCCTAGTTATCGTCGATCCATGATGAATTCTCCGTTTCCCAGCCAGAGTATTGTCATGGGTAGAGCCTATATAAGGCATGCACATAAAGCCAGACGAATGGAGAACGAACATCAAATCATTCCTGGGCACCGCTAGCCTATTATAACTCCCCCCCCCCCCCCCTCCAAGTGACCACTCTCATTTCTATCGACAAAGCTCCATTTCATTCCTCTTTGTAACATTTTTTAAACTATTTCCTCGGAAAGAGCCTTGTAATTCTCTATGGACCATTATTTGTTTCAGGTGCAGATCGAAAAAGTCTTGTTGCTGATGCGGAGGAGAACCTACTCTTGCCGTTGCAAAAGTATACATCTCTATGATTAGAGTGTAATCGTCGGGAAAATATGTTTTGATTTTGGTAGGATTCGGTTTGATGAGTTTTGATGACCTGCACCGTGGCCGTCGCATCGCGCCATTGCGTCTGATGGCTGAAAATCCTAGATGTTTCACGGTAGCACAAGCATACAATAGAAGACCTGGCAATCGATCTTTATAGTGGTCCGGCATAGTTTGCCAGACCATACACACCATACACACTGAGTCTCGGTTTCGGTCTGGGAAATTATGCCAGACCTCGAGCCGATACACTGTAGGTCTCAATTTTAGTTGCCAAAATTATGCCAGACCTTAAGCCACACAAATCGCCGTCTTAGTCTCAGTCTGGAAAATTATACCAGAGTATCTGCCACATTCGACAATATGGATTAACAATGTTCATGAAATCTCGCTGATGGTCTGGCAGAATCCGGCAGACAGTTGGCGAGACTTTTCCTCATCATCCCGATCTACATCGATTCTTGATTTGAGTCTGGCTGAATGAGCCAGACTTTCCGCGACACAATCGAAAGTCTCGCAAAGTCTGGTAAGCCACACTTTTTCGAGACCTCGAGAAAGACATATTTTGCCAGACTTTCTGCGAGACGTTTTTTGTTACACGGGAATTGAATGCGAAGGTCGAAATTATTACAGAGATTCGAAAACTCCCCCCCCCCCCCCCTACCCGCCCGAGTGTCGAAAATTAGTTCTCCGTCAGCATTGTGGACAAAATTCGGTACACTGTGCGAAAACTGCTTCACCACAGCACAGAAAATGCAATGGTGAATTCAGCACCAAGTTCATGAGGTTGTAACTTGCTTCTGAGGGATTGGCTTACGGCCTGAGCCGAAGGCGATTGTCATCATAATCGATCGAGAGCAGGACACCTCATGAACGATTTGCGAATATGTACTATTTTTCCCAATCTCGTAAGCACCCAAACATCGTAAAAAATTACCAAATATAGTTTCCAGAAAGGATTATGTCCATGATATACTAGTTCTCAGTACTCAGACTTAATCTCACAATCAAGTTTTTTCAGTCTTCTGATAACTTTTACCTATGTAATTCGTCAATTCATCTCAGAGTAACACTTGGGTGAGCGCTAACTTGATTGCCAAAGGTTCTTCCACTAATGGATCTAATAATAATGTCAACTTTCAAGCTGTGCCCATTAAAAACGACGTGCAGTTAAATAAACGTATATAAAATGGTCAATGAAAGTTGACTAGTAGATCTTGATGATTTTTGTTATATTCCAAACAATGTAGAAAGTTCGTGCTTCACGTTTCAAGATTTAACAAGTTGCGCTGCGCGGTTTTTGAGCAATTCAAATTCGCAAATCAAAAAGTTAGGCAAAAACGAAATCAGAGGCTTACTCCATTCCTTCCCCCCTCAAAGTTTGTTGTACACAAACTACTGATTGTTTGGCTCGTTACATGTAGAAAGTTCAAGTTTCACGGAATCTTGAGATGCACATTATAGAAACAAACTCTTCGTAACAAAACAAACTCCCAAGACGGCGACTCACCATTTTGACTTGAAATTTAGAGCACTAACGTAGAGTATAGAATTTCGTTTCCTTTGAGAGACTTTGGGAACTATTTTAAGAAGGATCGAATTTTCATTCACTATGATGGGAATTTTTCAAAGCTGGTTCGGTAAAATTCAAGAATAGATTTGTTATCAACTCCGACTGAAAACCATCGTAACTCTAGGAATCGCTCCTTGGACTCAAATAATTCATAAAGTAGAATCAGTTTCAATCGTTGAAGATGACAAAGCAATAGAAAGTTGCCACTTTCTAGTATTTCTGGCAATTTTCAAAAAGTTTCGAGTTGATTGTTGAGACCATTAAAAGCTTCAAGAACTACAGATATGGAGTTTCATATTAATTAATTCAAAATTGAATAGATCATCTCAATTCCAGGTGAGTGGAGGTGCAGAATATTACGATGAGCCTCATTACGGACACGCGCATGCTGGTGCATCGAAAGAGGTAAGATTTACAACAAAATTGATTCTCAATTCCATCGATGTTCAGTGCTTCGAATGATTGATCGTTATTCGGTTGTGAATCTACTTGGTTCTAGATTGAAGCAAATGTTGGATTGTCTCTGAATCTGCCATCGCATCATGGTGCCTCACTTGGTTTTGGTGCATCTAAACAGGTTAGGTCCTTTCTGCTTTCCTTGGGAGGACTAAAAGAATTTTTCATTTCCCCAATGACTTCTTCCGAAAAGTGGGGCAAGTCAGGGAAACTCCTTTATCGATTATTATCATTCTTTATTGACAAATTTTTCATTCCAGATTGACCTTGGCCTCGGACTTGGCAAATCTTTCAAAATCAAGTTTGGGGTAAGCATTATTGATCAGTACATTCCCCAATATCTTCATTGATACATGCATTCACATTCTCGCGTTGTGAGATTAAAATATACAAACACAATTTCTTTTTGGGACCTCGACAGAAAGGGTTCATTTGCTCTTTCTGCTCTTTTTGCACTTTTTCTTCCCCCCCCCCGTGTATAAGCGAAGATGCTTCAGTTTCAGTGGCCACCACGAGCGTAAATTAGCGCCATTTCCATGAGGAAAGAAGAACAAATTCGTTTTTCCTGTCAGGACCTTTAATGAATGCTGAGATATGTGGAAAGTGCCCCATAAGTTCTAGTCTTGAGAAATATGAGGGGGGGGGGGGAGTTTCGACATAATTGAAATACTACCAAAAATATCTGCAGAGTTCACTTTAATTTTGTGAAGTTTTGTCATCTTATGTTTCAGAAGTAAGTCATCCAAGGGATTTTGATCTATTCAACCAAGTACATCGTTTAGATTCCAGCACTTCGAATATCATTACTATGTGGAAAATGATCCAAATTGCAATAAATTTGGCTGTTAAAAATTAACAAATGTAATCTCTAGCTAACTATTTCACCACAAAATGTTGAGTCAGAATCCCATCGGACCTGATTGATTCTTTCTCATGCTTAATCCTTTTTATTCCTAATCCATGAGTTCTAAGTCGAGGGTGGATCTCGAGTTCCTGTAGCGACACTTTTGATTTTCAAGGACGGAGTCAAATAAGATTATTATCTAACAGTGCTGCACCATTTTCAATCCTGAATAGACATTTTCGGGTGTTCGCCTGAATACTAAAATTGGACCTGAATACAAGATTGAATGTATGCACAGGATAGAATTTGGAATTCTAGAAACTCGCTATCTCATCTTGTTTCAAAATAGAAATATGAGTAGAGGGATACGTAGCACGTGGAGTATGTTTTCCTCTGCTGAGCTTTCAATGAGCAAAATTTGAGATAGCATATATTCCGTTTAACATCCTCATTCATCGTATCTATTACTCTAAGCTACTCTAGGTGGAAGCTTGATTTCATGTATAGAGTAATTCAAAGTCTGCTCTGAAAGCGAATCTCGACATCGTTTGCCTCTCCTGATTATCCTTATTTACTATCTTTCTCTATAAATGCACCGTGTCTCATCCATGATTAATTCCTTAAGCTAATGAATATTTTCATATGGTTGAATGAAATGAGCTTTTATGTAATTCACGAGACAAAACGTGAGCTCACTTTCAAAATACGATGCGAGCGATGAATGATTTGTCTTTGACTTCTTAGAATGCTGAAGATTTTTCGAGTCATCTCCAGGATTTACTTTGAGTGACTTGCCTTCGAAACATATTTTTTTTTTTTTTTTTTTTGAAAAATGGAAATATCACGAAAATTGAGTTGGATAGATTTGTTCGTATATTTAAAAGACCACCCCAATCTTGGATGGCGAAAAATTATCATCAGATTGAAAAAATAAGGAGTGGAAGCCTTCATTACTTCAATAATTTTTGAGGAATTTATATGACGCTGCTTCCCTTCGATAAAGATTTCTAAGAAATGGAAGATTCATTTTTACCTTCTTCCAAAATTGCTGGACTTCTTCATCACAAATGGTTAAAGTTTATTTCATCTCGGATTCCATTACATTATTGCTTTTGGTTTGAGAAAAATAGATACAAAAATTCTCAAGAGCAAAATTCTTTGAAATTTATGAACAAGATGATGCCCCAAATTGTTAAGAGAATTTTCTTCCTTCTTGAGAGATCCTTTGAGAATAGTTATGAATTTTGATCAAGAATTTAAAAAAAAATTCTCATTAAGCTACCAATGCATACCCAGTACCAACCCTACAGTTCAGCAAATTCAACATCAAGTGCCATACATAGCTACAGAGATCCATTGTATTTCAACGAATTAGAGTACATAATATACAATTGAAAGCAGTACTACATGGGTTAACTTTACTGATCGTCCAACGATGCGTCCGCGTGAATGGCTAATCAACCAGAGCTTCACATATATCTATACATAAATATATATATATATATATATATATATATATATATATTGCTACACAATGGGAATCGGTACGTCTCTTTTTGCTCGAAAAGCAAATTGTGCTATACATGACCTCAAAACGAGTCACGCGTGTAACGGCCCGCGTCAAATGAGAAGTCACAGATTGCGGCTCTGCAAAGCTTGCTTAGCTTTGTATATAGGCTCGTCGAAGTTTGTGGTATAGAACGATTTGCAAGCTGCGCATACACATATACTAAATCCAGAGGCGTGATCATTCCTCGCATCGATTCATCGGGATGTACCATTCAGACGAGGATGCAATTTAGTGCATTCGTTTGATCCTACTCCCATTTTGGAAATAGCTGTACTACCTGAGATTACTCTATATAGTAGATGAAACGAGATGTCATGAGTACAATGATGATTTCACAAAAAAGCAACTGCCGTTTGATAACTTCGATTTTTTCATCTTATTGTGGAGTTATAGTGGGTATGCCAAATTTGACCCCATTCAAGGTTTTTGATGTATGCTCTTGCAGAGTGAACCGTACATTTTTGTTCAATTTTTTTTTTTTTCAAGATGTAGAAAAGTAAGTACTCCGAACCAATACAGATGACTTTTGCATAGTTTAGATAAGTAAATTGCTTTTACAATTATTGAATTTTCTCAGACAGTCGAAATAAAGTAAAAACAGATTGGCTCATCAAATTCCAATGTACCTTAGCTCATTCGCTTCGTCTTTGTTTCAACAATCGAATACTATTTGCAGTAGCTCGGTTCTGGTTATTCAAAATTAGACACGCATCTCAGCTCATTTCCTAGGTCTTTGAACAAGCTTTTGTTGACAAGAATGTCTTCTATTTTTTCTAAAGCTCTAAAAAGAAAAGTCATCACCCGATTTTTCTCTAGGTTTGATTGACGAAAACAGAACCATGTCAGTTGCAAACACGCGACTGCAATAAGGGCCAAAAAGTTTCAGAACCTGCTAATCTCGTTCCGCAAATCGTCCTTCTCGCGCTCACTTTTCTAATTACACTACTCGTATTACGAATACATATTTACTCATATCAATGATTGTGATTTTTAGATAATAAAAAATCTTTGAAAATTTTCCATTCAGTTTGCCGGTTCACTTGTATAGATCAAATAAGACTCCAGAAAGGCAGAGTACATTACGAATGAATCAATTTTTCAGTTTCGAACTTCAAGAACTGTAGATCTTTATTCCCAAGCAAATCAGGAGTCTACCAACGTAATATACGTAATTGAATAAGTTCAGCATAGAGAGAGTCTTGAATGGAGTTTGAGAAACACTCTATCAAAAGTTCACTGGAGCCTTCTCTAAACTTTCCCTTGAGTGGATGAGTTCCAACGTCCAGTTGTGGTCTGTGATACGATATCTCACTCTTTCAACTTGAAGCATACGATACATGCCTATCATTTGGATCAAATAAGGCATTTCCACAGTGATATGAGGGTAAGCTTAATCTTATCATGATAGGAGCGGTCTGTCTCTTGCATGGTTGAGTATTGGATTTTTATTGTCACTGATAAGCGGAGATTTTGACTCGGATTTTGACGACGTATGATGTATGTAATGTGTATGCCACTCTGACTGTAGGTCTTATTCACTGCAATAATTCTCAACGTGTAATTTCTCATTCTATAATTTATCACAATCTCTAGAGAATAATCGGATGGAGATAATTATTTTCTACAATAGATGCTGAATCACTTTTAACTTACGCTCTACGTCAGTGTGATTCTTGTGATAATGAGGAGAGTTATACTGCCTTGTTTAATGTCTTTACTTAGTTAGTTGAATCTTGAATGAACTCACCGAGTAATTTTTGGCGGGATCTGGGAATATCTAATGCCGAGAATAAAAGAGTTGACGACCATAATTTCTACGTTTTATAAGATTCTTTTTTTCAAATTCCAAGCTCTCGATATCTATTAAGATGCGCAACCATAACTTTAGAGTGAGCCTAAAAATTCCCCAGCGCCTTGGGCCTCACGAGTGCCTTGCCACCGATGCTGCTTCATATAGTTTAAAGTGTTGATGTTTCGAGAAAAAATTGTTCCGGGTAGGGATTTGATTTTCGGATCGGGAGCTTATCATTTTCGAACGAGGCATTCGTATAATCACGATCGAACTTCACTTACAGGTAAGATCGTTTGATCGTTCAATTACACTTCAGCCTCGTTCTCGATGATAACTATGTAGATTTTCAGAGTACAATTTTTCTCCTGGTATCGATTTATTGATCAAGGCATGGTAGCTATAAATCGATAGTATACAGTTTTTGCTCTGCGCGAACTTCGTTCTATCGAGAGCTACAATTTTTTAGTACAATGGTTAATGTATACTTAGATGGCAGTCAAAGTACATCATATGCGTCGAACTGAGAACATATTTTTGTCAACTATTTTCTCTTTTTCTCTATTTTCGGATGAATCGCTCTGCCAGGGTCGTGTTTGATTGAACGATAGGCCGATTATAGAATTTATCGAAAGTTTTCGACTTCTCAGACCAACCAGCCGCATTCTTTAATACATTCAAATCCACACCTTCTGCGGATGCAGATGCATGTCACGTGCTATGCCCTGTGAAGTCACTCAAGCCACATTCTGCTAAATGCCGCTTTATTGGGCTTTTTTGTGGTGACGAATAGTTGTGTGATGTTGCCTCGAATCGGTTGTGTGACTTCAATATACCGATTGACTGTGTAGCTGATACACAGTTCTGATGAATCGTGAACAAATGGCAGCCTCAACAGAGGTTGACGTCACCTCGGTTTCGACGTTTTTATGAGTTTAGGAATTTTGATCTCAAACCCTGATGCGCTTCTGCAGATGTTGCTCATTTCTATTGAGATCAAAGTTTGCGCTCTTTGAGCAGTTGCTAAGGCCATCAACATCGCCAGTTTTTCTGTCAAACTTTTCAAACTCAAACCCTCGAGGGGAAAGCGTGACGCCATTTTTTCGAGAACTGTATCTGTATTCCATATCTGGTCGTATCTAGGTTTGGGAGGACTTTTCCTGAATACTCCTTTAAAGAATCTGTTGATATTTTCATCGGTTGAAATTTTCTCTGCTAAAATTAATGAGATGGCGGATCTCATGGAATTCAAAGAGCCATATTTTGCTCTGGCTAGGGATTTTCCCGTCAAAAAATTCAGTACTTGCTTAGCTCCTGCCTGGTATGGGTGACAATTCATCTTGATACAATAATTCCACCAGGACTTTAGTGCTGATCCATATTGTTTCAACGTATTTGGGGCAAGCGAGTTGATCCTGATGTTTGCTGCGTCATCGGATAGTCCCCTGCTCTTGTACGCACCTAAGATACTCTCCCTGCAACCAGGGTAAGCTTCGATGGAAGGGGACGGCGCCTGGAATTTATTGTTAACAGTTTAGACGATGGTCGTAGTATTACTGGTTTGCCTTTCAGCATTGCTGAAAAAAGGGGGTACCAAGGCTGTGACGGCCATTCTGGTACAGCGATCATGCCTTCGGCATGGTCAATTCGAATTTTCTGCAACGTTTTGACTATCAGCGCGAATGGGGGGAAAGCATAGAAGTACCACCTACTCCAGTCGAGCGTGAAGGCTCCAATGGGTGAAGTGCCTGGATATCTGTACTGTGAACAGTATAATTTACATTTTTTGTTAGCGCGCGATGCGAACAGATCAATGCAAGGCTTCCCCAATTTACGCGTTAGATCCTGAAATACACTACTGTACAATTCCCATTTCGTGTCGATGTTTTTTATCCTCGATTCCTCATCAGCGCCAGAATTTTGTTTCGATGGTATGTAGGACGCATAAATCAAGGTGTGACGATCTGCGCACCATTGCCATAGCTCTCGCGCGATTTCGTTGAGGCCCCAAACGTGAGTTCCACCCATTTTGTTCACATACGAGATCGCTGTCGTGCTGTCAAGTCTGGGTAAAATTTCGCAGTCTCTCATATCTGATGCAAAGCACTTCAAAACAAAAAAAGGCGGCCCTTAGTTCTAATTCATTTATGTGATAACGTCTTTCTGTATGATTCCAGAATCCGTGAGTTCTGCAATTATTAGCTACTGCGCCCCATCCTGATAAAGATGCATCTGAAAAAATTTCGAGTGCGAAAACATTCTGTCTGATTCTTTTATAACTCGAAGTTACATTTCGATTCCCCCATGCCAGATCTCTCTTCAGTGTATCGCCCAAGTACATCATTTTCTCATAGCACCCGTGATTTATGATAAGTGCTGCGTTCTTGCAAAACTCTAATCTCTTCAAATAAACAGGTCCGTACTCTATCCCTTGCGTACACGCAACCAGCGTATCGATTAAGTGCGCAAAGACGCGGATCGTACAACGGGACTTTTTGAGAAATTTTCCGATCAATTCGCTTATTTTCACTCTCTTCTCCTTCGGGAGTTCTATTGTTGAGTTGTTTGAATCCAGAATGAAACCTAAGAATTTACACCCACGGCTCGGGTCTAGGCAGCTCTTAGGAAAATTGATGATAGAGCCTAATTTCTCTAGCAGAGTTTTGGATTGGCACACATTTTCGAGACATTCGCGATAAGTTGATCCAAGGCGAAGCTTATCGTCCAGGTACAGACAAGATAAAAGCCCTCTCTTTCGTAAATACACTACTACAGGCTTCATTGTCTTTGTAAATATGAATGGGCTCAGACACAACCCAAAAGGTAAGCAGGTAAACTCATAGAAATTTCCACGAAATCGAAAACGTAAGTACTTGCGACTCTTTCTGCCGATTTTAATCAGAAAATACGCGTCTTTGAGATCGATGCTAGCCATGTAGTCACATTTCGAGAGAAGCTTACTAGCCGTTCTAAGATCTTCCATTTTGAAGTGAGGTGCTTTCAAGAATTTGATGAAAGGTTTGAGATTCAAAATAAATCTGACAGTACCGTCACTTTTTTCCCTCAAAGAATAAGAAGATAAGAATTGATCATTTCTCTCTGTACATTCTTGTATCGCACCCTTATTTCTCAGTTGGCTTATAGCCCGATCAAACCTGTGCATCATATCATTCTCCCCAGAAAATTCCCGGGGGACTCTGGTCTGTCTGACCTGTATAAGTGGTTCAATTTCGTAGCCTTTGATACACCCGATAACGAAATCATCATCTGTGATTTCGCGCCATTCGTCGAAAAAGTGAGAGAGTCGACCAGCGATGCTTACATTATTTAACGCCTGTTGCTCCTGGCCTCGTACTGATGCCCCCCTGCTCTCGGCTCTGGCTGTGGTTCGAGTTCGCGCAGCTCCTGTACGAGTTGTTCCTCGGTTTCGGTCCACCTTTGTTGTGTCCGCCCCTCCTCGAAGGTTGGTGGCGATGGTTCGAGGGGGCTTCCCAGTTCAGAAACTTGCTCTTATTATTCGGAAGGAGTTTTTTATCTGGTTTCATCTGCTGCGTTGTCTTCTGTATGGCTTTAGCCTCAGTGATTCTGTCTATCATTTTTCCACCGTAGAGAAGGTCGCCACGGTGCGCCGGTTTTCGTCTTCTTCAGGGCATTTTGAATGATCTTGTCCATTCCTGGGTTGATGTACGATCGTCGAGTCGTCGACATTTTGTAGTGAACCTCAGTCAGCATTTTCCCGGCATCCCAGAGCCTTGTAAACAAAAGATCCTTGTCAGCCGCTTCTTCGGCGTCCAAGATAGACGAAATAGCTTGGCCTGTTGCTGACAGTGCTACTCCAACTTTTTCTTGGGTATAAGCAAAACCTTTATCTCGGCGGCTATCGTTCGTGTTTACTCCGATAAAACTTTCAATTTCGGGATTGAGCTTGGGCGCTTCAAGGTTACATTTCCCTCTCCGCGGATAGTCTTTGAGCAATTCGTCCCTCTCTTCTTTTGGTAGTCCGGTCACCAGCCATTCCTGCCAACGATCTGCGACCTCGGGATGCAGAATTAATTTTTTCTTATCTTTTTTAAGGTGTTTGCCAATGTTTTCCTTGAAGCTTTCACTGATCGTCGCCGTGCTAGTATCCTCTCCATCTAAAAACAATAGAAAAGCACTTGAGATGATATTCCAGTACTCCGCAGTTCTTTCATCAGGCTAGACGTAGGGTCACGAATTCATTGTGATGATTATACCGATCAGTCGAGATCTGGTCGGAAAGCTTCATCGACCGACGGCTGTTATTCCGCGTTTTGCAACTCTGCGGCGGGTGGCTAGGTTGAGTCGGCATTCACATCGACCGTGCCTCGGTGAAGTAAAGGCTATGGCAGCTAGTCGGAAGTTTCATCGACCTGGGTCTTGCGTCATTTCACTTAGTGCATAAAAAGCGCGCCAGAGTCGGAATGGTGAATAAGCGTCGACTGCAAGCCTCGCCTCGATTGCGATAAACGCAACAAAATGGCGGTTCTCGCGTCGATCGGCAGCGTGCTTCAACCGCAGGCCTCGCATACACCAGTAACCTCGAAATTACATGACTCGATTTGACCGCACGAGCACGTCTTGGCGCAAATCGGAATCACAATCATCTACTGTCACTCTCGCTTTTTTTAAACATGCACTTTTACTGACCTTTTTTGTTGGCTGCAGGAGCTTCTTTGCTTTCGGATGTTCGGGTGTTAGATTTACGCTCCGCTGGCGTTGTTGTTGTGTCATCTCTCGATCGTGATTTTGACCTTGAGCCCTCATTCTTGTTAGATCCCGGGTATGATTGCCTGCTCACTGAACGTGATCACCCGCGCACTGAACGAGATCGCCTGCCTCCCGAGCGCGATTGCCTACTTCTCGAGCGAGCTTCTTCGGAGGATCGCGAGCGGTTTCTAGAGTCAGAGCTTGACGTCCGAGAGCGTCGTCTTGAGCGCCGCCGACGTCGCTGCCTTGAACGGGATCTCCTGTTCGATCTTCTTCTCGAGCGTCTTCTCGATCGCGACTTTGATGAGTGCTGTCTATTTACTCGGCTCCTCATCCTCGAGTAGTCTCTTTTTCCACAGGTGCACATGACATTGTCGTTCGGGAGTTTCTTTTCCAACTCTTCAATCCCTTTCAGCAGTGCTTCCATTTCTAAAACGGTTCGGTGCTCACTCCGTGGTACGTGTGGCTCTCGCCGCACAACGAAATGTTATGAAGCAGCATCGGTGGCAAGGTACTCGTGAGGCCCAAGGCGCTAGGGAATTTTTAGGCTCACTCTCAAGTTGTGGTTGCGCATCGCAGGGCGAAGCGGTAATACATAGTTATCATCGAGAACGAGGCTAAAGTATAATTATTTTCTACAATAGATGCTGAATCACTTTTAACCTACGCTCTACGTCAGTGTGATTCTTGTGATAATGAAGAGAATTATACTGCCTTGTTTAATGTCTTTATTTAGTTAGTTGAATCTTGAATGAACTCACCGAGTAATCTTTGGCGGGATCTGGGAATATCTAATGCCGAGAATAAAAGAGTTGATGACCATAACTTCAACGTTTAATACGATTATTTTTCTCAAATTCCAAGCTCTCAATATCTAAAGAGAAAATATCTAGCTTTTGGATATCAACTTATTCACTGTTTTGCTACCTCCAGGGAACAATTCCAATCCACAATTTTATCTTGTAATGCATGGAAAAAATTTGTAAGAATCCCGTAAACTCTTGGTCGACACCAGTAACTCGAGTGGACCACGAATGAGGGTTGAGTTACAAGGAAAAAAGTAAAAATTGAAAATTTCCACAAAATTCCAACTTCACAATTTTCGACATTGACTCATCTCAAAAATGTATTCAGGAAAGGGGAATGGCATTTGTAATTTCAAGGGCAATTCTGTAGGGAGCAAGTGAAACTGATTACAAATTATTCCGCTCCCATATATCGTGACAATATTTCTATCGAGATGGTCAGTTATAACACAAATACAGAATTTTCAAAAGTAGATTGTAGTTGAGTTAATCACTAACCGAAAAATTTTGAGAGAAAATAATTCTGTATTCAAAAAGAAAGATCAAATTCAGAGCACGTCATTTACAGCCATTATTGATAGAGTTGGAGTTCTGGATCCACGGATAGATCATTGAATCAATGGATACCGTAAACCGGGGTGAATGTGGCCACTTTAGACCTTCTGATCGAATTCTCGTTGCGATTTTTCGAACAAACCTACATGTATCTTAGGTCATTCGACGCGTCTTGACGTGTTCTTTAAAACGCTGTCTTCAGAATTCCAATTCACCCATTTGCTCTCTTGAAATGTGTGAAGAACAGGGTGGCCACATTCACCCCGGATGCCGGGGTGAATGTGGCCACCCTCGTTGAGCACCGCAATTATAATGGTCTGAGCGAATCCCTACCCTAACGCGTCGTGTTTGAAACAAAATGAGGACAACACATCTCTTAGCTCATCTAATTACGAAGAGGGTACCGTTGGATTCATCTTGATAGCTCAAACCCCGAGTCAAGCGACCAATTTGGAATTTATAAACTACATTGGCGTCTCAAGCACGGTTGTGTCTCGAGTGGCGTCTGGGTTGATTTTGGACACTTTGACGCTTCTGGTTGAGTTTCATTGCAATCTTTCGACCAAACCTTTATGTATCTGTACTCATTTGACGCGCCTTGGCGTCACCTCCAATATGATGTTTTTGGAATTCTTCTCCACTCATTTGCTTTTTCGAGAGTTGTAAGATACAAAGTGGCCTTATTCACCCCGAGGCAGCCGAGAAATCACAAGTTCTCGTTCAAGTGCGGTCATTCTAAATAACTGTCGCATCCAAATTCAATCGGCAATAGCATAAAATGTAGAGGACGTCATTACCTACTAAGAGAAAATCATGAGAAACAGATAGAAATGGATCTACTGGGTCGTTCAGGTGAGTTTTTGCGACATGTAATTTTTACTCAACAATTATCACTTCATTCCCACGTAAAAAAGGATAAATGGAACCTGTCTCGTCACAAATTAGCTGGCATATCTTGAAAAAAGCGATCCTAAGCTTGAAAATGCGCTCTTGCACGTCTTTCTAGGTGGTATAACATCGGAGTTACGAATATTACAATCTCTTTCCGGAAAAGTGGCCACATTCATCCCGGTTTACGGTAGATCGACAAAATTTATTTTGAGTAGACTCTAGCACAAGATGCACCAGTTACCATATCATTCTCGAACGATATTCAATCTTCAATAAAATTGGGTTCCTACCTATGAGCTCCCACAAGCTATATCCTATTAGGCCGCATCGAAAAACCATTCACATAACGATACAATTTCCCTCAGAAGGCGATTATCCCATCTAATAGAAAAGCTCCTGCCAATCCTCGAAGCACTCACATCTACCGTTATGAAAATTTCTTCCTGCTCATAAAACACAATATTAGCTCAGTTAATAAAAAACATTCCTCAATCTCTAGAAAAGCACAGATTGGCCCTTTTGACACCATCAGTTCAAGCCGTCTCCCAAAACCTCTTGAAATCCAAGATGTTTCACAGCAGAGACTTTGCAATCCTTCAGCTCTACGGTATAGTGTCGCGTTCAATACCTCGTGACATTTACTCAAATGGTATAGATGTATAGGGTACATAGCTTGAAATATTCCCCCGTGGCGTACAGTCAACTCGCTCAATCTGCGTAAGAAAATTTGGCATGTCGAATCGTTCCCCACTGAGAATATTGCATACATATGCGGTATATACCTCGCCTCGTGATTTTAGTACCTTCTGGTGTAGACGGGTGGGTGGGTGGGTGTGTGTTTATACCTTTGTATGTACGTGTCAGTGTGAGCGTCGAAGCTTTTCGATGTTTGAGGTTCGAGCCTTGGAGAGCGAGCTTTAATCTCAGGGGACACTTATCCACGCGAATGATAAGGACCCTCAGGCTTTCCTTGAGCTGTCTTGTTTCAATCTGAGCAGAGTCTTGGCCTACTGGTGTGGCGTTAACATTCAATCTCCTGCCTGCCATCGTTTTATCGGCAATCATTCGATGCCCTTGTCTCGTCTGTACAAAGATCACGTATAGTCGTTCGTGTGCAAACTGCTGGGGCGAGAACTTTTCTTTCTTTTTTTATCCAATCAATTGCGATGAGTAGCTTCCAAGAGAAATTTCTATCCAAGAGACTCAACAAAGGTTTCTGAAGCACTGGTTACTTTCAGAAATGTTTCCATCTTAGATTACAACGTGAATATACTCATGAAACTATCTGGCATCCTGTTCGTTTCCCATGATCTATTTGAACACAAATATTTGTCCCCAACAATGAATTATTTGAATGAAGTACGAGGCTATGAGGCAAAACCATGGATATATAACGATCCAAGAGTTGTCAAAACATTATAACGGAGGGTAAACATGCCTATCTCACTGGCCTCTGATAATATTTCGAATTCAGCGTAAATCTTAGGCACATAATGACACTTCCGTACCGTAAGGATGATGTTAAGATGGTGGATAGTCACTTGAACTAGTGAAGGGGTCTCGTCTGCCTTCAGCAAATTTTTTTGACTAAAGAATCGTATTAGAGATGCTTCAATATGAGTTACCAAGCGACGCGCAGCTTGGCGAAATACCCGCGCGCTACTCTTCGTCTGTCACCCGGCTACCCGCCGTCTACTCTGCTCTTGACCAAAAACGTATAAAATAGCGAAGGAACAACTTCGGATTAGTTTCATCGCGACAATCATGCAATTTTGCATGAGAAATCGTTCTATAGAAAAATTGAAGAAAATTGATTTTCGAAATAATCAGGTTAGCCTGATTTCTCCGGATTTTGCCTGATTAGAGCTTGGAAAAGCAACATGAAAATTTTTTAAAAGAAAAGCTACAAGATCATTTTCGTTTCGAATGGTGCAAACGGCGTTGCACTATCTTGAGCCAAACTCGAGATATATCCCATTTAGTAAAAGAAAGTCATGACTCTGATGCTCTGGTGAAATCAAATAGCAAAACAGAAGCAGCTCCGCAGACATCTTCGAAATTTTTTTGAACCCTCCCCGTCGGTGACAACTTCATAATATGGACCATAGAATCGAATAAAAATCACGAGAAACCTATCTGAGACATTCTTTTTCATGTGTCGTTTTCAAATGGAATTCATCAATTAGCCGGAAAGAGCTGAAGAAGTGAGGAACTGTTCATAAATTACGTAAGTATTTTAAAGAAAAAAATCGTACTAGGGGAAGCGAGACTCAAATTCATCAAATTTTTCCTTGCATTGACATAAGCTCTACAATAATGCAAGAAAAAAGAAGTATTCAAGTGCTTCAGAATTGTTTCGTAACTAGTTCAAAGTGGGCCATTCGAGTAGCTGAGATTATATCATCAATGTCATATTTTAGAGATGAAATGGATCGAGTGGATCTTCCACGAATTTGCTGCAGCAAGTGGACAAGTATAGGGGAAGAGTGGGGCAAAATTGGACGGGGGCAAAATTGGATAAGTGAGATAGCTCGGTCAGAGGCGAGTCTAGACTTTCGCCGCGTAAACCCTCTTCCAATACCATCACAGTCAATAGTTCTTATCGTGGTTAGACCTCCCAAAACGATACTGGGAGTCCACGCTGACATAGGGGTGTTTTTCGAGGGCCTCACGCGGTTTATTTCCCAAATGCAAGATTACACGCTGCTTCTACCGAAGTGCATTGGCTCAATCGCCATTTCGGGGTCAAAAACTGCATTACAAAACGAAGATTTTGAGCCGTCGTGGGCCAGTTCACTTGGACCCAAGTTATCACAATTCTGCGAAAAAAACGCCTGGGGGCATTTTTGGACGAATTGGTGGGGGCGAATTTGGACAATGCTAAATCCCATTTAAAACCGGGCGACCGATCGCCTGTCCGTATTTTTTGAGGATAATTGCGCGTATCGAGGCGCGTGTGCATCTGTGCGAGTCTTTCGAAGCGCGGGAGGTTAAGGGTGACTTAGGTGATTGAAAATGGGCGAGGGAATGAAGTTACGATGTCCAATGTCCGTCTCAGGAGTCAGATTAGAGGTCAGAAGTCGCTTTCAACGTGTTCCAAGATAGTCCTCGATTTGAGCATTTTCACCCTCGCATTCGGTGACATTGCCTTGAATGTTACACACTATCAGCGGGATCGTTGACGTAGGGCAAGTATGAATACCTCCAATGTAAAGAAAAACGAGAGAAAGTCAATACGAGTCGATTGCTGATTGCTGAAGTCGGTAGTCCACCAATAAAGCGCCTATTTCAATAATGTTAAGAAATGATATAAAAATGGCTCGCTTGGTCGGGCTATGGGAGGATGTAAAAGTCTCGGGCGGGTTTCCCTATTCATTTTGGGTTATTACCACGTGTTTTGGTGAGCGAATTCGACTCTGGTTGGTAAGGAGTAGTGCAGTGTACCTTAATTTTCAGAGGCTGTCCTAATTTGCCCCCAAAACTTGTCAAAAGTGCCCCCAAGCTCGGGGCGAATTCGGAAAGATTTTTTTGTTTTTCAACTTCAAGAAAAATTATGAAAGACATGACCCTGGGGTCTGAAAATCTTTTTACAATCTATTCAATGGTTGAACTTCAAAGTCTTATAGCGCGCCTAGCCCCAAGTATCGTCAGATGGCCCCACTGCAAAATCCGTCCAATTTTGCCCCACTCTCCTCTATATATTAAGAAGTTAACTTAGACGGATGTCTAGATCGAAACTTGGAGAGTCTCCATGGAGTATACACAGGTCTGAGCTTGATACTTGTGAAGCCAATGTTTCCGGGTATCGTCATCTTCCAGATGGAACTTGATACTGAGTGGGTTTGAGAGTCTCTATCAGTATCAAGTTTGCTTCGGTAACAGTCACGAAAGAGCTTCAGATTTGGGATCTTGCAGAAAGGACGTCCGCGTTTTTTTCCAAGATTTTGGACCCCTCCCCCCTCTTGTCACACGTGGTCACATTTCGTGGATAATACCCCCCCTCATAAGGACGTCCGAATTTTTCAAAATTTTTCATACCCTCGACTGAAAATTGGCATCGAAAAAGTAAACTTCCTTCATATAGAGGTTTTCCGAGAAATATGTTGCGTCTCACCATTTCTATCGTCGAAATTTATCGAAATCGGATTTGAAATTGTAATTAATTGCAAATAATAAGTCTAATTCATAGACTAATTTGAATTGGCTCGCATATTGAGAATGATGTCGAGATTCTTTCTTTTTCTTGGGAATACCATTGCCTGCTGAATCGATTTTTTGAGGTTCCTTGGACGAATTCATTTGCTAACCCTTTGTTATTGACAATTTTTAACGCAAATTTAGTGTTTTTTACCAGAATCTTGTGAAATATGCATTTTCCGGGGAAAACACGGGGGGTCAAAGTTGTCGATCTCAGAATTTTCCACAGGAAAGGTCCTCACAACTTTCCCGGGAAACCCAGTCCTCAGCCTATAAACGCGTGGAAAGCGTCCGGCGCGGTTAACATGGGCTTAGATGGGCAGCCAGCGCATCCGTTCTCAATTTTCATATAGCTTTGATTCTTGAATGTTGCCGGATCCCATTATGCGTTGTCATGAACGAAATCTATTTGTTAAAAACAGTCATAATAACATAACCATATCTTGTTAGCATCATTATTGTGCGCTCACAGCCGAAGAGGGAAGTGTTTGATCATGTTTGAAAATCCAATGATTTCTCACAACAAAAAGAGTCGCCGAGTTTTCCAGGGAAATTGTGGTAGGTGGTGGAAAATCGTGGAAAGCAGGGAACATCATCCCGGAACTGCAGTACTTATCAGAGACATTGCACCATTATGGTCGAGACTTCACGCGTATGTCCTCTAACTCCCCCGATTTCCCCCACCCACCACAATTTCCCTGGAAAACTAGGCGACTCGTTTTGGTGTGGGGAATCATTGGGCTTTCAAACATGATCAAACACTTCCCTCTTCAGCTGTGAGCGTACAATAATAATGCTAACAAGATATGATTTTTTTATTATAGCTGTTTATAACAAATAGATTTCGTTCATCACAACGCATAATGGAGTCCGGCAATATTCAAGAATCAATTCAATGATTCAATAAACACAGAAATGAAACGAAGAATTGTTAGTAACAGCCAACGTATAACGTGTACTTGGTCCCCAAGCCCCTGGTCTGGGGCTCGATTTTAGCAGTCTCTCGGTGGAAAATCGAAAATTTCAGATCTCTTCGACATTGAAACGATGTTATTGTCAAGTTTACATCTTCCTCTTTCGAATGCGCTTGGTTCCATCTCGATATTTTTGATATCATCGAAACTATATGAAAATTGAGAAGGGATTCGCTGGCTACCCATATAAGCCCGTGTTAATCGCGCCGGACGCTTTCCACGCGTTTATAGGCTGAGGACTGGGTTTCCCGGGAAAGTTGTGAAGACCTTTCCTGTGGAAGATTCTGAGATCTTCAACGTTGACCCCTTGTGTGTTCCCCGGAAAATGCATATTTCACAAAATATTGGTAAAAAACCCTAAATTTGCACTAAAAATTGTTAATAACAAAGGGTTGGCAAATGAATCCGCCCAAGGAACCTCAAAAATTCGATTCAGCGGGTGGAAATGCATACGGAGGCATAGGTTGGCGCCCAGACTATTTATGCTTACCTGCTACCACGAAATCATGATCAGACCCCGTGGGTTGGTTTGTGTCTTTGTAGATAGCTTTATATTAAAGGGATATCATCACTAAATATAACCTTATGAGTATAATCTGCAGCGACAAATCTTCAAAAGTAGACTTATACGATGGTATATTTCTTTTAAACCGAGCCGTAAAAACCTGATGATTGTTTTGAAATTCAAAACTCCTACGATTAGAGCCGCTGTGCAATTGTTGTACATCGGATCACCATTATATATTGATATGCCGCATGACCGTCAAAGCTCTATTCATGCTTGTGGACGTTTCACTGTACATAAAATTCGTTTGAAACTTGAAACTTTTTATCAAGGCGTCTCGCACCCAAAGGAATATCTGATTTTTGATTCCGAGTAAGTGGACGTCCGAATGTTCATACAACCCCCCTCGTCAGCAGTCACAAAAAGTCACACTTTCGACGACCCCCTCCCCCCCTCTGAGCGCGGACGTCCTTTCTGCAAGACCCCTTTGAAGGATTGAGGGAAGTAAAGGTAGCTCGCTGTAGAATGATATCATTAATCAAGTTTTACTGTATCCAGGGATCATTTGGGCGAGATATCGTCGGTCAAAGTTCACAACCACTTTTGAATACTGTACAACGAACCTAAGTGGCTATTTCTATCTTTTCTTCATCTTTCAACTAGGGAAGAGCTGTAGGGACTCATTCTATATCTAGATTCAACGTAACATTTTAGAATGAGATTGTGCGAATATCCTAAAATACGATGTGGGTATGAGTTGGAATGGAGTAGTGGCAAGAACCATTAAGTACTTGGGAAAATTTCGAGAAGGAATACTTCACTCAGAGTGACCAAAATGTTTTAGCTTTCCGAATAAGCTGGGCCACCAGTACACCTATCATGGTGCTTCTCGCTGGTGCATCCTAAACTACGAGGTCTGTCTGCTTGCCACGCGAGCAGGCGGGCTCCTTGTTCGAGGAAAAATCAATTTCAAAATGAAAAATGGTGATTTAAAGAAATGTTCTAAAATGTCTTCTCGAGAAGAAGATTGAAAAGTATTTTTGATAGAATCATTCATGTACAAGTCTGGTGAGATAGACGTGGAGGGTTTCAGAAAAGTTTTGTATAGATTCTCTACTTACCTTTCAAATGCACTAAAACCACTTTTCGCTATTTTACGTTATTTTTGAAATTGAAAGATTTCGATGGAAACATATCAGAATCTCCGTTTGCGTGCTATACGAGTGAAAATACATTTTTTTCGAACTTTGATCCCCACCATAGAATCGGAAAGAATAATTCACGTATCTCATCATTATCAAGGCTCTTATTTGGGAAAAATTTACTCGTCTCGGTCATAATCCCGCGCCCAGAGCTCAAGCATTGACATCAAGTTGCGGAATTACAACACATTAAATTTTTTTTTCTTTTTTCATCTTTTCCAGTCATCGTGAAGTTTCCAACGTACTAAAATCTGAGGGTTACGACGCTATTAATGTACGTGCGTAAATTTTGCGTCATTCCGAGTAACGTGTTCTTAAACAATTTTGTGTTCCTCAAGAGGATGAGTCTTGAATACTTTTGCTTTTTTTATCATCCAAAGTCATGCTACACACTACTTACCCATTTGCCTCGCATTTATGACAAACTACATTCAGATCATATCTCACTCCATTTTTAACAAAATAGTTTTTATGAATATCTATGCCGTGAATGTTGCATTTGCTCGTAGATCGTCTTCTGAAATGAGAAAACACTTTGACAGAATTCGAGGGTAGAATGGATGAAACCCGAAACTCAAGCCTGTCTCATTTCTCACTCTTTTTACGATTCTATATGCTATAATTATCTCTCCAGGGTCAATTGAATTTGAATGCCAAAATGATATTGGAAGAAATATTATTTTGATCCAAGCTGAAAGGCAGGAATATCAAACATTTTACTTCCAAAATCTAAGTATAGAATAGAACGACAATTTTACTAAAAGACCTCATATTTATCCTCCTTTTGATCTGTTCAACTCTGAAATATTTATGTCATTATTTTTAGGCTCGAGTTGTTCAACAGTTAATATTTGCTCCATATACGTCATATTACAACGTCATATTATAATAGTCAAGTGCACTTTCAGCTCACGATAACACGAGTTATAAAGCCTCGCAGCATTATATTTGGTGATTTTCATCCTCGACGTCTCAAATATACCTGAAGCGAAATTTTATCGCTGACCAGGCACTTTGTATAGTCTCTATTAGTGACATCGAGTTCCCGCTTAATCGAGCTTTTGCCCTCCAGAAATACCAATATTCGATAAGATCGTAAAAGTATACAGCCAAAACTGAAATAGCTGCAGTAGTGGCTACATCCAGATTTGTGAGATCAAAATATATACACTTCGCAAATCGTGTGGTACATGAATATTTCTCTCACATCTATTAGTTTCCCGTCCTTCCGATCGATATTCGTTTATTAAGTCTTCTCACGAAGTAGCATCATCTAGGATATTTATACAAAATTTGAGAACAAGGTATCAAAAGAAATTATTGATTATTTGATACGAATCAGATGACTTTTGTGATTCTTTCTACACAAATCAGATAAGCCTTTTAATTAAAACCTTATTTTCAAATCAGTAAGACAAGCATGAAACCTCGCATAACCAACAATCTCCAACTACACGACTTTACCTTCGTATTCGTAAATGGCGCGCATTAAATAAAGCTTGCAAGCTCTCGAATAAGAGCTTTCACATGTACTCCCAGTGGCAACTACATAGTTTTTCCAACCACTCCCTATACTTGAACTCCAACTCTCAACTTTTCTGTTACGCGACTTGATAACACCTTACCTTGAGCATGTAAGTAATTTGTTCCAAGACCAAAGCTAATCATGAGACCCTATACATCCAAGATGATGCCGTTACAGATAATTATGTACATAGTGATCCCAAATTGAGTGAACCAGACGAGAGATAATGATGAATGAGTGTAACGTGTTTTAGGTGCGACCAAGGAAGTGAAAGGAAAATTGTCCAAGTGTTGCTGAGTCTAGGGAAGCATTTATCCATCATTGATTCAGAAGATGGCGAAAGATGGGTATTGTTTGAATGAAACGAAGTATGAGTGGTGAGCTTCTGAAAAACAGCCTGCGAGAGCTTTTCTTGGTGCGCATTCAGTCGCAGAACTTAGTGCTGCCACAGACGATGGAATTGTGTGATATAAAGTATCCCAGAGGATTTTTATTCTTCGAATGCGCACGTGGAAAAATCGTTCATCCGCTCCGGTGAAGTGGAAATTATAAGAGTTTCGAGATATACGAATGATAGAAACAGATGCTTTCCTTTTCCTCAGATCGATCATTCACGTGTGCAAAATGCAGAAATTGGGTCAACGCATTGGTAAATCATGATTCTGCAGTAGACGTGCAAAACATCGCATTCGTTATTCTGGGTATTCATTTATTGGGGAATTGAATGATATACCATTTTGATCCTGATACCAGGGAATATACTTGTACATTTGAGATGAGAAGATTTTGGAGACTGTATTATGATTCCCAAATGATGGAAATTAATAAATGGGTAGGTTGAGCATGACCAGGTCGAGAACCAAGTAGAATATCCATGTCCTTGAATCCAGGAGCCTTCCTATTATGCGAATATTGAGTCGTGGTTGATTTTCTAAATTTTTTGAGGAATTCAAAGTATCATTCATCATGACAATATCATTCGAGTGTAATTAACATCTTCACCACGATGGGTCTCACTGGTAAAGCCCACGAATTTTCATTTTCATTCTTCCATCAACACATGCATACATATGAATGATTCCGCCGAGATTGGGATTTTCCGTGTTTAAAGCTCCTCCAAGTTTCTACAACTATCAATGCACTTTATAACAATCTTGTAGGTTGTAAATTCTATTGGTGTGTAACTGTGTTAATAGTTTTTGAAACAATCTCAACCCCCCCCCCCCGTATTTTGTACTGTCTCATAAATGGTCAGAATGTCGATTGCATCCCCTGCTCTGTTGGCAACCCAACTTCGACATTTCAAATTCATAATAAAACAATCCATCACTTTGTGAGTCGAAATTGAATGTTCACACCTAATCCATACGCGGAATGATTCAAAAACTCGGATCCGCAACCAGACACACCGTGTAAACGTGTTTTTTCAGGATGGCCTACAAAATTCTTGGTTAATGCCATCCTCCCGTTGTACTTCTGCCTGGCTCACTATATCGCTGCGTAAAACACATTTCCTTGGAGTATTTGATTGCATGAGAGCAAATCTATGCGGGAAAGAGTTTACGACCAGTTGCGGAGCCATGGGAATATTTTTTGAGGCAAAATGTCCTTTCCGTCCTTCTTTGCGACCCCTTGAACTTGGAATATCTTTGTCTGGCTTCAATTTTGACATACGTAGATTTAAGTACTTCTTTTTTGTGCTCGAACAAGAGGAAATCAGCTGCAACGAGCCACCGAAAGTCACTTGG
Source organism: Eretmocerus hayati (assembly GCA_029851415.1). Classification (NCBI taxonomy): domain Eukaryota; kingdom Metazoa; phylum Arthropoda; class Insecta; order Hymenoptera; family Aphelinidae; genus Eretmocerus; species Eretmocerus hayati. The sequence goes on along the minus strand of CM056741.1, from coordinate 54,669,151 downwards.
GGCTGAAATAATTTTTGACCCAAATCACTCTTTGTGACAATTTTGGCCCCAAAACATCCCATTTTCAGCGGTACTGCTCATTTACTTATCTGTTCGAAAAGCATCACCAATGACAATTAATCATGGCAGTTTACTACGCCAAAGACACGAATAATGGGCAAAAAATAGTTCACCTCTGTGGAGACGTGTTTTCTAAAACACAAAGGTCCACTTCATAACCACCTAAAGATTACGAAGAACCGCTATCAGTCCCCAAAAAAGTATAGACCGAGTGGCTTAGCATGAAGTTCTTCTTAAAGGGGATCACAAAGATCTTTGATAGTGAGATGACAATTTTCATTGAAAAGCTTAGAATATTCCTCAAAATCGTTTGAGCATTTGGAAGAAAAAATTTTATTATAGAATAACGTAATACCTTTGTGTTGCAAACTTTTTGTAAGATCAGAAAATAATATCTTGAATTCAATCACCAACGTAGTGTAAACATATCTTCTGAAATGAACTTCATAGCTTCTATGTTCGAAAGTAGTTCCGATGCAAATAATCTAAATTGCGCTTATTACGCTTCATAATCATTCTTCATGGGAGTGATAATTTGCTTTATAGCCCACAAAATTCCAGTCTCATCAAATATTCAATGACGCGATAGAGCTTCAGCTTTCTGATCCGCACATAATCACCCGAACAATTATATTAAATTCAGCCCGATACCAGTGGCTTCATCGAGAAAAGAGTTCAGACGAAGCAACTCAAATCCACTCTCATCAATGTTCTAGATCCACTACTGAAAGAGGACCTGGGAAACTTTCTCGGCTCTTGCGGTCTCATTTATATTAAAGAATCTTCAATTATTTTCAGGCGAGCACTTGCTCCCCTCTTGGAATGATCAATTTGCATACAAACGAAGTTTGTCCGATTTCGATCGTGAAATATTCTGATAATCTGCAGAACTGAGCGGAATGAATTGAGTTTGGAGAAGACTTGATCTCTTGAGTCTTTGGTCATGATGTAGGAAGATTGTTTGAAATACTAGTGATTACATGAATACCCGGAGTAATTTGAATCGTAATTTGGACATAATGTGCTGGTTACCTGGGTATTAGTGAGTTTTTTTACCATTTTCTATCTGAGATGGAATTCTGCTTCGCGTTATTGGAGAAAAAATCTACAACAAGGTGTATCGAAGATGAATGAAAACAAAGAAATTTCAGTTTCCTATAATGTACAGTACTGTGCAAGAATTTGTGAATTCTGGGATGGAATCATAAATTTTTCAAACTTCAATGAGTCAGGCCCAGACAAACTCAGAGAAATCCTGAAGTAAAAAAGAAATTCATGACGCAAGGTGCTTCCCAAGTCTCTCCGACCCTCCCTGGCAACAGAAGCAGCCGATGAAATTTCGGGGATTTTTACAAATGATTATTCATATCCTATGCAGTGTCATTTAGAAGCTATAAGAGATGAAGCAGTTTTGCGAGAGCCATCTTGAAGAGCAGAGAAAATCCCATTTGCAATAATTTCTTCATTATTTTTCACGCCACGAACGAAAGCGTGAGAGCTCTCAAAGTAGCCACATTCTCGAATTTCCAATGGAAAATTCCGGAAAATGGCGCAAAAGTACGATTTTGGCAATTCAGAGAGCTGTCACACGGCGCACGACATAGAAAATCATCAAAAGTGATTGCGGATAGGAATTTTTCCTCTCTTCAAGACGGTTTTTGCAAAATGGCTTCATCTTCAATCGCTTTCGAAAATTATTTGTATAAATCCTCCTCATTTTTGTGCGGTGATGTATTTTCTTTAATATTGTTACGTCCAGCCGTAACCACAAATCATAACACTGATTTATAAAAGAATCGGCGCACTTTATTCTTCAAACTCATGCACAACGACAACATAGACCTCAACTCAACCTTTGTCTCAGTCTCGAGTCATCAAGCAGATTAACTCACATGTCCACGACAAACAATAAAAAATTGTCCAATCGATATTGGCATGATGGAATATGCCCCACGTAACACTATCCTTCCCTCAAACGATCGACGTCCTCGTCGATCAACCTTGTCGATGGATGTTATTCCTTCTTCCCACGACGGCTCCAGGACGCAACACAGCTCCAACCGACGGACCAGGGAATAGGAAGGTCCAACTTAACAAGTAGTCTTCACCAAGCGAGCTAATCTTCTCACGTCCAACCAACGAAGATTCCAGGATCAACAAGTACTCCATACCAAGCAGTACCTCCAGCAAATCCAACCACCGCTTGCAGCCCGGGAAAAAGTGCTCGATTTCTTGACTCAACTTGAATTCGGGGGTCTCACAGTCGGCCACGTACTGGGTTTGTGATGGAATGATGATAAGTCGCTGGTACCACAACCCCTACCCTGGAATTTGCCCAACGTTCCGCAGGAAAAACCAGCTCAAAAACCTCGGGCAAGGTAGTCCTTCTCATTCCAGCGTTCCTTCTTTCTGGTTCCATCGTCGATCTCGTTTGCCGAGGCCATTTTCTGCATCCGAAATCTCTGCATCACCCACTTCGTGTAGCCGTCTACATATGTCAGTGTGAGCCACGCTCCTGATCCAATCAGCTCGCCATCCAGAGACCCGAACTTCCTCGGAGAACCATCCCCTCCAACTTCTCTGGATACTCAGGATTAACTGAAACTGATAATCAAACGATTTTTGGCAGAAACGTTTCTTCCTCGGTTTTGAGGATTTTTGATATTTATTGCCAAAGGGAGAGCGTATTCTGAATTTTGTCCTCCTGTGCCAACGAAAGTCAGTTTTCTGTTTGAGTCTGATGTATTCCCAGTGGCCCAATGAATTCCTAGATTCCGAATATCTAACCTTGCGCTTCCCTGATGAGAGTGAAAATTGATCTGTAATGACGCAGCGCCCTGCCGTGACGAAACTTCTGTGCATATGAGAATGTTCCGAGATATTCTGTGGTACGCATGTTGTTATGAATGGGGCAAATTGAGAGACAGTATTAGCTTGTGAAGGAGTGTGGAGATCATCTTGGGGCCAGAGATTCGTGTCATCAAGTCTGTGAATAGAAGAAGTGATCGAGTTTCCACTCCGTAGTGACGATACTTGTCGGATCGCGCTGTCTTCGGAACCTTCAGAAAAATGTCAAATTTTCACGCTCTCCGAAATCAGCTCATCTAATTCCGCTAATTGCTGTTCGATTTCAATTATGTGTTGTTCTAACGGATGCGATACATGAGATTGTTGTGAAGTTTGCGTATTGATCGAGATGTCAACTTGGATATATGGATGTGGGATCTCCACTGTTTGAGCTTGAAACGATTGTTCAAAGCATTCAACATCGTTTGTTATAAGAGAAGAAGTCCGCTTTTCTAGCCGCAGTCGCAACTGTTGACTCTCATCTTCACGGGAACGTAGATTTCGAAGTCTCTGCTGTGTAGAATCTCCCCAAAATCGGTCCGCGGATCCCAAGTGATTCTCGATGCGTTGCATTTCTGCCACAAATCGTACAGCCTCCTGCTCCACCAAGTGCACATCAACGTGATTCATGGTCATACACACGTCCTGGAAGCTCTCATCCAGCTCACCAGCCCCTCTCCTTTCAGCCTTGGAACCGTCTGAAGTCTGGGATGAAATCAAGGTTTGTAATCGATGTAATTACGGATCGAATTCGAATCGTGGGCGACTGGTGTGTTGTATGTTTGAGCCGATGGCGAATGGGTGTTTCGTTGATCTGTTGCTGAAGTGATATATTCTCTCTTATTAAGTTGATGGAAAGAAAAACGACTTAGCTCATTTGCTTGTGGCTGTTCCTGTCGAATACGGTCCTCGCAGGCTTGATGAGCATCTAATTTCATCACGCTCATTTCTTGCCAGTTAAGGTATCCGTGACGAAATTCATCACCTGTGTGATGCCGCTCTATTCCAAGTCGGAGTTCTTGTACTTTCCTCCACTTCCAAACATTTGCCCTACTGCGTGCGTTATGAGAGGGCACGGAGAGCATCTTGAAAATTCCACGAACTGGCCCACTTTGATAGCCGCAGAATATACTTTCAGATTTCAGCCCGTTCAAAACTTCTTGGTATCTCGGACAAGCCCCCAAATTGTTACGTCCAGCCGTAACCACAAATCAGAACACTGATTTATAAAAGAATCGGCACACTTTATTCTTCAAACTCGTACGCAACAACAACATAGACCTCAACTTAACCTTTGTCCCAGTCTCGAGTCATCAAGCAGACTAACTCACATATCCACGACAAACAATACAAAATTGTCCGATCGATATTGGCATGATTGAATATGCCCCACGTAACAATATTATTAAAATTAATGAAATTTGGCAAGAGCAAACTCGACAGAAAATTTATACCATTATGGGCTTTAGATGGGGTTGACAAAAATCTTATATTGAGCGTAACTACATTTATCTATAGCAAACTGGCTCTCAATCATATTGGACTGTGATACACTAGAATCAATACACAATTATTACCCTGTGTGTTTAATTCCAGCACCACTACACCCCTGCAATTTGACGTACCTTGAACACTTGGAGTAGGAACTCAACATGTTCTTGATGGAGATTTTCTAAGCTAATGTAAACTCTTATTCGAATCAAAAAGGATGAGAAAATATTTCTGATAGAGGGTAAAGTCGAAAGTCAACTTTTTCCGTCTGGTAGAATAAAAAACTGGATGAATTCAGGATCCACGTGAATCAAACTTTTGCAGTGTTCAATTCAATAATGACAGACTAGCGCTTTTGCCTACCTCGCTAGCGCTCCTCCGGCTTGGAAGTGTCTTTGATATGGTATGAGCCCCTGAAATGCTTCTGTAGCTCAACAATGTAACATGCAGATTTCGTAATACAGTGAATTCGGAAGAAAACAATTTTCTTGATGCAACCTAGTAACTTTGATAGAGAACTATTGAGTTGGTGTAATGTTGCGCATAGTGAAGTAGTAAATCTCCGGTAAGTATCTGGAGATTTCCCTCAGTTGGATAGCCCCAGTGACGGCCTCAGCCCCAATCCCGGCTCCTGCCTCAGACACGCACTCTCCACGGCCCCAGCCCCAGTCCCAGATATAATTTTAGCCTCAGTCCCAGTCACAACTTCAGCCTTAACCCCAACCACAGCCTCAGTCCAGCCTCAGGCCCAGCCTTAGACCAAGACCCAGCCCCAGCGTCAGCCTTAGCCTTAGGCCCAGTCTGAAACTTTAGTAATTCTCACTGAAATCATCAAAGTTCAAGTACATTCATCCATGCGCCAACCCACCCACCTGACCACTACCGCCCACTCACCCACCAACCCATCCAACCATCTACTTACCCATGACCCACCCATGACTCATACGGCCAGCCATCGAAGTTCACTCCCTCCACATAGGCAACCCGATACGCAAGATGCTGACGGACAAATTTTGGCTTTAATGATATTTTATGATGGAAATACGAAATAAGGCCAAACTGGACGGAGCTTGACCATACTAGACCGAGCTAGACCGAGCTGGAACGAAATAGATCGACCTGGCTTGAACTAGACCAAACCAGACTGGAATCGATAGAGCCACACCGAATTAGACCGTACCAGACTCAACTAAACCAAATTAGACTGAACTAAACTTAATACAACCGAACTGGACCGAATGAGACCTGATTACCCCGAACTAGACCGAGCAAGACCGAGCTGGACTCAATTAGACCAAACTAGACCGAGTTCGATCGAATTGGACCTATCTAGACCAACCTGCATCGAATTAGACCGAATTAGGCCATTCTAGACCGAACATTCTAGACCACCACCGCCACCGCCACCGCCACCGCCACCACCGCCACCGCCACCACCACCGCCACCACCACCACCGCCGCCACCACCACCACCACCACCGCCGCCACCGCCACCGCCACCACCACCGCCGCCACCACCACCACCACCACCGCCACCACCACCACCGCCACCGCCACCACCGCCACCGCCACCGCCACCGCCACCGTCACCACCACCACCACCACCGCCACCACCACCACCGCCACCGCCACCGCCGCCACCACCGCCACCACCGCCACCACCATCACGATACGAGGCATCCGGACGGATAAAATTGGACAGGCGCTTAATTAATTTCAAAAATGTTCAAACCTTTGTATGTGATTGAGTGATTATGTTTCATAGAAAATTTTTATCATTCCCCCGCTAAAATCACATTATCTATTAAAATTCACTACAGGCAAATTAAGCCTATTGCATTAAGGTTGACCGAATACATCAGCGCACAAACAATCTGTCTAGATTAATACGAGGCAATGCGGGTGATTTTCATTTGAGCAACGTTATCGGCCAATTGGCACTGTGCCTAAACTATTAACATTGATTTATATAATCAGCTTTTGAAGGCTGATCAGGGAGACTGTAATGAACTAATTCCAAGTTACTCAAACGAGTAAGCATTAATTCATGATGATTCTCAAAATTGTCACAATGAATCACTCAAAAACGTATTTACTATGAAATTATGCTGCAGAAAGGCATTTGTGGAATGCTTTCTCATGTCCTTCTGATTATTTGAACTTCGAAAATGATGGAAACTTTTGTATCCAATTGAGTTAGAACAAAATATGCAACGGATTATTTCTTCTTTATTAACTTCATGTTAATTGATGAATCATGGACAGTAAAGAGTGAGAACATGTACTGAGAACTTGATGGAATAATGAATCAAAATTTGGAATAAATCCATGAAAACCTCCACGAATTTTTCATTCAGTGACATACATCGAGTTATTGAAAGAATGTTAAGCCTGAAGTAGGAATTCCATTAAACATCCATATCAACCAATCTCTCTGGAATGATAGACAAACGTTCTGGTAATATCTTGGTAGCTTTATTTGGCTGATGTAGGCCGCTGGATGATTTTGACAAATTTGACCAAAAAGTTTTGTTGAACTACGGATATTCAATCCAGTCATTAATAATATAATTGATAATAACGAGGAAAAGGTCGAGTCATAGGTCATCGCTAATTGATTCGAAACCATAACTGAAAAGTCCCTATGAAATTAAATCGAAATGTTCTTGGAATCTGCCGAGGGAAGAAACGAAACTCAATTGCAAGGTAAGACAGTTACGGCCAGGAAGAATTTGGCTCATTGCCTGAGGAGGTTGAACGATGCCGCAAGACCATCGTGAGGTCTATCGAAGCGCTCACGAAATTTCGAGTGTCATAAAGCGAAAAAAGAAGGTCTGCAAAAATGGAAAGCCTAATCAAAATTTCCTATTGGTCGATCTCTTTAGAATAATAGTGGGGACATGCGGAAACAATTTGGTATTTTTAGATGTTGGATGTTAGGTGCAAGAGCGATTGAGCTAACATGCTGTCAGAATGGTGTTGAATCCTAAGCCATGAATCAGATGTGGGAGAGGGAGTATTATAAGTATCGAGTTGGAAATGTAATGGGACCGTTATACATCAATTCTCCGCACCGATATGATTCTGTCTTTCCTAAGATCACTCCAACTATCATTGAACAATTTTCTGGTCTAATATACATATATACGCTGCTAAATGAGATTAGCAGAATGCTTTCTCTTAGCGAAATAGTTTAAGAGGTTCACTGAAACTAATGAGAAATTTGCAAAACTGATCAAATTCCAAAATGATGATTGGGATTCCTACAAAATAGTTATATTTTTAAATCTAATTTAATTGCATTTCATATCACACTCACAATCCAATGATTGGATCCAACCAATCGATGTAGAATGAGGGAAAAGTATCTCTCTAGTCCATTAAAAGGTGGATAGATTAGTTGTAGAGGGAGATATGAGGATAAAATGAATTTTAGCTGCAATTTTCTTCTAATATTTTGGGTTATTATTACGAGATTCAATTTTAGGGGAATTAAGATGCCCTAAACTGGGGTTTTTAATGGAAGATATGTAGTCTGGTTGAGGGAAAATTTTGATACAGTTGGTGAGAAGATCATAAAAATGGAGTTTTTAAAAAAAAATTTGGATTTTTCGGGAATAAATTGGATTTTGAATGTATTTAAAAGGATTTTGAAAAATTCGGTATCAACTAATCGATTTAGAACGATAAAAAAGTATAAACTTAGTTGAGTAAAATTTGTATATATTAGTTTAGGGGGTGGGTAATAGCGGAAAATGAATTTCAGATGCGATTTCCTTCTAATATTTTGAGTTATTATAAGGAGATTGCCTTTTAGGGGAATTCAGATGACCTAAACTAGGGTTTTCCATGGAATATATGTAGTATGGTTGAGGGCAAATTTTAGTATAGTTGGTGTAAGGATTATAAAAATGGAGTATTTTGAAAAAATTTGGACTTTTCGGGAATAAATCGGATTTTGAATGTATTAAAACGGATTTTGAGAAAATTCGATATCAACCAATCGATTTAGAACGATGAAAAAGTATCAACTTAGTTGAGTAAAATTTGAATAAAGTAATTTAGAGGAGAGATATGAGGAAAGTATGAATATTGAAAAAAATATTTTTGTATAATTTGAGATATTTTTTTGAGGAAAATAGTTATCGGGATTTGGGCTACCTAAAGTGAGGTTTTTGAGGTGGAGAGTCAGAAGTATTAAATTGGATACGATTTTCTCGTGAATCTCATTAGTAATCGCTCGCCCTAAAATCGGGTGGTGTAGTTCGAATCATTTTAATTCCGTAATCGTATACTTTCAAAATTTCAGATTCCACAATGGAAACTTTACGAGAACTCGAAAGAATTCAAATCTTATCGGATGAAAATCTTCTCGAAGCGATCATATCTTTTTCAAGATAATGGCACATCTCGAACACTTCAATCCAACCCTGAACACATACACACACACACACGCTTGTGCACACCCATGCACGCTCTTGGGCAAATTTCCGCAGTAAAGTTGAGGCCAGAAACCCGCGGGCAAGTTTGAATTCCACAACTATTGGATCGCTCCAATTCTTCGCTAGAACTCTCGCATCTTGTCGCGTAATCTTTGGTCCCGAAGAATCCACTCCGTGCAAAATCCAGCTATATGCCCTTCGCACCACGAAACGTAATTCTCAAAGAATTTCGAGATTTCTCTTGCACTTTATCCAGCAAAGCTCACCTAATACTCTTGTGAGCTACCTTGAATCAGCGTAAAAGTCCCATAAATCCACCGGCTTTACTCGAATCTCGGCTTCAAATCCTGTACATGCCTCGCATATATAATTTTTTCACGGATAAAAATCCTGGCTATTATTACAATAATAATTTATACGGATGTGCGGACACTGAAGTGCCAAAAAAAATTCATCGCAGAATATCACGGTTCCAGATTTAAACCAGGGATATATAGAATTGGCGCGCGTGGAATTGTGCCAAGAGTTATTTTAGTACACTTTTATATGCAGAATCACGTTGTAACGAAATTCGATAATCAACTTGCAGCAAGTTCAGAAAGATCAACTTACGGTGATGAGATAGGTATTCGTGAAGTTTCGTTTAAGAGATGGTCATCGGTTGTGGAAACTTTTAGCGATCGAAGCACTTGGCTAGATGAAAAGACACCCTTGTGCTATACGATACTTATATATATATCGCTCGATGAAATGCGAAAGGCCACGATTTTCAAACCATCAGGCTAGCAGAAGAGATGCCACGAAAGGGTGATGGTATCAAAACTCACTCAAGCGGATTGTGAAATTGTATGGGGAAGGGATATAGTAGTAGGGAGTAAGAGGATGAAATGAAAAGTAAACCGAGCGAGTCTTTGCAGAAGATGCATGATTGCACTGATGGATTGAAGGATGTATTCGGCGATGCTGAATTTATATCAGTCGCGCCGCAGCTATAAAAATGCGTATGCACTTCGTTGCGTAATCGCGGCTTTCTATGACTCGGACTGAAAACTGCGTTTTCAGCCCTCGTCGTGGAAATCCCGCGATTACGCAACTCAAGTGCATAATCTACTAATATGTTGGAGCAAGGTGTTACTTGAGAAATGGAGAGGTGCATTTTAGAATTTGAATTTCTATTGAGTCTTTTTTGGGACAAAATGGAGTTTCATACCTTTTCGGAGGATTATTATTATTTGAGGCTAATATCGTGTATATATAGGATGAGTGTGGCGTCAGGAAAATTGGAAATATCCGTACCCTACGATAAACGAAATAAATTATCACTCTGCGATGGCATGAGATGGCTGTAGAATAAAAGTTCGATGGACGTCCTGAAATTTAACGATGGTTTTCCTATCGAGGGTATTAAATTTTATGCTTATGGGTGATATTGCCAAGCACTAGATTCAATAAATGGCTCGTAAAATTTTGCAACACACAGAAGATGCACATTATTCAAACCCATAACGTGAACATAATCTTTTTGAATTTAATAATTCACCATCGCGTTTGTAAAAGAAAAAATATCTCCCCATGTATGCTTGTAATTTCGTTTCAGTACAAAAGTAGCATGATTTTTGTATTTTTTACTTTGTATCTTTTTGTATCCACTCTAGAACCGCTCTGTTAAATTCCGCAAGACAGGGCTTCCTCCGTTTTATGAGACGGAATTACGTCTAGCCGTACCTTTTACTGTTACACTGTGAAATAACAGATGAATTGCTCAAAGGAAGTCTTAAAAGCTTCTTAGAAAGACTTCAAAATTCTTTGAACGGATTCCTCGAACAAGATTTTCAAGAGAATGCGATAGTAGTATGGCTTGGTCTGCGTTGTAATAAGACTTGAAATAACAAAGGGATTGCTTATGATTTTGTACCAGCTCCAACTATTGTGATTTTTTTAGAGAAATTTTTCATTTCAAAATTTTCCTTGCGCGATTTCAATATAGTGTGATTGAATTAGAGTAAGGAACCAAGCTCTCAAATTCTGTATCATCATACTTATGAATATGATTATCTGAATTGGAGATGCAGCAGATTAATTCTTGAGAGAGATACTATAACGCAGTTATTAAATAATGATTCTCGAATAATGCAAAGTTGCAACGGGTTTAACTTAGAGTGTGAACGCACTAGTAGCCGCACTTTTAAGGAAAATTACACGTTCATAATTTTACTGGAAACCTAGGTATGATTCTATGCCTTCAAAACCTAAACTCATATATACTTTGGGTACGTGCTCAAGACTGCAATCAAATTTTTTTTGGAGCGTTAAATTGAAGTAACAATCATTGATGAGCAATTGAGAAAATAATTGTAAAATTGCTAGTAGCCGCCCACCCATTTATTTTTTGAGAAAATATTTTTTGTCTTTCCTCATGGTTGGGAGCTCTTCTTTGAATATTTATCTATCGTATACAAAAAGTAATACTGATTCCACGAATGAGTCTCCAAAGATTTTACAGATTCATAGAAATTCGAGAAGATACGATCATGGCCCCGGAACGCCTCCAACTATGGTCCCATACACTTACAATACTCATACTAACAAAAAATACTTTTTTATTGCAATAACAGCGTCAAAGTGGGCGGCTACTGGGAGGAGGTGGGTGGGCGGCTACTAGTGCCACCACCCTATATCTGAATTCCATAGTCTTGATCGATGATATCCCTTTCAATCTTAATTTTGATTGAGCAAACCGCGACTACTTCTGATGTGACAGGCAACTTTTTTATATTTTGTTGATTCGATGTTTTGAATTTTTAAATCCATTCATCTTTATACCTATTGGGAATCCTTGCTTCCCAGTTATTTTGATAAATACAGCTCATGACATCCAATTGGAATGAATGAAAATTTGAAATAACTCGACCGGACTTACTAGATGCAGAATCTGATGATTACAGTCATAATGAGTCCGTATAATTATAATCAACTTAGGTGATGGAATTACCTGTGCATTCACGACAAAGAAATTTTAATCGGGTTAACATGACAGAGTTGCCCATATGTAAATAATTTCATTATTCCGGTTCTCTTACACAGAGTGCGAGTGACTTTTTCAAACACTTTTAAACAATTCCGCGATTCTGAGTAATTAATTAATGCAACGTACACGCTCCACAGAGGGTAAAACAAATGTGATTCTTGCTTGAAACAACTTGTGGTTAACGTGACACGTATTCGCGGTTGGCAAGATAAGCGTTACTCGAGAGTTCTAGACGAAAACTTTCGACCAAAAACTGAACAGGAGTTTTGGAAGTTTTGTTTTACGTGGTCTAAAAAGACGAGGACAACAATTAGAACGAAAACAACATCAGGCAAGCAGTTGCACGACAATCAAATTTGTATAAACGAATTAAACGATAACGCTGCTGTGAATTTCAAATGTACCAGAATTCAAACATATATTTTGATTCTCGGGGATGCATTTGTTGGAATGTTTCATACTTCCTTCATCAAATTTTTATGCATACACTAATTGGAAAGCCTACGTATCCAAGCGTTATATTGGTACCTAAAATCATGCACCTCATTTTCCAGCTCATGTAACGGTCGATCAAAATGGCAATCACGTTTAGTTCACGTATTCAATTGCATCAAAACCGCTAATGAGATTACCCTCGGGCTCTCCCTGAAATTGGATAATAATATAAACGCACCGTCAACGAAATTTTCGATCTGTCAGCTCAACACTGCTTGTATGTACCAATACATACCCATATGGGTAATTCCGCCGGAAGTGTGATTTTTGGACTCAAAACCGTTGCAGGAAGTGATTTAAAACGAGAAACTAATTTAGACCCTGACGATTTCTGGTGGCCCGTTGCAGGTGATTTGCACTTGTTTCGGGACAAAAAAAGTATCTAAGGGCTGCGTATCGTAGAACTGAAGGTGAACAAAAAATGTCAAGTTTGACGGGTGACGCTTCGTAGTGAGTCCAAAGGCCCAAGTTCGGTTTCCCACAAGGGACGATATTGAAATTCCATACTACAGAATACGGGGACGTTAGACCGTTACAAAAACTATCAACGTATTCACGCACCTACAGAATAACACCCAAAAAATGTGCAATAATGCACATTCTAAGTTGTAAGAACCTGGAGAAGCTTGAGAGAGGAGCTTGGAACACGGAAAATTCCACTTTCATCGGAATCACTCATATGTGGGGAGGTAAAACTAATCGTTGAATCATCATTTTGGAAAAAACAATATCCAGATCAGTATTTGATACGCATAAAATTCAAAACGTCAAATGCATCTGTGATACATTACAAAATGTAATTTTAGACGGTTCAATAGGAAGCGCGCGTGAAGCAATCAGAGCAACATTGATTCGGATGAAAACCATAAAACGTGTCATTTCGAGTCAGTATCGCTTGCTAAATCGCTTGCACAAAGTTGCCACACAAACCATGAAAATGAAAAAAATTCTTGTGGACGAGTACATCCGGTTAAAATTGTATATTTTCCTCTGTCGCATTCACTGTGCATCATCAATGTGTGAAAGATAGTGAGGGTGAGTCGATCGAAGCTCGTCAAATCGAATCCATCATATAGAACCGGCTGTAAAATTCAAAATTGCTTCGAGTTTACCAGAGAATATACTGCGAGGTCGAAATAAAAAACGAAATTCACGACCGGACTATACGTATTTATAGGTTACCGGGAGCAGTGGACGAAATGCAATGCAGTTATCCGATTGTAGCTTATCACCGGTTCTATAATACAAGAATATATATATATATAAAGTCTGTAAGCAAAGATTGCAAGCCACGAGAAAATTTCTAGACCATGTGTACATAGTTCTAAAATATATAAAGATCAAATACAAATACACAAACATCGGGTACATCTGGTGCTGTTTTTCATTGAGCTTTGGTATACATAACGGCAAAATACGAGCTTTTGGATAGGAAAATGTATGGTTGGATCTGGCTGGGAGGGTAAGGCTGCATTACGTTTCGCGCGTGTTAGAGAGAGAGGGGGATGATGTGAGGGTTTCATGTATATGGCGGGATAGCAGGTGCTCAAAGTCCATTATCCTCGCCCAGTGCGTGCACGGCCTAATCCCTTTGAGCGCTGTGCGTCTCGTTTATATTATGTTGCAGCTTTATACCTCTATATTCCCTTAGGGCACATGGCCGGGTGACCTAAATTAATCGTAGATATGCATTCCTGTGACACTATCTCCAAATTCAGAAGGGTGGCATGAATTTTTTTATCTTTGATCGTTGTGGGATAATCGAAGATACTATAGAGAATGACACGAATTTAATAAGCAACGTAAGTCGCATCGCTCAGAGGTTCTGACAAGTGTCCTGTTGCCTAAAATTAATGAGGTTCATAGTGTCGGATGTGTCGACAATATTTTCGTTTTTCTCATAGCTCTGTCTCACCGCAATCTTTCAGAAAACGTCATCAAGGTTTCTGAGAGTAGTAGAGAGACATTTAATAATCAGCCTGTGGAATTTCAGTGTAACCCAACTACGAAGTCTAGAAGATTTCATATTTGTGATCCTGTAAGCCTAATATGGTTTTACATAATCATATGAAAATTGTTCTGACGCCATTCAAGCCGGTCACTATGTTGTCCCCTCCGGAGAACTACTTATATCGAATTCCAATAATTCGTGATCGTTTTTTTTGTAACGCATCGAAAAATATCTGAAAATTCCGAAATGTATCTGTCACTACAAGGGACATAACAGTATACCAATGGGGTCTCAATTATCAATATGAGATAGCAAGAGAAAAATCAATAGAGAAGAAAATTTCTCAGATTTCTAATTTTACCATTCTTTACCCTTTTTTCATCCCAGGGACATATTCTGATGAAGGAAACAGCATTTCTGATCCCAGGGTCAATAGAGAACTGACATGGCCACAAAAAATATGTCTAAATGCTTGTGTTATGAAAGTTCATGTTAAAAGAGATGCAATGTATAAAAATTTGGAAATTTTCCATGACGACAACGATTGGAACTCGAGTCTAAAGTTGTTCCGGTTTTGAGTTGACGCCATAGACGCCAGCAATTCAGACACGAAGCAGATGGAAATTTGAGCCTAAAATTTTTTATCAATTCAATCTAGAAACCTCGAATACAAACATCACCCAGCTAATGCAAGTGTGAGATTCATGATTTTATTTCATTTTATTTTGAAAAATGAACAGGCAACATGTCCTCCTACGAGATTGTGAAAAATAGTAGAAAAATATTGTTCATAATGAGGCAAAAATCCCTTCCAACCTTATTACATAATTATTCGAGTAGAATCCTGCATATGCAGGAGTAAAACATTCTTTCCAACAGACAATCTTTTTTTCTTGTGTTTGAGGCAAAGACAAATCAGTCATTGTCAAGAACTCTTGAACTTGGAAATTCTATGGGCTCCAACATTTCTAATTGGGAAGATTCAGCGCCACATTTGTAATTGACTGAATTTTTACGATTAAATAAAAAAATAGCTGGCACATGTAGTACGTCATACCCCAAAAGGCATGTGCAGTATGGGTGAGACGCCTGACCGTAACTTAGTTCTAGCACTACCTTTGCGTTGACTTACCGTTAATTTTCCAAAATGTTCATTACATAGCTCTTTCGGGAATTCACAATATGAGCTGACCATGACATAAGTTTCATTCGCACCACGTGAACCCGAGGTACTGCAGATTCACGAAGAAGACTGGTCCTTAAATTACGAGTTAAATCAGGGTCCCTTGAATCTTTCAATCTCAACTTCTGTCCTCAAAAAGTCCAATCAATTAAGTCATTATAAAAAAAAAAGTCACCAGAAACCCTACAATTACAATGCGTCAGTGGCACAAGGCCAATGATCGGAATCGATTGCTAGCGATGTCGTGCCCTTCACAACGCGAGCCGAGCCGCACTGCGGAAAATTGGACAGAATGTTCCGTACACGCCGCTCAACCATCAAGAATATAGGTATAGAGTTAAAAGACAACGCTCGACTGACGGCCTCTGACACACCGTGGTCGAATTGCTTTACTGACAATGATTCTCCGATACATGCCCGCATCCCATAATTGATTTATAAGAGCGAGCATCAAGCAAGGGAACGCCACTAACCGGACGATTTCTCCCCAGGGGATGTTTAGCGCGTTGGGGACGGTGGCAATAGGCGAACCAAATCGGTCATGGTGGTAGTGGTCCTGGTGTTGGTGGGTGATGATGGGTCGACATGGCGAAAAGCAATAAGAGGCTCAATCCAATCGATGTACGACGCTTCGCATGGCACGGCGGAAATTGAATCCCCGCTTGAGCTCGCCCTCTTCGATGATGCGAACGACTGGTCTCTCTTATGCACTGTTCAAGACTCGATTTCAACCAATGGCTCTAACACATTGCTCTGTGAATAATCTTTCCATGGTTGGCTAACAAACCATGTGAAGTAGATTTTGCTTTTGGTTATCTATGATATTCCATATGAATGAATATCTCTTTGAGATGAATTTTATTTCATCGTTCTGAAGGAATATTTATTCATCTCGAATATCATTTATTCATTTGAGTCATCGCAAATCGTTCAAATGCGTTTCTCACGATAAAATCATCATCAGATTTTATCGAATATTATACCGGATTTGATGAATATTTATTCATTCCAAAAAAGCATATTCCTTCATTTTGAATAAATGTTTGCCTAGGAGGATATGAAAATATATTTATTCAAATCAGGGAAATTTTCTTCAAAATCGTTCAATTTTTTTTCTCAGTGTATGGTAAATTTCGGCTCGAATGGACTACGATATATGAGGTTAACTGTAATGAGGGTCGGGTATGGATATCCGATAAGGATTTCTTCACTGCTTTGGTCGCTGAGCAAGACTGATTTTTCATTTTAGTGAGCGGGTGTATTCACTTTGTTCATGGCTACTCGCCAGAATTACACGACCAATTCATGGGTTCATTCAGGAAACCAATGATCTTTCCTAATTTGATGTAGTTTGAGCTAGAGATTGAAAAGATAGACGTTGTGGAAAGTTGTGTAGTATTATATGTTAACCGGTGGGCTCCCTTTAGACGGGCGAAGCTTGGTCTAACAAGAGCCTACGTTCGCGTAGTAAAAACCAGTAAACGGTTCTTGCAATTCTAAATGCTTACTGCGTATCTGAGTAAATTTGTGTTGTGGCGGCAAACAGTTTCATGAAGATTGAATTGATCAGAGCATAATCTCTCTTAAGTATGCCCTCTTTTTTCTCCCTTACGCATTGATATTCATAAGTTAGACAAGCTGAAATTCTACTTGGAGTCGTTGTAACGTACAATATTTAGGTCCATTTCGAACAAAATACCTCTTCGAACGGTTTTGCTTTTTCTATTATAAGATTTTGCGGTCAGTAAAGAATTTAAATACGGATCGAGCATCGAGTGACGATGCATACTACGGATGGAGAGAACGGAAACCATGCTCGATGGTCTTTTGTCACATGGAAAAAATCTTGAAGGAAACCATTATATTATTCTGATGATTAAATGCCATCCCGGAATTTATCCGTCCGAATCCAGCGTATCGGCTTGCTTACGTCGAAAAGATGAGATGTAATGTATGGCCGTACGGATCGGGGATGAGTCATGGGTTGGTGGGTAGGAGAGTATGTGGTCGGGTGGATTAGTGTGTGATTGGATGTATGGATAAATGGTCTGGTCCTACCTGGTCTAGTTAGGTCTAATACGGTTCTAGTTTCGTACTAAAACTATTCTAAGACCGTACCAGTACAATACTGGAACCATACTAGAATCTCCGTCGTACTAGCTCGTACAAAAATTCATCGAACGAGTACCGTGGCAGAATCAACGTACTAAAATCATACTATCATCGTACCATCGTGCTATGATCGTCATGCTAACACCGTACTAAAACCATCGTACCAGTACCGTACCAGATTCATCGTAGTCAGTACCGCACGAGAACCATAGTGCTAGTGCCGTACGAGGCTCAGCTACACAAACCGTACGAAAATCATCGTACGTGTGCTGCACAACAAATGTAATAATTACACGCTGGTCCAAAAGTTGTCCATCTGAATACCGAGTATTGAGTCGCTTACGTGGAGAGATAACGTGTAATAGTGGGTATGATTAACAATCGATTAGTGTTAACATTAGTGACCCAATTCGAAACCATAAGGTGTAATACGTTGCCATATGGATCATGGACGGATCATGGGTTGGTGGAAAGGGGAGTAGGTGGTCGGGTGAATGAGTGGATCGGTTGTCTTGTCAGGTCTGGGGTAGATCCGTCTGATATGATTCTAGTACCGTGCTAGAAAAACGCTGGAGTGACACTGGGACAACACGGGAACCATACTGCTTTGTAGGACTATCGGAATATAATCAGACGTACTAGTACCGTACAACAAGTATCGTACTAGTACCGCACTAGAATCATCATACTAACGCATACTAGCGCCGTAATATGACTGTCGTAATAGCACCGAACGAGACGTACGGGAATCGTAGCACTGGAACCGTGCGAGAATCTTCATGCTATATCCATCCGAGAATCACCGCGAGAAAACTGTGCTATAAACAACATACGAGTTCCGTACGAGGGGTATCGTTAGTGACAAACTAGGATAATCGTACTAGTACTGTACGAGACTCGTCGAACGAGTACGGCACGAGAATCATCGTACTAGCACCGTACTATGATCATCGTGCTAGCACCGTAGTAGAATTATCGTACTAGTACCGAATTGGCTCCATCGCACTAGTACTGGACGAGACTGATCGGACGAGTACCGCGCGAGAACCATCGTACTAGTGACGTACTAGTGTCATCGTGGTAGTACCGAACTAGAATCATTGCACTAGTATCGAACCCGAATCATCGTACTAGTGACGTACTGAATCATCGTTCTAGTACCATGCTAGAATCATCATGCTAGCACGGCACTATGGATCATCACACTAGCTCAGTACTATGATCGTCGTTTGAGCACCGTACAAGGATGATCGTACTAGTACTGAAGTAGATTCATCCTACTAGTACTGTATGAGACTTGTCGTACTAGTGTCGTGCGAGAATGATCTTACGAAAACCGTACGGAAATCATCATGGTAGTACAGGCAGCCCGCCGTATTCGCGGTAGTTACGTTCCTAGAAAGTGCCGCGAATACTGAATGGGAAAAAGGGGGTTTACGTTCACCAAGGGGTCGAAAATGGTATGATTATCGTTTCAACAATATAATTTCCACGTCCAAAATAAATCAAATACATCCAAAATAACAGCATTTCGCAATAAATTCATGTAGATGCAAATGGGCTCCGAAAATTCGTGTAAAATTCAATACAATCAATCCCGATCCACGGCAAAATAATCGGTCAGCCTCGTTTGCCGTGCTCGACGCGCCAAGTCTCTGCACAACTCTTGGTAGGTGACCATGGCTCTCTCGCATTCGTGCTTGAATCTAAGACTGCGGTTGACAATCGGATCTTTCTCAAAAAACTCGTCAAGAATATCTTGCATAGCTCCTAGTAGTCTTGAGACTGTTGGAGCGGTGAAGTTTGACTGAGGAGCTTCTTCATCCTTTGCTTCATCTTCTTGGGTAGAATCTTGGAGCAACTGTTCGATGTCTTCAGCATTGAGAGCACCACCAGGCAACAGCACTTCCATCACTTCGTTTTCCTGTATGTCGACGAATCCTTCACCTCCAATATTGTGAGCCAAGCTCATAATATTTTCAACCGTCTCTCTGGTAGGAGCATCGCGAGGCAAATCTGCATTTACCGCAGCTGGCAACAGTTTACTCCAGCTAGCACTCAGGGTCGAGTCCATTATCTTTCCCCACGACTCCGCGGCCATCGTCAATGATTTCAGGATGTTGAAACCTTTCCAAAATTGACGAACCACGTTCCTGCTGTCGGCATTGGTGGATCGATTCACAGTCTCGAGCATGTCCTTCATTACACACTGTAGATAATAGACTTTGAAAGACGCAATAACTGTTTGGTCGAGGGGTTGGATGAGAGATGTAGTGTTGGGTGGTAAGAACAGCACTTCGACGTCAGGATGAGCTGTTAGTAAGGTTTCAGGGTGGCTAGGCGCGTTGTCCAAGATGAGAAGAACTTTGAAAGAGAGATTCTTCTTGGTCAAAAACTCTTTTACCTCGGGAACGAAACACAGGTTAAACCTCTCCATGAAAAGTTTCTGAGTCATCCATGCGCTCTTATTTGAACGCCAAAATACTGGAAGATGATTTTTGTTCTTCCCTTTCTGTGGTCTTGGAGTCTCAGAACGATAGATCAGCATAGGTTTGCACCTGCATGTTCCGGCAGCGTTAGCGCAGAAAAGAAGAGTGTACCGGTCCTTAGAGACTTTGAAACCAGGAGCTGTGCGTTCTTCTTGAGTTAAATAGGTTCTACCGGGCATCTCTTTCCAATTCAAACCTATGTATACAAACAATATCTTCAAAAATTCATTGAAGTCACTGGAAATTCAATTTTTCCTTAATTGACAGTCTGTATATTACCTGTCTCGTCAGCGTTGAATATTTGATCCAATATATATCCTTTCTCTAATATCAATGGTTTGACTTCATCAGGAAATTTTTCGGCGGCAGCATGATCGGCCGATGCGCTATCTCCGGAAAGAGCAGCACTGCGCAGATCAAATCGGTCTCGAAATTTGTCGAACCAGCCTTTACTTGCGAGAAATATCTCTTCACTCGAGCTACCACGCTTTTCCTGTACAAATTTGAAAAATATCTTCGCTTGCTCACGAATAGCAGTCATGCTTAGAGGAACTCTTTTCTGAATAAGGTCCTGGATCCAGGTTATCAACATAAGCTCCATCCGTTCGACATTTTCACTCCTGGCAATCTTGCAAACCTTTGCATGGGCTCCCATATTTTGAGCACTTGCGCAGATTGCATCAGCTTTTGCTCTTATTGATCGGATGGTTGATTCGTTAACCTGAAATTTTCTCGCACCGGTGGACGTCTTCTCTCCAGAATCCAATAGATTCAATATTTTTAATTTATCTGCGAGACTCATCACTTTTTTATTACGTTTCTTAATATTTGAAGAGCCACTTTTCCCCGCCGGAGCCATACTTTTCAATTTGTATCGAAGATTTGAAGATTCACAATAAATTTTTCGGCACACTGGCATCGAAAGCCTATGGTTTTCGCCTCGATCCCGGGGCAGAAAATGCCGCAATGCCGCCCAGGCTAGAAAACGAGTGAGCATGCGCAGTAGCCCTCGGGCTGCGCCCTCGGGCCACTACATTGCATGCTCCGACGTTTTCTAACCTGTACGGCGGAGCGGCATTTTGCCCCGACATCGCGTCGGAAAGCATAGAATTTCGATACAAGTGTCCCCGAAAAATAGTGTACGCACCTCGGGCCAAAAATAACCCATCGCGGCCGCGGGTATGCCGCCCTCGCCTGCCGGCTCGTGCGGCAACCTACCCGGGCCGCGATGGGTCACTTTCGCCCTTGTCGCGTAATGTACTATTAGCAATCTAACCAAGAGGTGACGATAGAAAATAATAATAAAGATGATTATCTGAACGTCGCCAAGCTTCGTAAGCACGAAGTTCTTTGGGAACAACTCATTTTAGTCGATCGTTAACGCGGAATCGTCTCGGCGGCTACGGAAAAAAGTTCCAAATTGAAACAAAACCGCGAATACGCGAACCCTATACCCGCGAATACGAAGTCCGTGCCGCATTTTGCAAACAATGAATAAGCGAATTTCGCGAATACGGGGACCGCGAATGCGGCGGGCTGCCTGTACCGCACTAGAACTGTAATGATTGTACACCAGCCTGACATTTGTCTGTCCGGGTCATGCGTATAGGGTTGTTCAAGTAGAAGAGGTGACGTGTAATCGGGTGCCGTATGGGTCATAAGTGAATCATGGATTGGTGGGTATAAGAAAATAGGTGGCCGGGTGGATGGCCGGATGGATAGTCTGGTTTGATCTAGTCTAGATCGTCTTCCACGATTCTAGTACCACACTAGATCCATACTGTAAACGTACTAGCGCTAAACTAGAACCGTACTGGAATTACGGTGAAAGTACTGATCTATAGTAAGTCGTACTAGTATCGTACATATGATGTCGTACAAGTACTGCACCAGAATTATCATGCTACTACCGCATGAGAGTCGTCGTACTTGCACAATACAATAATATTCGTACCAGTTTTGTCTAGTCTAGTGTGATCAGGTGTAATCTAGTCCGGTTTGGTTTTCTCCGGTCCACTTCGACCTAAGTAATTCGATCGAGTTCAGTCTAGTTCAGTGTAATTGGATCCAGTTCGTTCTGGTTTCGGGTAACTAGGTCCAGTTTCGTCTAATTCGATTTGATCCTGATTAGGCCTACTTTGATATCATTGAGGATGGTTCGGACTAATTAAATCTAGTTCTGTCCCTTTCGCTGGAGTACGATCCATGATCTAGCTTGGCGTAATTGGGTCAAGTTCGGTCTAATCCGATTGAATTGGGCGCAGTGTAGTCTATTCCAATCTTATTCGATCGACTTAGCAAATTCCGGGGTAATTAGGTATATTCCAGTCTAATCAGACCTAGTTCGATCGACTTCGGTATGGTTCGGAACTAGCGCGGTCCAGTGCAATGTAAAATAGTCTGTTTCGGTCTGGTACGGTCTATTTCTGATGAGTTCGATCTACTGAGGTCTGTTTAAGGCTCGGATTCGTAGTCGTTAATCCGAGATCATGATCGGCGGATTAGGAGCGCTGCGATCACTGTGCCCAGATTTAAAATGCCTCGCCATGGCGATCGCAGCGCCCTAAATCCACTGACTCTAATCTCGGATTAACGACTATGAATTCCAGCCTAAGTCAGTTTTGGTCCAATCCGTCCTGGTTCAATCTAGCTCGGTCTAGTTCGGTCTGGTCAGATCGAAATATGTAACGTGGCCATGTCGGTAGGTGAGAACTACAAAAGCATTTCAGGGGCCTGAGGCTCATCAAAAAGATCTACAAGTTTACGTGCGGTGGCGTGCAACATAACAGTTTCAGTAAAACTTATGAGCCAAGCGCAAAAAGGCCACTTTTTATGGATTTTCTATCAATAAAATGCTGAGTTAACGTTGAACGAGTTGCGATGGGACTGGACGGTTAGCACTCGGCAGTCTTGCTCATGACCTTTCAGCCATTGTCTGAGATCATCATACCAATGATTATATTGCCTCACAGATTTCTCTCCAGTCATTGATTGCAATCAATATCAACATCCAACGATATTTTTATCACTCATTACATCACATAACTTTCTTGTTCTCAAAACAAGAGTGTATTCCCAAAGAGCTTTCCAACAATGTAATTGTCGTACAGCAAAAACTGTATCAGAAAAGAACGATGTAAGAATATATCTCACCTTGTCCATGCCCTTTTGGCAGTGACAGAAACTACGTTGATCAGGTGGACATTCAAATTTTTGAGACTTGCTGCAATTGCAACAAATTCATCAAGGGTGTGCGTTCAGATCTGAGGGTCGGCATGAAAAGTTAATGAGTATTGTCATTACTGGATACATTCTACTAGGATTTAATTCTAATGATACTTGGTTTGTATAATTTCGGTACAGAGTACCTTTCATAAGTAATGGATCAAGTAGGGTCTCACTAAAATAGTGATATTACCAATATATTTTGTCGTACGGGAATTTTGACCCCGATTTCTCAAGTTTTATTGGGAAAATTGATTCATTTCATGTTTTGTCCCTATAAATCACATTCAAGACGAAATCTGATCAAATATTCTGAAAGATGAGATCATTTTACGTCGAAATCATGTGCTATGATATTTTTTTTTGATGAATTTTTGCGCTAGAGTAGAGTTAGGCGAGACAAAACAGGCGCCAGCTTCGGTAGCTCCATAAGCAGTCCATGTAATACAAAGTTTTCTTTCCCAGCTTGTTACTTGGACAGGAAATGTCGTACACTGAATTTTAAAAACAGGAAATTGTAGGTTTTGAAACGAGCTACAAAATCCTGTGCGAATTTTTGTGATCCGATCACTCCCGCCAAAGTTGTAGGTGATTGATTAAAGGAGAAATTTTTTAGATTTTCATCGTTGACGACGGGCGATCAAAAAGGACGCAATGAATGTTTTAAACACATGAATCGATAGATTTTTTTTGTGATATTTCAGATGCTTTTTTCAAAATTCTCGTACGACAGAGAATATTGGGAATATCACTGTTTTAGTGAGACCCTACTCGATCCATTATTTATTAAAGGTACTGTATATTCACCCATACTTACATGTGTATACCTTGAGCTCTGGAACACTGGAGGATTTTTCTAGACTTACTCTCAATTGATCATGTCATCCAAGAAATACCTTGAGAAAAATTGGAAGAGATTACCAAATTAACTTATCCCTACCTTCTCCCCTGAATAACCACAGTATCTAATTCACAGCATGACTGTCGGTAGATATAGATAATACCAATTTAGTGCTATATTATTTCGAAGCAGAGAAGAAGAGACATAGGAAACAGGAATGCATGGAAGATAAAGGGCGGCAAACCTCAGCGCACATACCATACACCACTTTACAACACTTTCAGTAGCATTTGAGAGTTCGAGCACGCCCTGCCATTCCAACACACATTGCCCGAGGCAGGTGCCAAGCTGAGCTTTGCTCCTAGACCGCAAGTTCGCAAGCTCGAGGCAAAATCTCACCCGACGTCGCGTCGTCGTCGTCGTCGACTTCCGTATTACAGGCGCCAAGTGCAGAACTCTCTCACTCTCTCTCTCTCCTTCACCACCTCGCACATATCTCCCATAAAATACTCACGACATGACCAAGTGAAGTCGTCCACCCGAAAGATGAACCAAGAGTATTATAACCGGATATTATCTCAAACTCTTCCGGAGTATCTCATAAACTGGCGTTGACCGTAACAGAGATATAGCGTTTACGCCTCAACGTATGTAAGTACATAAGACAGAATAACCAAGTTGTACCAAACTCGACTCAACTCGACATTGTAGCAGTCACGTGAATAAGCCATATATCGCTAAAACTCGAAAGCAAACATTTTGCTATAGTATTAAGATAACGCGAGTGGGATACGAGCTCATGTCTGGACCGATGAGGTAGAGTAGCTCTTAACTTTGTGACGCGTGACGCTGAGTGTTTCTATTCGCACTGAGATCGCTTGGAAACACACATGCAGAGACTCACTTTACGTGAGTTTCAACCGCGATAGGACGTGAATTGACTGCGTGTTTAGAATTGTATTGCTATGGTAGATTTGAAATTCTTGATTGGCCACTTTGATAGGATGCGTTTAGTTTTGTCGGGATAGTTTTAATGACTATTATTCAATTGAGACTAGAGTTCAACTGGGAAGTAATACCCTATCTCAATTTAGATGGCAGAAAAAAGCAATATGACCGGGTCTGAAATTTCTGCCATAAAAATAACACGGACGAAAAATAAGAGCGCTCATTGCATGTTAGCTCATATCAATTGATACTGAATCGAATCAGGTGAGAAAACTTTTTCATACCCTTCTGTCATTAATTGTCTTGTACTTTGGATTGAGCATATTTTCCACGATCCAATGTTTTTAGAACGATTCTGTCAGTTACAGTGATTCCGATGACTAAAATTTTTTCCGCACCATCACTGTGTGTCGGTGTTGACATTGAGTTGAACTACTGGTATCTTACGCACGCTGTCTGAGATAACTACGCCACGAGCAAGATCGTATGTGAGCGAGCTGTAGTGCTACCGTGGACTCTTAGCTCTTAGCTGTAGTGCTACCGTGGACGAAATATAATTCGTGGATCCGAGTCCACTGTAAAATTACACAATAATATTTGAAGACCCAGAACTGTGGCTGGGAGTGTGTCAGATCCGCCCGGTATGTCTTGAACACTATTGAAAATCGTATGGTATTATATTCGTAAATCGGCATCGGAGGACTAATTTTATTTCTCTATCAATCTCGAGTTTGAGATCGATTAATTGAGAAATTAACGATCGGGTTTGATCGTGCAGGTGTTACAGTTGAACTTCGATATAACGAACTTGAGGGGACCGGCCTCTGCCTTCGTTATATCGAGGTTTCGTTATATCAAAGTTCTTTACCAGAGCCTTATGAGCAGGCCCTTCTGTGTACCATTTGAGTACGGAATGGGCTATCTTTGGATGTTCGTTTCACATAGAGTCCAATACAGCGGAAACATGCATTTCCATGGAACAATTCTTCAATATCCAGGATCAGTACGTCAAAAAATCCGTTCCGACGTTTGAGAGTTTTGTTGCACCTGAAAAGAGCTATTTTTGGCTCTGGACAGGGTCGTATTTGTGGGTAAACGCTCGATTCTTATGAGAATTTTCAAATTTGTTGTCCTTTGTTCATTTGTTCTTCAACTCCTCAGCGAAGATTTCGCAATCTTAGAAAGAAACCCGGGTTGATATCATCAGAAAAGATTCGAGCGGCGGTCTCAAATCTCGAAATTCGATCGGTCATCAGTGAGCTTCACATTGGCTTTCGATTCACCGAAGTATTTGAGGATTTTGTTGACTTATAAGTCATTGAGTGCACCATAAATGAGATTTTGAACTTTGCGACCGTCATAATTCTTTCTCAGAAACCACTTCACAGTCGATCTCTTTTCGGAATTCTACTCTATCTTTCAGACAAAACTTCGTTATAAAGAGGTTCAAGTTCGTAATAACGAGGTAATTTGACACAGGCGGAGATAGGAAATTCAAGGGACCGGAGCTCTACTTCGTTATACCGAGGATTTCGTTATATCGGAGTTCGTTATATCGAAGTTCCACTGTATTTAATGAGAAAATTGCATATGACAGACATCGAGAGAAAAAAGTCGCCTGGACCCAGATTTGAACTGGGGGCCTTCTTCACACCGGGAAAGACACTCTACCAGCTGAGCTATCCAGGGCTCCAGGAACTCTTGTCTCGATGTCATGCATATGCGCGCCTTTTTTCTCTCGATGTCTGTCATATGCAATTTTTTCATTAAATAACACCTCCACGATCAAACCCGATCGTTAATTTCTCAATTAATCGATCTCAAACTCGAGATTGATAGAGAAATAAAATTAGTCCTCCGATGCCGATTTACGAATATAATACCATTCGAAACATAAGAGGACGAGTCAAGTTCGAAAAGTGTAACTATTGAAAATCATGAAACTAAAGACTAACTTCTAACAAGTGAGACAAATTGAGTGACGAAAATTTGGATCTAGATTTTGTCTATTCAAACCGGAAAAAGTATTCACGACGGAGATATGATTGTGAAAAATTGGCCCAACAATGAACGTGTAAAATTATAGGTCCATTCCTTGTTTGGTGATATCGAATTCTGTAAAACAGCTAACTATTTTAGGTGACATAAATCAATATTTTACGATACTGCATCGTTTGTGAAAACGGAATTTGATTTAGTGCATCAAGAGAAATCCAATTTGACGCGAATAATTTCCTATGCTATTTGTGGGCGATGGTCTCAATCAGAGTCGTAAAAACTGCTCCATCCGGTTCGAATTAATTCACACCAGCCCACTCGACGGCGGATCTTTTATTCTGGTGGTTTACTGTAAATTCAATCATTACACCAGTGCTTCACGAAGGTTTCCCCGGTGCTATTTCAAGCAGGAGATAAATTCGCGCCAGGCTTCTTATTAGAGATTACCACTTGGTAGAGTAACGACTCGAGGGATGCCATTAATTAGTGGGATTGGATTTGTATTCGCGACAAAACGCCTCTTGGAAAATGATCCAATTTCAGGGGTCATCCTTGACGAACCACGAAGTACAACACTATAAGCAAATTATTAATAGAAAATGCGAGTCGAATTATGACCGATGTGATACGTGGTAAATGTGTATAGAAGAAAAAAAGATGGGACGACGCTGCCGGAAGAGCAGACTGAGGAGAGGAATTATTTAACTCCTTGAATCCCAAACCATCTAAATTCGGGTAAATATGTTGTTTTTGCTCTCAAATTACTTCCTTGGAGGTTCGAATTAGGCGCAACGCATGTAGAATCCCGTAAAACATTCAAGAGCGTCACTTATGACACCGGTCATCTAGCGCGTCATTGTGAGATTTCTCACCATTCTGGTTATTCATAAAGATCTTACGGGTGCAATCGTGATCAAAGGAGTTCTATCTACATCACTGGAAAATCTCGTCGAGTCAAATCCGATCAAAAACTCTGGAAAAGTAAAATGATGTTCGTACAACGACGAGTCATTTTTACCAATTTGAAAATTTCGCCTAACGATGATTTTAAAGGGGTCAGGAACGTCGGAGATTGTTGATAAACCTCAACAACCATTCAAAATATTTGGTACCTATGGCTTAAAACGAGATAATAAGACCTTGAGAGGCACGAAATATTGATTCAAATGTTCGAAATTTAACATATCGTCCATGGGCCCTGTAGAACCCACCTGGTTATAAAAGGTTAATCAGAGATATCTCATCCTTTGGAAAGAGGAAGAATACGCCATGAAAGTGGTAAAATCGTGAAATTCTACCCTCATATTTTGCATAATTCATTGAACGTTCAGCTCCCACAGACGCGTAAATTGAGTACCAGATTTGACGAGGAATAATGCGACATCGTTAATCCAAACTGTTCAATATTCACATTTAGTAAGCACGACCTCAATCATCTAATATTCCTAATATTCCTAATTGAGCAATCCAATTTGCCTGATCAATAGGTTTCAAATTGCATTGCCAGATTAAATCATATGATAATCTTCATTAGCTCGATTGCATTGTGAAATCATCTAGCCATAATATTGGGTGATATTCATCAGAGGTGAAACGTATTACGCCCAAAGGTAATCTGAACTCAGAATATACAAGAGGCAAACTAGCCTTCGAAACGTCGCCGAAATAAAGGAAATCACTTGACTCGTCGAAAAAGCGAATTTTCCATCTCAAAATATATAGTTTGAGAAATGAATACCAATCTCAGAGCAAATAAAATACTAGAAATATTCACATACCTACAGTAACGTCCAAAAGTTCTCGATGGGTCATCCCTCGAGTACTCTGACTTGCAACAGCGATGAGTCGAATTCTATGCATTGTACGAAAATTTTCAATAAAGCATCTTATAGAGCAGAAAAGATGCCAACTTTTACTGGGTTTGGATGATTTTTATCGAATACTTTTGAAGGTCCTACACGCTGATGAAAAATTACAAAATCTAAAAATTTTTTACTTTCATTGAGACACCTGCAGCTTCAATGCGAATAAAGATACGACAATTCTGAAATAGCATCTTGTAGAGCGGAAAAAATGCTGTGTGTAGCCATTTTTTGATTATTTTTTACGTACCGCGTGTGAGAACGTACGAGCTGTCTAGATACCCAAAATGACTGTTCATCACCGGAAACGGCAAAGAAAACGGTGAAGAACCATGATTTTGGGGATTTGGACAGCTCGCACGTCTTCATACACCGGATGTAAAAAATAATCAAAAAATAGCTACACATAGCATTTTTTCCGCTCTACAAGATGTTTTTTTCCAGAATTGCCGTATCTTCATTCGCATTGAAACTGCAGGTGTCTCAATGGAAGTAAAAAATTTTTAGATTTTCTATTTTTTCATCAGCGTGTAGGACCTTCAAAAATATTCGATAAAAATCATCTAAACCCAGTCAAAGTTGGTATTTTTTCTGCTCTTTGAGATGCTCTCCTGAAAACTTTCGTACAACGCATAGAATTCGACTTATCGCTGTTGCAAGTCAGGGTACTCGAGGAATGACCCATCGAGAACTTTTGGACGGTACTGTATACCTGATCTGATTTTCGCGTGTCAGTTGAACAAGGTAAGAGCTCTTACCTTGTATCTAGCGCTTACTCTTGAAATCTAGATTTCATTTTAATCAGCACGGGCAACTGATTGGGACTCACGGTTTGACTTCAGGATTTAGCTAAATGGGATATGGATACTGATCCACGAGTCTTGTTATGACGGTAAGTACATATTGAATTTTGCTCGGTATGATCGAATAATGAGATCAATTTGAAATACAGCAAGAGTTATTGATACCTCTTCCATGAGAATTTGTTAGATGTTTCCACGAACTTTTAATGAGAAATTTTTGAACAGATAAGACAAGTTTGAGAGGTACAGAGTTATAAAGATGCCTTGACAATCAACATGAAAATTCTGATAATTTCACTCGTCCATAAGATTCTCATGTCGAGCTTGAATTATGGGGAAATTTTCTCGAACAACTTCTATGATCAAAAGTTGTATTCGCGTCCCAAGCAATATCAATCCGTATCTTGGCCATAGTTTCACTTCGTTTTATCCAAACTAGCTTTCTGTTTGAAAGATGTCTCAGCTTGACTGTATCTTCATATCGTCTCGATCCTTTCACTAATATCACTAAATTTTTTTTCCATCAACATTATGACGGATTGATCCCACCTATCCTTGAGCAGAATTCTAGCAAACTCTTACTTCATTTCCCATTAACTATCACGGTACGGTAAGTATGCATCAAATAACTGGATGAAAATAATCACCGAGAACTGATGAGGAATAACGTTTCAGTAATTTTTTCTATTAGCGATTGAAACAAATAAATACGCTGCTGAAAGTGATTAGCAGATTGCTTTCTCACAGCGTTATACGATATGAGTTATAAAAAATTCAACGTCCATTAACATTTTTATCTCAAATTTTTCATTCGCAACATCTAAGATTTGGTTGAGACAGAATTTTGGTACAGTCAGTTTAAATATCATTGAAATGGAGTTCATGGTAAAAATTTCTTTTTCCGAAAAAACCACATTTGAATGGAGTTTGGCGAATTTTGGAAAAATTTGAAATGATCCAATCGATTCAAAATGACGGAAAGGTACGTCTTTGGGAGATCATTGAAAATTAGCTGAATGAGTTGTAGAAGCAAATACGAGAAATATAGATATCAATAAAAATATTTCCATATAATTTGAGTTATATTCTTTAGAGGAAGCACCTTAGAGAAACTTGGGGCATCTTAACCGACGATTCCACAACAATATTCATCGTTCGATTGAAACAAAACTTTGATATAGTTTATTTGAAGATGATCAAAGTGTAATTTCTGGTAAAAATTTTCTAAATTTATAATTACTTTATTTGGATGATGTTTTACGAGTTAAAAAGATATTGATTCAGAATGCCGAAAAGGATGTCTTCAGATCATTGAAAGTGAGATAAATGAGTTGTAGAGGAAGATGCGGGGTAAAATGAGCACCAATAAAAATATGGCCCGATAAAAATATTCCCATGAAGTCTGAGTTATTCTTCTGAAGGAACATCTTAGAGAGATTTGGGGCATCTAAAGTAAACATTTTTCAAAAATATCTATCCTCTGGTTGAGATGGAATCTTGATAAAATCGGTTTGGATATGATTAAATTGGAGTTTTTAGTGATAATATCGAATTCTTCAGAAATTTGAAGTTTCATGCGAGCACCGGGAGGCGGTGATAGCCGAGAGGATGGGTTTTAGGTGGAAGGGGGGGGGTGAAATTATCGTAGTCCTCTTTTGATGCTCGGGACATCAGGGCCTCCACCTCGCACATCGTGTAAAAGGCACACACATAACCTACACTCTATACGTATTTAGGTAACACCAAAACCACGCGAAGAGCAATCATTGCGCGATTGCTTGTCTAGCCGGTGCTACGTCCGACCTCGCTGCGACGGGGCGCAGGAGGTCATGAAGTGCGAAAGAAACGAATAGAAAACACTAAATCATTACGTCACATAACACAATAAGTGAAAAAACGGGTGCTCTGGCAGAGCTTCGCCCGTCCGCGTTTTTACGAAGAAACTTTCTGATGGTTCGAAAACTAAAACACTACTTTATATAGTCTAGGGTAAATCGGTGATTGTACGATGGAGAAGCATACGTTTGAACTTAGACAATAGATTTGTGATATTCCTTACGCTTCCGGAGCGTACATTGACGCGTGCCTGTAGTTTTTGTACGACCGCGGCGCGTACGGTTCCATGTCGCCGCTGATGGCCAGATTTACGAGTTTACTTAATCCTACGGCAAGTGTACGCCTAAGCGACGTACACTTCGCGACTCTACAGAATTTGTACGCTTGAGGAGCGTACAAAGAAATGAGATTTTATGGAGTACATCAGCGATTCTGTACGCCTGGCCGGCGTACACTCATCTTAGGTTCGTTTAATTATAGATCTCATTTCTATATGTATGTCAACCGATTACAGGAACGGGGCAGAGCCAAGAACAGGAATAATTAGACAGAGACCAAGAAGTGCGGTGGATAGACACTTTATCGACGCGCTAGCCGACAAAGCCTCCGGCACGCTTGAGGTCACAGAGTAAACTGCTGCGCTTAGGGCAGCATCAAGACCTATTGGGTCCGTTTTCACTTTTCCTTCTCGCCAGCGTCCCATTCCCTCTAATTTTCGGGACTGTTGCCAAGCGGCCGTTGCTGCTTGGAACATCTATCCGTACAGGGCACGTACATATATAGATATACATAGAATCAATTCGGGCGTATATAGGTATATAAGGGAGAAGAGGTGGTCGTGGAGTATACCCAACATGTACGTCGGAGCGAAGTACATTTTTAATGGCTTGAACAGATCATAAATTACTCTCGATAATTGTATGAATCTGTACGTCTGGCGGACGTACACTTCGTATACGGTTGTTCGAGGATTATCCTCGGGGATTGACTTCGCTTCGGTGTACGCCTGCGAAGCGTACGAAAGATACACATTCACACTTGACACAAAGCATGAGAATCTTTCAGAAACCTTCCTGCAAGCATTTAGGAAAACCCGGGAATCTTTCAGAAAGATTTCACTGAAAGCTTCCTTCAATGGAGATATGTCCCACTTCAGACACTTTTCTGCAAGATTTCATGAGATATTGCCGGGAATATTTCGGGAAGCTTCCAGAAACATTCCATTAAAAATTTCAGTGAAATATCCCTGCAAGATTTTATGAAATCTCACAAAAATATATGCGTGAATGATCTGTCTGTGGAATCCATATTTTGCTTGATAAGATTCTTAATCATTCTAATGCATGACTTCATCATTCTGACTCGTACTCCAGCTCCATTGTGACGTTGAATCCAAAGCTTCACGTTAGATTCATCCAGGTTTTATGAACTCTTCGATGTACGCGACACCTAACCGATGAGCCGTCCTCCTGTCTTACATACTAACCAGCGTCTATTGTGAACGCTTGCGAGAAAGCCTTCACGCATCTTCAAATAATCCTGACGTATCATCTACAGACCATTATGCATAGCTGGTCCTGGGTATGTTATCACACTTGACAGATCATTTGATACTATCATCAGATTTTCTGATAGATAGTTTCCCAAAAACCATATAATTTATGAGAACAACATTTGAGAACTAAAGTGTGCTATGCGACATCTAGCGGGAACAGAATCTTCCATTGAAATGTTCCTGGAAGATTGCTACAATCTTTCACTGCAATGTTTGTGGAAGATTCCTACAATCTTCCACTGCAATGTTCCTGGGAGTTTCCTACAATCTTCCACTGCAATTTTTCTGAAAGATTCCCACAATCTTTCACTGTAATGTTACTGAAAGATTACCAGAATGTTCCACCGCAATATTCATGTGTCATATCCCACAGATTCAAGTCGTTAGGAATTACTCATCGCAATACTATAACAGCATAATATCGACGCCTCTTACGAAGATAAACACCTCTTTTCTTGTGACTGACGAAGATTAACGTTTGTTCGTTGTGAACACGAAGATTAACGGATTCTCCTTAGGTCCGCGAAAACTAACACTTACTCCTTAGGGACACGAAGACTAACACTTACTCCTTAGGGCCACGAAGACTAACACTTACTGCTCAACGGCCCATGAAACTAGCACTTACTCCTGAACGGTATGAAGACTATAACACACTTGCACACGTTGTCGTTCAAAGGGACGGAGACCAAGTATTTCGTCTTAGGGCCACGAAAAAAAAACACATTCTCTTTAGCGGCACAAAAATTAATGCATCGGTAGACTTCATTCATGGAGGGACGGAGACAATAAGTATTTCGTATTAAGCCCACGAAAAGTAACACATTTTCCTCTACGCCACGAAGACTAACACATTCTTCTCGATGGAATGAAAAACAACACATTCTCTTTGACGTGACGATGAACGGTAGGTGATTGTGTTAGCCTTCGTTCCGCTAAGAAGAATATGTTACTTTTCGTGGGCTTAAGACGAAGTACTTATAATCTCCGTCCCTTCAAGAATGGAGTCTACGAATGTGCTAATTTTCGTGCCGCTAAGGAGAATGTGTTACTTTTCGTGGCCTTAAGACGGGATACTTATAGTCTTCGTCCCTTCGAGAAAAAAATGCGCAAATGTGTTGATCTTCGTGCAGTTTGAGGAGTAAGTGTTACTCTTCGTGGCCTTAAGCAGTAAGAGATGATCTTCGTGGCGCTGAGGCGTAAGTGTTGATCTTCGTGGCGTAAACAGTAAGTGTTAATCTTCGTGGCCATAACAAAGCAAATGCTAATCTTCGGCCACCGTGTTTTTCTTCGTGGGCGTTAGCGGATGTGTTTATCTTCGTAAGAGGCGTCGATATGTTGTTACCTCGGTTGTGACGGTTTTCGGTACTAATATGCAGTACCCCGTCACATAGTTTTGCTCTGAAAGATTTTAGGAAGCTTGCGAGAATCTATTAATAACATCTCAGTGCAAGATTCCTAGAAGATTACCTGTGGAATGTTCCCAAGAAATATGTACGGAATTAGTCAGAGAGCTTCCACAAACCTATTATTATGATGGCTTCATTTATACGCGACGACTCGTGATTAGCCTAAATTCAAAGAAGATTTAAACAAGTTAGGAATTTAATGAGCCTATATCACAGCGGAGGTACCAACGGTCCAGCAGCTCCTATTCCCATCAATACTCTCATTATTTCGGCTAAATGACAAGCGGTCGAGTGTAAATCATACAATGACAGTAACTCAACAACTTATCTCAAACTTCATGACATGACAGTATTCACGTAAGATGTGAATGAAACTCCACGGCCGAGTTACATGGCTACCGCGTACCTATGACACAATGTTCATCCCCTGAATTAGGGGGATGTTGCACAGACGAAAAAGGCTCCTGAATAACAAGAGGATGAATTTTGGAAATCATCGCAAACCTTTGTGCTTCTTCATGATGTAAAGCGATCATCAGAGAATTGTATGCACGATATGCATTCAATCCCGTCTGAACCATTTCCCAGGTACTCGCTGACGATCGTGCAATCCTTGAAACCTAGCAGATCTTCTCACGAAATTTCGCGGATTCGTTATCATGATGAAACATTGCCTCTGATATCGTAGAAACATGTCGATGATATATTTTTCACAGAATATTGCATGGAATCTTTCAGAAATGTTGCACGAATCTTGTAGAAATATTTCAGTGCAGGGTTGCTGGAAGATTGACGATGGAATTTTTCGAAATGTTTCCGGGAGCTCACGGGAAGATAACTCCGAAACATTGCAATGGAACATTATGGAATATTTTTCGCAATATCCCTGCAAGATTCCCGGAAGACCGCGCTGAAATATTTCTCTGAATCTTCCTATGAAATATTTCCATGCTGTGTGGGTTGACTTGAACGAAATACGGGGAAGCCGGTACGTGAGAAATTCTGGAGAAATTTGTTATAGTTATTTACGATACAAGGGACCTAAGAGCCTTATTATTACACGGCGTGAAGTTGGCGCCCGAGCGCTTGCGCGAGGGTGCCAATCACGCCGTGTAATAATCAAAGCTCTTGGGTCCCGTGTATCGTACACTATTTTATAGCATCGAGTGACATAAACCCGCCCTTTGCGGGGGTCATAACACACCCGAGCGCTTGCGCGAGGGTGGAAGTGGGTGGCTAGGGCGGGGGTAAGCGGGGGGGTTCGGGGGGGCGGCAGCCCCCCCGACTGAAAAAAAGTTAAGAATCTGGTCCTATAAAATAGACATCACACACCCGCGATTAAACCTATCGAGTGATGATAAAGACGTTTCTTGTATCTAAAATAAGTCATGAGCATCGTTGGTTATTATAGTAATATAAGGGTTGTGCAACCCTCATCCCGGCCAAAACCTGAAATTTTCCCTCTCAGACTTCATCGTGAAACAATTTCTGAATTTACGCTGGTAACTAGACTCCAGAAAAATTAGCAGTTTAATTCTTCTTAGACATTCCATAACGGCTGTTTGAGAATTGAAAACTGTGTAATAACACATCCTCACCGCAAGGATGACGAATATGCGTATTCGATCTTTTCAAATGAGGTACAATTCCTAATACTGCCATGCAGTCTCTAATTTTGATACCTACTTATTTGTTGTGATTTGATCACGACAGTGTATTTAATGGAAATCCAACATGATCAAAGGTTTCAAGGTTAGCACAAATATACATGTGACGGGGCTCGGAATTCCGCTTGCGGGAAACCTCGTCAATGGGGATGAAAATAATTTCACTCCCGCGTCTCGCTGGCCGGAGACGAGATAGTTGAGGGTTGAGCAGTCTTGTTTTGTTGAGTTGAGGCCTCAGCTTTCAACGCTCCGAGCAGCGCCAAGCGTTTGGCCTGTTGAAGTCCGTAGAGGTCTCGTCGGTGCTCCTCTTCGGAGCGGGGTACGTAGGTCTTGGGACGTCTGTGCCGTTGGCTGGGACGGTCCATCCGTCCGGTCCAGGTGCGTGGGCGTGCTCACGCCGTCGTCGGGGTAGGAACGGGGTTAGGCACTCGAATAATTCTCACAGTTTCAAGACACAATTGCGACTCGGTACTCGAGGTGCGAAACACAAACACTACGCACACTTGGTCACTCATGCCACCGGGGCAACTTGGAACGGTCGCGGCGGGGCACGTTGAGTCGGGTGCGTCGGGCCACGGCTGGGCCAAGTGTCGTGGAGACAGCGTCGCGACGGCGAGCTGGAGAAGACTGAGCTGCCGAGCTTGGGAAGCGCGGCCTTATATACCCATGTTCGTACGCTTGAGAAGCGTACGCGCAATGGGAGCGGCGCATTACATTAGCGGGAATGTAATGCGTGAGAACCGTACGGAGCGACGTACATTTGCTGGGTTTTACTAATTCGAAGATTTATGAGAGTGAATTTATGATCTGCCGCGTACGTTGGGGGAGCGTTACTTTTCCGTTGTCGTAATAGGGCTGTCCAGTTACAAGGGTTTTTAGTATTTTTCCTGGAAAACTTTATGGCCTGATCGGTACGGTGGATAAGCGTTACTTCTCTGTTAATGTAATGTGACTGTCGAGTTACAAAATATTTTGAATGACTTTTTCTCGGAAAACTTTACGACCTGGGGCGTACGTTGGAGAAGCGTTACTTTCACGGTAAAGTAATGGGTCATGTCAGTTACAAAGTTTTCATGTCAAATTTCTAGGAACCGTAGATACAAGATCTATGCCGTGCGTACGCTGGAAGAGCGTACGATCGTAGTAATGGAAAAATTATATATTCGCGGCGATCAAAATTAAATGCGGGGGTATGCCCACGTCAAATCGTCCGGGGGATCGACGCGGATATTATTTTTGCATGAACAGTGCCGTGAGTGTGCATCGCATTCGGTACCTTGTCGACTTTTTATTCGACCAAACTAATTCTAAGATACATACCATGATTATACATGATTGATTATATATTCTGGCCAGATAGTTATACTTAATTATTGTTCCGGAGCTGGGGATTTCCTCCGGCTCCTCAAATTGTAGCGGTGGCTAGGCGGTGGGTAGGCGAGCTTGCGCTCGGCTTCTCTCCGTGCTGCTTCTGCTAAGGTAGGTCGCCCTCTACGTCGCTTCCATTGCTGGTTGCTCAGGACTCGGGGCGCATCCGCTACCCCTGGGTATGGTTCTGCCAAGATGTCCACCTCGGCAACGTTTGTCGGGGAGTCCTCCTCGACGTGGTTTGCGATGTCGACCTGCGCACGATCAGGGGTCGTGGCAATGGGGACGGTTGCGGATCCATTCCGACCTTGGTCCTCGGACAAGTGGGCGTCCCCACCGGCAGGTGTGGTCGGCGGATGTGGCCGCTCGATTCGGGGTCCGTCTGCATCCTTGGCGCCGCTGGTTGCGGGGGATGGTGACCCAGGTTCAGCCGCAGGAGGGGCTGGAGCTGTGTGGTCTCGCTTGACCTGCGAGATGTGCACCTTCAGGGCGGTGTTTCCGGGACGGTCGACGGTGAACACCTGCGCTGAATGACAGTGGACGATCTCGTATGGGCCTTCCCATTTCGGGGCGAGGCCAGCGTTGAAGTTATCGGCAGCTTTGGAAAGGGGGTGCGTCTTGATGAACACCATGTCACCCTCCGTGAAGACTTCATCCGAAGGTCTCCAGCTGCTGGTGAAGTGATCCTGTGCCTGGTTGGCTGCAGCGATGCGGGTCTCGAGATCGTCCGATCGTGGCGAGACTCGTTCCCCTGGGCGAGCGATGTTGTGTCCCAGGAGCAGCTCACTAGGTGAGAATCCAGTGGCGGCGTTGCATCGGCGGCGCATGGCGAACAGGATTCTTGGAACCTCCAGGTCCCAGTTGGTTTGGTGTTGGTACGGAAGTAAGGCCAGGCGTAGTCCCTTCTTGATCTCTTGGTTCCGACGTTCCGTAGGATTCGCCTGGGGATGGTATGCAGGCGTAGTCCATACTTCGACTTGCCACTTGTCGCAGAGGCGAAGCCATTTTGCACCTTTGAACTGTGGTGCGTTGTCGGAGAGTACGGCTCCCGGGTATCCCCATCGTTGGAACACTTCCGTCTCCAGGACGTTGGCGATGACCTCGGTCGTCGATGATGAGATGGGGAAGGCTTCCGTCCATCGGGAGAACAAGTCCGTGACGACCAGAATGAACCGCTTCCCCCGGGGCGTCCGGGGATAAGGGCCCATCAGATCCAGGGCCACTTGTTCCCAAGGTCGTTTCGGCTTCCTGGCGATGTTGGCTCCGGCATCCGCTGGTCGTGCAGCCTTGGTGAGGTTGCAGGGTCCGCATGCTCGCACATGTTGTCGGACGTCGTTGCGAAGTCCGGGCCAGTAGTACTCTCCGCGTATCTGGCGGAGTGTCTCCGCAGCACCAGGATGGCCGGCGAGCGGGTCGTTGTGGAAATGGTGCAGGACGACGTCGCGTGTGGACTCAGGAACGTAGATCCTCGGGTTGGCCGGATCTCGGCAGTATGACAGCAAACCGTCGTGCGTGCTCCATTCCGGTCCTTGAGGTAGTTCCCTGGTGTCGTCTTGAGCCTGGCGGAGGTAGTCATCCAACCAGTTGCATTCCACGCAGGCAGTAATGAGCTCGTCTGAGGGTGGTGAACTGACTGGAGGCGTCAGGGCGTCGTAGTCGTGCTCCTGGTCCTCGAAGTCCTCATCTCCTGGGGCACGAGACAGTGCGTCTGGCAGCTGGTTCTCTCGTCCAGGGACGTGTTCCACACTGAAACTAAAACGACTCAAAAACATTGCCCATCGTGTCAACTTACCCCGCTCGTCTTTCACACGGTCCAGCCATTTCAGGGCTTGGTTGTCCGTGCGAAGGGTCAATGGGGCATCTTCAAGCAAGTGTTTGTACTTGCGAAGTGCCCAAATGACGGCCAAGCACTCTCGTTCGTTAGAGTGATAGCCTCTCTCAGTCGTCGTGAATTTAGCCGATGCATAGGAGATGACGTGCCGCTCTCCTTCTGGTCCCAGTTGGAAAAGCACGGCTCCCATGCCGGCGTCGCTGGCATCGGTCTGCAAGTAGAAGCGCTGGTCCAATCGAGGTCGATGGAGCTTCAACGGCTTCTTGAAGGCTTCTTTGACGAGGTCCATCGAAGCCTGCGCAGCCTGGGTCCATTTCCAAGATTTGCCCTTGAGGAGTTCCGTGATAGGTGCTGCAATCTCGGAGAAGTTGGGAATATACTCCCGGAGCCAGTTGGCGATGCCCAGGAACCTCTGTAAGTCCTTCTTGTTGCGTGGTGGGGCGAACTCCAAGACAGCGCAAATGTGCTCCATCTTGGCCTCGTTGTGGTCCGTGGATACCACATGGCCCAGGAACTCCAGGCGGTCCTTTCCGAAGTGGCATTTGTCAATGGCACAGGCCAGTCCGTACATCGACAGTCGTTCCAAGACTTTGGCGACGTGGACGAGGTGGTCTGACCAGCTGTGTGAAAAAATGACAATATCGTCCTGGAAATTCAGACAGAACTCACCAAGTAGTCCGAGTAGCACTTCCATCCCGATGAGTTGGTTGCAAGTCCTCCCGGAGTTCTTTAATCCGAAAGCTGCAACGTTGAATACGTATTGTCCGCCGTCTGGTGTGCAGAAGGCAGTGAATTGCTTGGAGTCCTCGGTCAGCGGGATCTGCCAATAGCATTTTCGAAGGTCAATCGTCGTGAAGATGATGGCTCCGCCGATTTCCTTGAGGACCTCATGGATGACCGGGTTCGGTTGACCTGCATCCTCCGTGACGCTGTTGATCCTCCGGAAGTCGACGCAGAAGCGGAAGGTACCATCGTGTTTGTCCACCAGTACGATGGGTGAGCTGTATGGGGATGAGGCTGCCTCGACGACTCCATCTGCCAGCATTTGTTTGACCATGTCGCTTATCGCTCGCTTCTTCTCAGCAGAGTAGCGATAAGATGGAATCTTGAAGGGGCGACGGTCCGTGACTCTGATCTCGTGCATGATGAAGGGTGTCCTGGCCAGGGGCGCCGAATCATCGAAGATCCTCACGTGTCGCATCATGATTTCCTTGAATTGATCAACATATTCATTAGGGAATCCGTGGTTTACCTTGCTCCATACTTGCTCTTGCAAGTGGGTCGATGGCCCGTCAGGGGCGCGTCCCAGGAATACCCGGATCCTTTTGCTGGTTCCTAGGTAGAGGCAGTCGAGGTCGTGGTCGTGGACGGCCTTCACCTCCTTAAGCCATCGTCGTCCGAGGATGGCGGCAGGTCGAAGCTCCTCGGCGACGAAGAACTTGACGTCACATTCGAAGTTTTGGATCCGCACGGCGAGTGTGCAGGTTGCTTGGACGCGCATCTCGGTTCCACTGCTTGCCAGCTTGGCTCCGCGTGGCTGGATTCTCTGCACGATGGCTCCGTCCGGGATGCACCGTGGCGAGATGAAGTTGTCGGATGCTGCCGAGTCGACGAGCGCTGCGACGAGCTTCCCTCCAATCCAGATGTCTAGGTTGGCGGCGTGGAGTCCGGTGGCGTCTGCGGCTGCAGCGCTTATTGCGGGGCTGCAGGTGTCGAAGCGGGTGTGCCCGCAGCATTCCCCGCTTCCCGCCAGTTTCCCGGAGTCGTGGCCTTCGGGTACTGGGGTCGTTCGGGGCAATCCCTGTGCCAATGATATTCAGGGCAATAATCACATTTAGGCAATCTCTCACCATTGACCTGCTTGAAGTCTCGTACAGCCTTCGATGGCTGCGCTGGAGTGGCAGCATTGCCCTTGCCCTGGTTGTTGTTGGCTGGGTTGAACTTGCGGGCGCCGGCCTGCTTGGCCTGCTCGTCGTGTTCGACCTCCGTGGCTCTGGTCAGCAGCTCGCCCACAGTGGTCGGCGGTTTGCCTCGCAGGTGGCAGCGGATAGTCGCGTTCAGTGACTCCGTGATCAAGGTCACTAGCTCCTCCTCGGTGGCCTCAGGAAGCAGACGACGAGCTAGGAGGTTACGTTTTTCAATGAAAGTACTCACATCCTCCTTTTCGCCTTGGGCCTGTCCGTAGAGTTTGGCCTTGAGTCGGAGTCGAAGCTGCGATGAGTCAAAGCGGGACAGGAACAGCTCGGTGAAACGGGTCCAGTCGACAGCCAGGTTCTTGTAGCAGGACCACCACTTCTCGGCGTCACCCTTGAGTGCGCGTTCGGCCACTTGCACCTTGAAGGCCTCCTCGGTCCCGAGGCGCCGGAAGTGCTCCGTACACTTCGTGATGAACTTCGCTGGGTCCTCGTGCTCCGCACCAGTGAAGTCCGGAGGGTTGAGGGGCGTGCCAGCGAGTTGACGGAACATCAGCCGGAGGTCGTCCATGGTGATCGCAGGTGGCTCCGGATTGGCCGCCGAAACGTCCGCTGCAGCTCCTGGAGCAACAAGTGAATTCGGATGCGTAGGTACCTGGTTGACGGAGGCGGGATCCGCCGGCTGCTGCTGCTGAGCTCCGGCTTGGGGATCTGCAGGGTCGTCGTATGGCACAGCAGGCGATGGTCCGGTCGGAGCAAGGTCCTTGCGGGATGTCCTCCGGCGTATAGGCAGCTGTGCTCCGTCCAGGAGGGACTCGAGCTCCTGCTCCGAGCCAAGGGACCGCTGACGTTGGTGGCGTGTCACGCGAGCGGTGCGCTCAAGCGAGACGGTGCGTTGTTGATCCAGTTGGGCGCCACTGGGTGTTTCCACACTCCCAGAAGTGCTTGCCGCTGTCTGCCGGGTCGTCCGGGTTGCAGGCGGCGTCCGGGGAAGACTGCTCATCAGGTCGCAGGTCCTAGCATCTCCTGATGCCGACGAAGTCCAAAAAGTCCCTCCTCGTGCCCCACGTTGGGCGCCAAATTGACGGGGCTCGGAATTCCGCTTGCGGGAAACCTCGTCAATGGGGATGAAAATAATTTCACTCCCGCGTCTCGCTGGCCGGAGACGACATAGTTGAGGGTTGAGCAGTCTTGTTTTGTTGAGTTGAGGCCTCAGCTTTCAACGCTCCGAGCAGCGCCAAGCGTTTGGCCTGTTGAAGTCCGTAGAGGTCTCGTCGGTGCTCCTCTTCGGAGCGGGGTACGTAGGTCTTGGGACGTCTGTGCCGTTGGCTGGGACGGTCCATCCGTCCGGTCCAGGTGCGTGGGCGTGCTCACGCCGTCGTCGGGGTAGGAACGGGGTTAGGCACTCGAATAATTCTCACAGTTTCAAGACACAATTGCGACTCGGTACTCGAGGTGCGAAACACAAACACTACGCACACTTGGTCACTCATGCCACCGGGGCAACTTGGAACGGTCGCGGCGGGGCACGTTGAGTCGGGTGCGTCGGGCCACGGCTGGGCCAAGTGTCGTGGAGACAGCGTCGCGACGGCGAGCTGGAGAAGACTGAGCTGCCGAGCTTGGGAAGCGCGGCCTTATATACCCATGTTCGTACGCTTGAGAAGCGTACGCGCAATGGGAGCGGCGCATTACATTAGCGGGAATGTAATGCGTGAGAACCGTACGGAGCGACGTACATTTGCTGGGTTTTACTAATTCGAAGATTTATGAGAGTGAATTTATGATCTGCCGCGTACGTTGGGGGAGCGTTACTTTTCCGTTGTCGTAATAGGGCTGTCCAGTTACAAGGGTTTTTAGTATTTTTCCTGGAAAACTTTATGGCCTGATCGGTACGGTGGATAAGCGTTACTTCTCTGTTAATGTAATGTGACTGTCGAGTTACAAAATATTTTGAATGACTTTTTCTCGGAAAACTTTACG
The DNA here is from genome assembly GCA_029851415.1 of Eretmocerus hayati. NCBI lineage: Eukaryota > Metazoa > Arthropoda > Insecta > Hymenoptera > Aphelinidae > Eretmocerus > Eretmocerus hayati. The sequence continues at coordinate 54,625,817 of CM056741.1, read as the reverse complement.
ACCTGGGGCGTACGTTGGAGAAGCGTTACTTTCACGGTAAAGTAATGGGTCATGTCAGTTACAAAGTTTTCATGTCAAATTTCTAGGAACCGTAGATACAAGATCTATGCCGTGCGTACGCTGGAAGAGCGTACGATCGTAGTAATGGAAAAATTATATATTCGCGGCGATCAAAATTAAATGCGGGGGTATGCCCACGTCACATGTGCAAAACTCAACCACGTGTTTATGTTTATGTTTATGTTTATGTTGATGATGATTTATAACCATGAGTGGGAGTGTAACAGTCATGACTAATTTTCTTGCTCTTTACAATTATTGATGCGGATACAAGTGCTCCACACATGATCCATCATAGATTTTTTATAATATTATCTTAATTTCGATGCCTGCATACATAATATGCGCAAAAAATGCCAAAAATGTCCTAATAACCTCACAGTGAAATAAAGTGATTTGCTGCATCCCGCACCCACGTGAAGTGAGCGGACGCATTATTTCACAGTTGAATAATAGGCCATCTAAGTCCCGCAAATGCGTTAAATAAACGCGGGTTTAGGTCACGCAGTGCTATAAAAAAACATTCGAATATGATAAATTTGTATGAAAATCTTGTAACAACAAATGGTCATATCAAGTTCATAGGAATCCGATGAAATGTCGGCTCTATGTGTCCAGATTTCCCACGAGACTTTGTTAGAAAAAGATATTCGTGTATCAAGACACGAGATTTTGACGATTCTGTTTCAAAAAACCTATGAACAAGATTTGACTAGGGGATGAGAGTTGCCAAATCACTAGTCTCTCTCATTTTTGATCATCTACAAGTTGGAGGAAGCCAGAAGTTGATTGGGTGAATAGTAGAAGAGAAAGCGTGTCCGGTATAAAACAACACAGACACGCACACACACTCTCTCACACGAACAAAGGGCAATGAAGATGAGCCCACAGATTCAGGAGGCTATAAGGAGGAAAAATGTTACCTACAATCAATAGTTTTGGCGAGAAAAAAAGAATCATCTAAGCATTCCTCAGATAAGCAGAATTTTGTTGATGAAAATAGTGGATTGCGTTTCCAATTCAACGGAAAATTCGATCAAGATTTTGCTGGGGGTGAAAACAAACCTTCCTCTCCAGGGAAAGCAACAACTTGAGAGAGCTTCCTTTTCTCAATGACCGTGGAATAAGCCGATGAGATTGGCGGAATAGAAATTCTGTATTGTGATGAAAACAAATATTTTCAGAATTGGCATATCATTCTTTTCGATCATTTAACTGTTCACTGACCCATATTCTTTTCAGAGAAAGAAAACGTCATTGTAAGTCTGGTCATGATCATAGCTTAGTCGGTCCCTAGAGAAAAATACTGAACAAAGTCGAGGAAGAAAAAAGTGAGTATCGCCATGTACAGAAAAGGAGCATTGTGTAAAAAAGTTTAACGTAATTAGCGAGACATACCACACGGAAAATTAACAAGCCGCAGCTCCTGTTTTTGACATATCTCATTTTATACCTTTGTGATTAAGCGAGCTTTTTTCGAACCGAGGTCCAAGAATTTCTTTTCCTCTCATACAACGCCAGAATAATTTATCCGTCGTAACACGTTCTTGTATACTTTTTTGCAGATTATTTATTTCTCAGCGATTGAATTATACAACATAAAGGCATTGATGTTTATCGATAACAGCCACAGTGATGAAAGAAAAGTTTGTAGAAAGATAGTCGCGGCGCAAACAGTATATAAAAATAAAACAGATTAAGAAGAGGACAACCAATGTAAACTTGGACGTCGGAGAATTTATTGCCCGGAGAAATTTCACGGTACGTGAGTCTGTGTTTTCTCGAGTCGATGTATGATTTACAGTCTGTATCTGCGATCCACACCAATTTCGATCCAGTCTCAATACTGAATAAGATCACATGTAAGGATTTATGGCTCGCATAGGTGACAAAATTAGACTTATAGGTCAACTCCATAAGTACCTGATAGAAGCTAACCATATTCCTACCGATTCACCCCTGTACAGATTTGATCGGCTCAGAAAGTGTAAATATATTTATTCTTCAAATCATTCATAGATCTGAAGGTCAGATCTTTCCTGTATAGATACATTCGTTTTGACAAGTTAATTTTATTTTTTCTCACAGATTCGGTTTCCGCTTTCACTCCCAGCTTATCAAAGAGAGGCATACGATACAGGGTTGCAAAACCTAGATTTCACAACCTCGTAACAATTTTGACCCTCGCCTTAGCTTTGGGGCGGCAAAAGTCACTCACGATGCGAAATCTACAGTACAATACTAACTCTGAAAGAAATATCAGTTTTATTAATATCACAGTGGACGCCGTTATATGGGCAAATCTCACGAACTCTGCGATTTGGCCGAACAGGCCATTTTTCACGTTGAGAGGAACACTCGCGTTCTTACCGCCACTCACACTGGGTCATTTTGAATATCTACTCATATTCCATAGTTCTGCGTCATTCAGAAGTCTATTACTTGCTTTAGCAAGGTACTGGGAAACGCTTCTACATGTCAAAATCGCAATTTTCGACCAAACCGGGGCATAATTCGCTTACGTCTTAGCTCGTGGCAGGCGGGGCGGTTGACCGATCGGTCTGAAAATTGGATATGTGACAAATTATAATGTAAAAAGACGTATAATTTTCGTCCGAGGCTGTGCCTATTGATGCGTCAGAGTGGCGATGATTCGTTGGAGCGGACTTCGATTATACATTTTTCCCTGTATTGCTCTTCTAATGGATGCAGCGCTCAGGGCGGTGAATATTTCGTATCTGTAGAGATGACATCTTGTTCTACTCCCAAAAACTTACAAATTTATCCCAAGAACGATAGTGTGCTCGATCCCGCACGACGATGCGGCTTGAAATGAGAAAAGTTATTTTTGCGTAAATGGTGTCAAAAAAATCGTTTCCCGTGTAGCACTCGAAAATTTTGATTTCGTTAGGATTGAAGCCAAGTGTATACTAATTCTCATACTTAAAAAAATGGCTATGAGAATCTTCTCTACTACAGACTCATCTTGGTCGTGGTGCGAGGCTTGTAAGAATTGACAATAGACGTAAATGAGCGTTTTGGCGGCTGAGGCACATCTCTTATCTCCTTTTCTCTATTCCAATACCGAGGATGCCATTTATTCACATACACATGTGCTAATTAGGATAACGGGAATATGAGGCTCCCATTCGAATACATGGGGAAATCTTCTATTCCCTCACAAATCCACAGCGGAGCTCCAAAGTGATTTACGCAAAAATTTCATCATTGTTTAAGCATTATTTGGACCAAAGAGGAGTCCATGGAACGTGTGCTGCCATCCTGAAATTCTCGAAATTCCAAAGTCTAAATCGCACAGTTCCTGAAATTTGCCCATATAGCGCTCTTCATTTTGAGGTAACGCACAATTGTAAGAATTTTGGTTTTGAATTTCAATTCCTGTTCCAGTGAAAGTATGTCAGATCAAATAAATGATTGATTTATAATATGGCATTATATCGTCCCTCATCGATTACAACTCGAATCTGTGCAACTCAATCATCTAACTCCAAAATGAATGGAAAGATAAATTATGTGGCCAACGAATTACGAGAAATTCAATCAAATAGTAGTGCTTCCTAGCAAACCTTCATGACTTCGTCATCAATCGCGCGTTCTACGGACGCACTTCATTTTTTTTTTAATTTTTTCTGGCACGTCAAAGATGTTATGGTCTTTACCGTGGCTGAAGCTTTTTTCTTGGGTCCGGCAAGGACCAAAACGGCTCCAAAGGTTTTGCAGGCAGTAAATTGATAGGTTCTAGTGCACCCCCTCTCGAGGGCCATCAGTGGTATCGCGATTGGTAGGAGCAATCCAAAGCCACTCATCGTCAACTGCCGAGTCAATGTCTCAAATTCTGATTCTATGGCAGAATCACTAAGATAGACTTACATTCTCTTAACCTGAATCCTATTCAATATGGAACTGGACGAAAATATATGTATGGATAAAAAATTAGCGAGTACATTTTTACGAAATTAATGAAAAATTACTCATATTAGCTGGAAGAATTGGATACGCTAACCTCAATTGAGGGGGTGGGTGGAAAAAGGGCGTAATTGCAAAACGGTCATTTTGAGAAAATCAATAAAAACTTAATAAAAACCGCTCCAGACATAATTGGACGAGTTGACCTGACTTATTTCGAAGAAGATAGCATTCTCGAAATAGCCCAACCCGAGCCGGCCTTCCTTCCTCACAAAAAGTGGAATTAAATCTCGAGATCAAGTTCAATCGTCTCCTAATTTTTTGAGAGTGTTCCTGGGCATGTTTTGAAAGATATCTGATTTCTAGGGGGTGATTCGATCCATGCTCCACGGTTCTATGGACACGAAAAGCCTCCATCAGCCGTGTGAAAATGACGAGACATTTTTTCACTAGGGAAGGGTAAAAACACTTAATTTGAAGGTAAAACAACATGTTCCCATCGTTATATTAGGTGGATTCGCGTTTCCAGGCTCTGGAGAATTTTCATAAAATTTTTCCTCGGTAATTAGGCCCTTTTTCCAGATCCAACCTCACTTATGCCCAGTTACAGAGTAATTACGCCCTTTTTAATCTTTTCTGTCAGGTACTTGAGCCCTTTCTCCAAATCCTGTTGGGCTGAGCAAAAATGAAGCCCCGCTTTTGAAATGTTAACACAGCAGTTACGCCCTTTTAACATCTTATCATAGCAGTTACGCCCTTTTAACATTCTATCATTGCACTTACGCCCTTTTATCGTGCAGATGAAAGGGCGTAATGGCGGTTACGCCCTTTTATCTGCCAGACGGTTTTTGGGGTCTTACGAAAAACGGACTTCAGGGGGTGGTAGATCTTGGTATACAGGCTCAAAAAAAGCGATGTCCGGGAAAAGGGCATAATGGCGGTTACGCCCTTTTTCCACCCACCCCCTCAAATGTGAGATTGGTTCTATTGACTGTAATATTCATTTCTTTGAACATTTTGATCTCTCGAGATTCGACTCCAGGTCAATTATTTCTGATGAAAGGCAAGTGCAAACCCATAGCTGCGGAATCAAACGTAACGCAAAAATAATTCAGGAGCCAAATGTTCGTTCTATTGTTCATTGTAAATATCGTGCTACAATTCGAGCAACTCATAAAAGATATTGTCGACACTTATGTTAGTACGTACAGCTCACAGAGTATCGAAAACCCTAAAATTTTTTCGGGGATTTTTTATACTTATAAATTTCTTACCGAAACGGGGCCAGAAAAAAACATTTTCGAATCTTACACACTGGGGTCAGGCTGGCCCTATCCAAAATTACGTCCGATTTAGATGGTTACGGGTGAGGGACTAGAGGTGTGGTGGTTATTGCACTACACCAACCTATAGTTAGAGACTCAAGCTAAAATTGAATGGAGCTTGGTGGTCGAATGTCGGCCAATCTCGAAATCGGAAACAACGTCTGAAAACCGGTTGGGGCCATTTTGGTTTGGTGTGTCATTCAAGGTTTAGACTCGATGATACTGTTCAGGATGGATAGTTATGATCAGACTTCAAGTCTTCCAACACAAACAATTTATTGCGATAAGATTTTAGTCAAAATGTAGAATTTGCTGCGCCACACGAGAGGAAGTTTGTGAACGAAGCCATCGCACTTCGATTACACTAATTTTCGTGAAGTATGCAGATCATGTAAATTTTGTTACAACTCAATAGGAATCGAATTTTGGTATCAATTTTCTATTTTGGATATCCCTATCTGAAAGAAACCTCTCTGAATTTTCCGTATGTTTCGCGTTATTCATCGGACGTTCGCAACATAAGTCTGTGCATTGTATCACGTGCAACCAATTCTAGAATTAATGAAGACACTATAGAGGATTTCCAGAGTTAGCAAAATATTCATGGCACCAATTAATTTTTTCCGCATCTTGGAGGAGTGCCCCTCTTGTACAATTCCAAGTCGTTCATTAATTCCGCGAACAATACGGCAAACTTATCATTAAGAAAAGAAAATCAACCTTTCTCAACGAGCAACATTTTCTTTCACATTTACATTTGACCAAAATGGCATAACTCTTGCTCATCGACTCTACATGGAAGCACAATGTTCAATGTTCAATTAAAATATTCCGGAAAACATCAATTGAATTTTCAGCCACGTCTCTGCAAGAATTACAATTTAATGCTACGGCTCGCAAAGACTAGAAACATCAACAAAACTTAAGAAACGAAGCGAGCATCGTTTTTGGGTGGGAAGTGATTATAAATAGGATAGCCGGTGGTAAATGAGAAATTGCGCAAACAAACGAAGTGCGATAAAAAAAACCAAAACCAAGACTCTCAGTCCGCCCTCTGCATGCATATATATAGACACCTATTGCCTACACCGCGAAATAAACTCGACCCAGAGCGAAGCAGTCAAACTCTTAAGAGTCTATCCAAGTGTTGGCCAAAGTGAAACTCGTCGAAGAGAACTCTGGGTTTCAAGTCTCGTGACTATACTTTGTAGATAGGTTGATATATATTCATCTAGAATAGGTAGAGAGAGCTGAATAAGCCGGTATTTCGCAAAACTTGGCCTCCCTTATTCGTGTCTCCCTCGAGTGTCTCGAAGAGAGCTCGTTCCGCACTTTCGGATGACTAAGGTAAACGAGGAAAGCCAAATCTGCTCTTCCAGACTCTAGCCTCCTTTCTTGGTCTCTATCTCCGACGACCTGCAAAGCTACACTTGGATTACGCTTTCAATCCCTCATTATTTTTTCACGGCACTATGAGGTTTCGCCATTTTCACCAGAAGGGCTGAAAGTATATATAATATAGCGCCGGGTGACGAATGGAGTTGAACATTCAGGTTTGTGAAGTGAGATTTGGATCGAACGATACATATAGCAACTAGCTCTGCGGGATCTTGAATTATTTCATAGATGCGCACGAGCCGAGAGAAGGATCAACTTGATGATTATTTTAACGGTCTGGTAGATGTGGGAATTCGTTGGTTTTGCTTCGGTAAATTTAGCCTTTGGCGATCCTATTGAGAATTTCTAGCAGTGTTTATAGAAATTGGCACAGTCAAGTCAAGTCAACTCTCTTTTTCTAGCGTCACTATTTGAAAAGGGCATCTTGTTTTGATATGATGTCAGGGACTCTAAAAGTGACATCAGGAAGTCGTCATTCTTGTAATTTCTACGCCTATGTAAAGTATGTCTTGTAGACGATCGGAACGTCAGAATTGAGTGATCAGATTCAAAGACTATCATCAGAAGAAGAATTGAAGAAAAATTCCCACACAGATATGATCAAATCTCATCGTTATAAACTCCCCGCACTCACTATTCATAAATATTATTCCTCACTTAACTTCTCAAGATAAAACAATATAACTTCCTTTTTCGAGACCACTTGAATTGAGCCATCTTAAATTGAACCGCAAATGTGGCAATTTTATGTTCTGCTCCTGGAAAGAAACACTGCATTACTGAACTAATGTGCGGTAAAATATGGGCAAAGAATGGAAATAAATTACACTCACCTACATGAAAATATAAATATAGTTGTTGATATCGTTTTCGACGTATTTAGAGGTGCAAAATTCAAATCCGTTCTAAGAATCACTCTATCGCGTCACATTTTCTCAAAAATTTGACGTGATAGAGCGACTTTGAGAACGAATTTGAATTTTGCATGACAAACAACGTCGAAAACGATATCAACAACTCCACTCACATGGAAAAAGTCTAAATTGGCAGGATAGTGTTATTCACATACAAGTTTCACAATGAAATTTTAGATCATCAAAAGTGTCGAATGATGATGTACCGAGGCATTAAAGATAAGATGACTATTTATTGGTCAGATTATAGCCGTATCCAGTAAGGCTGACACAAGTTACAGGCTAAAGCTCCATAACAGTCTGAAACTAGTCGATTGTTAAGATCAAGCGCGAAGTCCACATTGAGTGAAGGACGTCATACTAAACGTGGTAGAACAAAAATAGAATTTTGGATATTCGAGATAACCTCTCTACGTGATTAAAATTTCACACCAAATAATAGAATGAATCTGCACAATTTAAAAGAATTCCTGCCAACGGGTATCATTTTATATAAAATTTTCTGCAAATCCTGCGATTCCCGTTTCTGTAACACTTTGCAAAAAAGGAACAGGATAATCAGATTTGAACGATTTATACGTGTTTCCTGGTTTGTGCACAGCATTGTGTCATGATAGTATTTCTGATTGGAGATAGAGTACTTCAAAATAGCATACGCTATTGCGTTTGTCATTAATGTCATTCTACGTTTGTCATCAATGTTCCATGTAGTACATTGATATTGCTCATAGATATGGGTGATTCCGCCGAAAGTGTAATTTTTGGGGCCAAAATCGTTGCAGGCAGTGATTCAGGTCAAAAAATTATTTCAGCCACTTATGGTGTCTCGTAGTAGTTGATTTACACTTGTTAGGGCACAAAAAGAAAGTATCTAAAGCTAAGTATATCAAAAGTGAAGTCGAGCGAAGATATGTGCACTTCAAGACGGAATTGACATATTGAGCCTCAAAAAGTGTTGGCACTGCTCGCCAAGTAATAGTAAGCTCTTTTCCGCATAGATTCACTCTATTGCAACCATATAATTCAACAAGATGTGTTTCACGAAACGATATAGCGCGTTATGGAGGAGCACAACATGGGGACACAATCGACCGAAAATGTTGTACGCCATTTTCGAATCTCGTTTATATGGAGCGCTCGGCTGCGTATTCGAGTTTTCGGCTGATGTTGCACATCGATCAGGTGTATTTGATGGGTTGCTAGGAAATAACCTCATTGGTTAAAAAGGTTTAATAGGTAATTGGGGACTTTGCGGAGCTAATTACTGCTGTATCCGAGCAGTTACGGTGCAAACCCGCCTTCAAAGAGTCGGATGTTCGTGCTCGAACTGAGCATGTAATTTTGACTGGCAAAGTGGTGGATTATTTTGCTTGAAGTATTACAAATTGGAGTGCATAGCTTACACATGGGGGGTCTCGACTCCGCATAAGCGTCGTAGCGAGTTCAAGACTTGAAGGTGGACTGCCTTATACAAGGGACGGAATTGACATTTTGACCCTTGATCAAGTACTATATAAAATACAGGAAAGTTAGGATCGTCTCGAAAACTATCAACATAGTTGCAGACCAATAGAATACACCCTAACAAATTGCTATAGAGTGCATTCCAACTCGTAGAAACTTGGGGGAACTTAGAACACGGAAAATCACACTTTCGGCGTAATTGCTCATATATTTTCCTCATGACTGGCATGTGCTAGTTTTTGTACATGTATTGAAGGATCAGGAAGAAAAGAAATGCAAATAGTCCACAGTGTAATCCTGAAAAATTTGGGTATATGCATGAAAAGATCACCAGTGTAAGTGTAAATTCACTGCTTTCACGAGCACCCAACGACGGACAAACGAAATGCATTTCAAAATTCTCAATTCAACACTTCTACCTCACAATTTTGAATAGAGTAGTTCAAGTAACAACTCACAGAAAGAGCACGAGTTAAAAGAAACCTCACTCAATGCATGCATCAACATTATAATCCTTTGATGTTGACCATGGAATTCTACTGAATTCGCTCTCTTTTGAAAGGACACTCTGTAATGAATACACGCTGAATAAATGAGTAAAGAAATTTATAGCGTTATATTCGTACGTGATGCAGTAGATTCTTATTAGACTAATGTTCACGTTTCTACAGATCTTCTCGTAAGATGCTGCCCATGATCTACGACCGCGGTCTGATTTTGACATTGGAAGACCTTTTATTTCGCAGGGCCCATCAAGAAATTACTTCACGCTGAAATTGGTCACTTTCGACACAAAGCCCCCCACCCCCCCCCTCGTCACGGGAGCCTCTGTCAAGTAATGACAAGGTTAGAGCCCCCCTCTCTATTTGCAACAAGAGAAACTAGCCTGGCCTACAGATAAAAAGTAACTTTATACCATTATGAGAGACTGCTTTATAATCTTGTCCTGAACAATGTCTACTCTGTGAGTGTACGAAACTGAGCTCAAGAATATTAAATTATTAGAGTGATAGGTACTAATTTTCCTCAGAGAGGATGGATTCATTGAAGTGATCAATTTGATTATATAAAGCGAGATAGGATAATCGTAGAGACTTCAACTATCTTGTCCGACACTCAGCATCTCAGTGAGAAGTAGCCACCAAAGGTAATACGTGCACAATATAACATCCTGGTTGTACTGTTGGGCCCTATAATACTCATCACTCGTTGAAAAACTAGATTCATTTGCATATCTCTTATCAATTAAACATTGCAAAAAACTATTTGCGAAGTCCATCACAGGAAAATATTTAGCACCTCCTAGCTGGTCCAAGGATATCTTGATATCAGGAGGAGGTTGTACCTCAGAAACTGTTACTTTGTCCAATGCCCCAAATCCATCACAAGCGACCATTGGTTTCCACCTTAGTCATTCTCTTTCTCAAAAACGATCCAAAGAGGAGCGTTCCAACCGCTAGTTGACTATTCGATGATTCCTTGTTCTCTCGTCCCCTCCTCTACTTTGACGGCAGCATCCATAAATTTGTCCAAATTTTTAAAGGCTTCGACTCTAAGCTTGTACCAATAGTGTTAGCCTAGGCCTCTAACAAAATATCAAATTGCGATTTCCACCAGGGACTCTCTCACTCTGTTTGACTTTGTTCTCCTTATGCCACTACACGCAATTTAAAGGAATTTATTTTGAATCTGATATATCCTGAGTCCGTACCCGGTTACTGATTCATTTAATCTCTTTGTGGTCTTGGCCAACTCAAGCCGTGGTCCGAAAACATTCTTGGATGGATTATAGGCTCATTTCCAGTCAGAAAAGAACGATCGTCATTCGTCGTAATTTTTTGCTCCTACTCATCTTTCCGCCTAACCTGTCACTTTGAATGTCACTATTCCCGTGAAAACAAACTTGTCGCATAAACCACCTTGTTTGCGAGGTTATTCACACGTCGTTAACAGGGTGGTTAACGAGGCCAAATTTTCCAGCGGAGTGGTGAATAATCAGATAGTACTCCCTCCCTCTGGGTCTCAAAAGTTCACCAATTTGCTTCACTCGAGCCCCTACGAATATCCTATCTGGGATGAACAGTGTCGATTGCTTTATTCACGTCGATGGCATTATTGTGTACGCTTCCTCCATCTCAGATCACTATAGAAAGATGAGGAAATCATTAGCGAGGTTCAGAAAACATGGTCTCATGTTCCAACCAGGCGAATGCAGATCTTTACAAAATGAGATTACATATCTCAGTCACAAAGTAGGCCAAGATGGAGAAAAACCCGATCCCAGGAAAGACTCAGCCATTCAAACTCTCCGAAATCCGGGACCGAGGAGGATATAAAAAATTCCTCTGGTTAGCTGGATATTGTAGATGCTTCATACGGGATTTTGCGAAAATATCGAAACATTTGTCAATTTCAACGAAAAGAGGTGTGGCTGGGTAGACGAGCAACAAATGGCGTTTGATGGATTCAAACGAGTCCTATTAGGCTCTGATGTCATCTTACAGTACCCTAGGTTCAAAGAAAGGTGTTCCTCATCAAGTATGACCCATCGTCCCATGGTGTGTTATCTGTGCCGAGTCAGGAGGAAATCGAATTGGATTAACCTCACGACACGAACGTTGAGTTCTTCTGAGGCAAAAATTTTTTTGTGTCCGAGAAATAGCTACTCGCCATAATTTTCGCTGGAAAAAAATTCAGACCATACGTACATGGACAGCAATTTGCCCCAATTACAGACCATGGACCACTGGTATGGATGATCGACAGTACCAATACTTCTTTGCTGTTGGTACGCTGGAGTGTCACTTTGAATCAGTACAACTATGGGATGAGATATGAGTGAGGAACTATGAATCGAAATACCGATGCTTTGTTGAGAAATCTCGTAGAATCAGCGAATGACAATAAACCGAACAAGTATGACCTGGACGAATTTAAGCCCAATATCTTGGACAAGTCTCAGAAAAGTAACGACCGTGATTTCTCTCACTGCACCGAGACCATGCCCTCTGAGAAAGATAATGAAGTCGAAGAACGGTGATTCTGAGTATTGGCTATGGTCACGAATGTGCTATATAAAAAAAAGTAGACTGTAGCGCCGCTGGTGTTAGAAAATAGCCCCAAACTGTGGTGGTCCAGGCGAGTTGAGTGGTGGCAGCGGGGGGAGAGCGGAGAGGCCTAGATCACACGGATATCGAAATGTTGCCTGTCTGCGTGAGGACCACCACGGCGTAACGCGCGAGCTACCCGCTAGATGTCTCGCGCAAGCAATTTGACCATAGCCAATACGAGATCATGATGGTCGGTGGCTCAGGGAAAAGCACTGTACCCAATAAGGATGGAAATGATCAGTGACTCAGAAAGAAGCGCTGTATCAAATCAGAATGAGATGGTCAGTGGCTCAAGAAGCACTGCACAAAATGGAAATGCTATGGCCAGTGGGTCAGAGAGAACCAGTGAGCTATATGAAAGGAAGGATATTCAAGACCACAAAGAGACTAAATGAATCAGTAACCGGGTACGGACTCAGGATATATCAGATTCGAAATAAATTCCTTTAAATTGCGTGTAGTGGCATAAGGAGAACAAAGTCAAACAGAGTGAGAGAGTCCCTGGTGGAAATCGCAATTTGATATTTTGTTAGAGGCCTAGGCTAACACTATTGGTACAAGCTTAGAGTCGAAGCCTTTAAAAATTTGGACAAATTTATGGATGCTGCCGTCAAAGTAGAGGAGGGGACGAGAGAACAAGGAATCATCGAATAGTCAACTAGCGGTTGGAACGCTCCTCTTTGGATCGTTTTTGAGAAAGAGAATGACTAAGGTGGAAACCAATGGTCGCTTGTGATGGATTTGGGGCATTGGACAAAGTAACAGTTTCTGAGGTACAACCTTCTCCTGATATCAAGATATCCTTGGACCAGCTAGGAGGTGCTAAATATTTTCCTGTGATGGACTTCGCAAATAGTTTTTTGCAATGTTTAATTGATAAGAGATATGCAAATGAATCTAGTTTTTCAACGAATGATGAGTATTATAGGGCCCAACAGTACAACCAGGATGTTATATTGTGCGCGTATCACCTTTGGTGGCTGCTTCTCACTGAGATGCTGAGTGTGGGACAAGATAGTTAAAGTCTCTACGATTATCCTATCTCGCTTTATATAATCAAATTGATCACTTCAATGAATCCATCCTCTCTGAGGAAAATTAGTACCTATCACTCTAATAATTTCATATTCTTGGGCTCAGTTTCGTACACTCACAGAGTAGATATTGATTCGGACAAGATTATAAAGCAGTCTCTCATAATGGTATAAAGTTACTCTTTATCTGTAGGCCAGGCTAGTTTCTCTTATTGCAAATAGAGATGGGGGCTCTAACCTTGTCATTACTTGACAGAGGCTCCCGTGACGGGGGGGGGTGGGGGGCTTTGTGTCGAAAGTGACCAATTTCAGCGTGAAGTAATTTCTTGATGGGCCCTGCGAAATAAAAGGTCTTCCAATGTCAAAACATTTCAAAACGTTTTTGAACAGAAAATGGTCTCACCAGCATGCCCATTAGGTTTTGGGCTCGTGGAACTATTCTTCAACGATAGCCCACGAAATTTCCTTCAAAATGACCTATTGTAAAAGTCTATTTGATGCACTAGGAGTAGATTCGTAGCCACTGGAATCAAAACAAGAATGTCAAGAATGAAATCTGTGAGCCCTACGTAACCTTCTTATATCTTCCAGGACTCTTTGGCAGTTGTGTACCACATGTTTTGATAGAATTGACTTCGGCGATAGGTTTTCTGGAAGAAAATTGATCCAGCTTCCGATTGGAAATGGTATTGAGAGCTTAGAGCTGAACCCATGGGCAGGTGATTCACGTTTAACGAACGATATTCAATTAACAGTTCTGTTTCTTCCCCATAATGGTGGATCTCCTGCCGATGGGTCCAGTTCTATGCTCTCAATACCATTTCCAATCGAAAGCTGGGTCAATTTCCTTCCAAAAAACCTATTGCCGAAGTCGATTCCGTCAAATGATGTGGCACACAACTGCCAACGAGTCCTGGAAGTTATGAGAGGGTTACGTAGGGCTCACAGACTCCATTCTTGACATTCTTGTTTTGATTTGAATGGCTACAAATCCACTCCTAGCGCATCAAATAGACTTTTACAATAGGTCATTTTGAAGGAGATTTTAAGGGCTGTCGTTCAAGGATAGTTTTACGAGCCCAAAACCTGATGGGCATGTTGGTGAGGCCATTTTCTGTTTAAAAATGTGCTTTGAAAATGCTTTTTCAGTGTTTTGACGACTTTTAATGACTCAAATGATTATTGGAAAATAAATTTTCGATGTAAAATGACTCGGCAAACACGATACACATAAATTCAGAGCTCTACAAGAAGTTCCGGCCTCATGAGAAATCATTTTCTACTTTTTTGACATTTTTACGCACAAAAAAATTCCAGAGAAGCCATATTTCAGAACAAATACTCCAAATTCTCTTCACGTGTAGTTCGGAACAATGTCAATCGAAAGAAATAAATTTGAAAAATTTTTTTTTGGGGGGTCAAAAAAGATAACAGCTACACCGTGAATCAAAGTTATTTTGGATCTGGCAAGGGCCAGAACGGCTTTTAGAAGGCTTTGCGGATGGTAAATTTTTTTTAGCTTAGTTTTTTACCTATCTTTCGGATGCCGTTAGCCGAATTGCGATTGGTGACGATAGTCAAAAGTTATATGCAAATTGCCGAGGCAATGTTTCAAATCTTGGATTTATGGCAATACCACTTATTATATGGACCTGGGTGATGGGAAAAAAAGTTTTTGGCCCTATAAACTGTTGAAGCTATCTTTTTTCAACATTATGAGACGGAAAAAACACCTATGTAGGGATAAAAAAATGGTCGGAGAAAACTTTGCTAAATTGACGTGGAATTACTCTTATATGCAACAATATAGTGTGAGTGACTCACATCATTCCAGTTCTCCTCGATCGATTTTGAGAGATCCATTACATTCCACCGATCACTTCAAATGCTTCAAAATACAGCAGAAACCTTTATGGTTAAAGAGAGGCACATTTATGAACTTATTCATGACGAATTGTGCTGTAAAATCAAGGGACACGGAAGGTTTACTTGAATGCGGACTTTTCAGTGTCCAAGAAGGGAAATCAAAATCGCCTAATTCGACATTGCTAATGTATGAAAAGTCCGAAAATTTCAGAATAATCCAGTCATTTATAAAGGACTTCTAAAATTCTAATATCACAACTCGATATTTTCATACCTTGATTTCGTCACGAAACTTGATAGAATGAAAATGCGTCAAGTCAGTCAGTATAGAAAAAGCTTACAAGATCGTTGAAGGAAACTTTTATAGCATCCTCACCTAAATTCCGCGACTCTGAACATGATTCTTGGATTCTCGTGCAATAAAACATCGTAAGAGGCTGCGTGCAGATGGGTGGTTTTGTTACGAAGGACTTGTAGCACTCGCTCCGCTCGTACCATTAACGTCCTTCCGTACAAAACTACGCATCTAAGTGCAATGTCATCATGTACTATTAGCCCACGATAATCGAATTTTTCAAATCAATTGCAAGAGAAACTCCAGGAATAACGGTATGCACAGGTGAGGTAATACCGGATTTAAACTTCAGAATGCAAATACTGGAAAGAAATCACGATGCATTAATTAGGGGTCATCAAGGGATAGCCAAAACGCACCTCAGAATGAGGATAAATTTCAATTGGACTCTGAATGGGAGTAGAAAAGTTCATGAGATATTGTGGGAAATGTCAGAGATTCAAACTAATTCGCGTAAAAACTTAACAGCTTATGGTAATAATAGATACTCCAGAAAGAGAGCTTCAAAATATTTGAATCGATTTAGTAGGTCCTTCACCAGCTGCAGAAACGGGGGAATGATCCATTTTGATATGGTAATGCGATCTAATAAAAAACGCCAGTGCGATCCCCCTAATAAACATTGAGTCGGTCACTATAGCCAGAGGTTTTGCATACGACTTCAATTGCAAGTTTTAATGTCCATAAACAATTGAATCAGAGCAGGGCTCAAATCTCGTAGCGGTAATCATGGATGGGTTTTCGCAGTTGTTCAAAATATTGCGCATCAAGTCAACGGCTTGGAGACCTCAGAGTCAAAATAGCATCGAAAGAGCATCTTCTTCTGTTCGAATGTTTGTAGTTTCATGCACAGAAGAGAAATTGGAATTTGTATCTGAAACCTTGCCCTTTCTTCTTCCTGTTGCGAAGAACCGGTCTGCAGGAAAGCAAGTAGACTCTCTTTTGTCAGGTGCTCCATAAGCTGGTCATGAGCTACCTATCTTTTCTAGATCCTTGGATAGAGAACAATGCAGAGCCATTGGTTGAAAGCCCGCAAGAACAGACGGCGCTGTTGTCTTCTCGTCTTTCTCAATGCAAGTAGCGTACTTCCCTTCAAGCTTTTGGAAAGACACCTCGAGCAAAGTAGTTGTTGGAAATTGTGACAATAATATCGTTCATAATTGATGGAGCTTTCGCGATCGCATATTGAGGAATCACATCCAGCCCACAAGCTTGTGATGAGAAGTGTTTCACAGACAAGATGGCATCAAAATCATGAGTGAGCTTGAACGAAGAGCCCCTGTCATCAGCTGAGAAAACAATTTTGTCTGTTTCTGCAGTACCCTAGCTCGTGAGGTAAAATGGAAACCTCTACAAAACTAAAGTTCAGCTCGTCTGGTGCAAAACCATGTAAATTCTCCACCTTGCACTCAAGTAAGCGACTGAGTTTGCGCATTTCCTTCCAAATGTTCTTATTCGTTTCAAAAGCATTCGCAAGATAGCTGAACGCATCTCGATCTCCATCGTTGTTCAAACAATCAAATTTTCTTGGACTTCGTATCACTTCTTCATCCATTTTAGCGAACTCCATACCATCTACCCCAACACCAACTTCTACGAGATATAACAGATCCCAAAACTTTCGTGGAAGTCTCATTCTACATTTGTCTAAAAGAATCCTTTTTATCGTAAAATTTCTTGAATAATTCTGTTTCTCAACCACCCTTTCCCTACACAGCCGAAAACAATGCATCGCACCCTCCCACAGGTACAACACAAAACTTTTGAAACGAGAATAAAGTGTGGTTCGGCTCACTGGAACGACCACGAGATCCTACTAAATTTCGAGCGAACGGGCCAAGGAAAACGCCTCAAAACCAGTGAAGCTTCGGTGGATATCTCGTGTTTTCGCCACTAGGCGATAGCGAGTGTAAATGTTTGCAAGCTCCACAACGACGCCAGTGACTTGAATAGCTCACCGCACAGATAGACTCGGTCTTATAGAACTATGCGGGAAACTTGAAAGGCGCATAGTTTATGATCATGGAAAATAGTCTCGAAACGCGTGGTTGGATTAATTGTTGGCAAGTTCAATATAACCCTAACGGCTCGAAGGCGTGACGTGGAAATCGACTATTGAATTCTGATTTCAAGTCGAATCGTGTGTTAGTTTCAGACAAGCGTGCGTAAAGTATAGCTTTCACGGAATGGATGGAATTTGCAGCCTGCAACAATTATTTCGTCGAGTTATTGTGCCCACGAGCGATGCGAGATTGATTTCGATTGCGGTTACCTACTTCATATACGCTCTAATGCGGAATAATATGTTTTTCACGCTACCTAATGGTAAATCAGAGCTGCTGCTGTGATATGAAATTTACGCACTTGAACGCGCTCACTCATTATCGTCTCTTTGTATGAATGGTATGTATGAATCTGAATTATGGAATTTCAGTGGTTGCTTTGGATATATTTCACACTCAATTAATTCATAACCACGCATCGGTGAAATCTGTCAACGAGAAATGTGGGGCACATACCTGTTCTTCTAATTTTATTGGAAAACTCATTATAAAATTTAATTAATACTGCAAATTTCGCTTTACGAAGGAAGAATTATGCGCACATTAATGAAAAAAAGTTCTTAGCTATTACAATTTTAGGTATTACAATTTTTGAGTTTCCGGGCAGCTTTTTACTGAGAAAACCTGTTAACGTCCCACTGACTTCAAACTGATGGATCGCTTTCATGAGCTTTACAAAATTCATTGATCATAGAATATGAAATGAAATGTCACATTATATACCTAATTGAAGCCTGTTTCCACAGCTCTCAAAGAGAGAGTGAGATAAAAGTTTGAAATAATGAATTGGAAATTAATTGGACAGGAATGTACAATTTTGAGAAAAACTGATAATACCATATCTCGAACGGTAAATTTCGCTAAGTATGCAAGTACACTCCAGGAAATTCTTTGAAATCAGATTTGTACAGAATGATACGCGTGACGAAGGAATTATTTCTATTAGATCCTACTAGGTGGAAATTTGAGCGTTCCAGAGCAAGAAACTGAAGTCTGCAAACCTCCCAACGATGACATCAAGCTCCTCTCTCTTGTGAAATCATTCGAGAAAGTACAAACCGATATTTTTTGCATATTGAGATTTATCGCAGAATCGGTCAAATTTTACTGCTAGCAGTTCAAAATATCAGCTTGTCACTCCTTTCAAATGCATCCTGCCCTCAAAAAATACTGCCATTGTATTCAACAGGTCGAATTACATATAAAACTCATAGTTCCGATACACATCTGGTCCACTACAAAGATGAGCCAGCAGATTTTTCAATTGACAGAATGAGCAAGAAAACGTTATCGTAGCTGTTCTGAGAAAAATCAGTTTTTGAGATTCAGAAAAATCCTGAGGCGCAAAACTGAAGTCAGATTCGATATCTACCTCGGAATATACACTAGATAACCGTTGGCGAGCAAATGTACTATTTCTAATCGAAATTTCATTGTTCAGCGTCAATTCCGAACTAACCATCTTGCTTACTCTCACAATGATCTACGACTTGCGCTCCTTACGATTTTTGAACCACATACTCTACGAAATTCCACAAAATAATTCTTTGGCTATCAGTCTACATGGGGACTTTGACCTAATCCTTATAAAAGTAGTCTATCACTCTACCTTGACTTTTTATGGCGTCAAATGATTCTGCTCAATTGCAATGACTCTCCTGCCGAAAATTTCCGATGATCATTTTACCTGCTTTGATATCCTTGGTCCCTGCCTCCTTCTATTGGAACCCTCTCGATTCTGAGGGATTATAACGCCTCTCAACTTTTTAGGAGGCATCAATTTCTTGTTTTTTTTTCTTGAGAAAAATGATTTTCTTGTATTAGCATCATTCTGACAAGGGGGGACCCGGGGCCTTGGTTCCCAATCTTCTCCAAGACTCTTGTGCAGTCTGGTACTACCTAGCATATGATGAATCTAGAGTAACTCCGAGTTGAATGAAGTCCGTCCTTCAAGATCGACGAGACCAAATATTTAACTCGGATATTAACCATCAAGGACGAAAAAATCTACCAAAATCACTTATGATATCCAAGGCCTAAGATCGAAGATCCACCACCACATTCTCCAAAAAACATGGGTTTCTTTCAACATATAAGAGAAGATTTCGGACATCGAACAGCACATCTAATGAAAGCCTCTACAAAATTACAACATCGTATAGCCGAGGCATAGTCGCGCCGAGTCTTCCTCTTGAGATGCAGGGGCCGTATTATAAGTTTGCGGGTATAGGTGGCGCTTGCCGCTAAACTGTCAATTTGCCGCTATCCGCAAAAAAGTCAGTTTGCCGTGTAATGCCGTCTGCGTTTTGCGGTGCCGTAGAAATATTCGCAAAATGCACGGCCTTCCCCCGACTGTTTATTTTGCAGTTGGGGGAAGGCCAAATGGGCGATATCAATCAAGAGGACCTAAGCGTTTATTGAAGGTTACACCGACGACGGGAACAATATAATCAATTTTGAGTGAGCAAACAAGAACCATCCATACAACTTTGAGGTTATGGTGTGCACGAGGTCGCAGCAAGAAACGGAACAAGCAGGTAATTTATCTTTAAATAATAAGGTAAGCAACATCTTCTCACCGTAATTTGCTAACTCCTGGGTAAACCTACACTTTTAGGATATGTTCAAGGCCTAAGTAGCAAACTTTTTCCTGAAAATCCTGTAATGCGAAACCCATGAAACAAAATCCGTCAAACGCAATTTTTTACGGCAAACACTATTGACACGGCAGCGCAAAACACAACAAACCCGGCGAACTGCAGACGGCAATCTGACTTTTTTGCGGATAGCGGCAAATTGACAGGTTAGCGGCAAGCGCCACCTATACCCGCAAATTTATAATACGGCCCCAGAAGCAACGATGTATTACCACCGTCCTTCAAGATCGACGAGACCAAATATTCAACTCGTATATTAAGGACGAAAAAATCATACCATCAAGGACGAAAAAATCTACCAAAATCACTAGAGTGATTCCGTCCTCGACTCCGTCAATTGGGTCTCCTGACTAAAGATACAGCTACTGAGATTGTTTTTGCTTGTAGCTCTGAACAGGAGGCCCGTTTGACGGAGTCACTCTGGGTTCTGGATGTTTTCAGCAGTATCAAAGTGTGGAAAAATCTTGGGAGGGATTGGCGACCCGGACCCGGTGGTCCTTCGTTGTGAGCCAATTGTATCTGAAGTAGCAAATCCATGAAGCTTTCTATCATGATGTAAGAGGGGCCGTTGACGATTCAGGAAATGAATTCCATTGTGAGTCCATAATGCTTTTCTTTTCTCTTGTATATCTGAACACAGCATTCCTCGAAGTTATAGGTAACGCAAAAAAGTTCGATCTAAGCTTATCGCAATGTATTAATATCTGGTGAGAGATGAAAAATTTCATATTGCTATCATTAAAATCGATATCTATCAAAAAAAATTCCAAAACTGATCCATCGTCAAAATACTAGGTTTCTCAGATCTTGCTGGGAAATTATTA
This sequence comes from Eretmocerus hayati, assembly GCA_029851415.1. Classification (NCBI taxonomy): domain Eukaryota; kingdom Metazoa; phylum Arthropoda; class Insecta; order Hymenoptera; family Aphelinidae; genus Eretmocerus; species Eretmocerus hayati. The sequence goes on along the minus strand of CM056741.1, from coordinate 54,604,820 downwards.
TGAGTCATACATTTCCCGATTATATTCCACGATTCAAAATTGAATGAATCAAGAAGATACTACATGTAGAGTTTGGAATACTGTAAATGATTTTGAGCATATGATGTATTTATTTCGGTAATTGTTAAGGCACCTGGTGAAGGCGAATAGATAACGCGGTCTGGGATAACGCGGTTTCGGTTATACGTGGTTTTGAAAATGCCCCCTCTAACGTGACCGGAAATTTGAATAACGCGGATTTTGATCATTGTTTTCTTGATATTTTGCTACGATTTTCAAAGTACATGGATTTTTCGAACAATTATCTTACTAGTTACCATAAATGGATACATTTGTTTGGGACTGCTTACAGACAGTTGAAATACTTCCTAACCTAGATCTGCTCTAGCTCAAGAATGTGAAAATTTCTTCGACGAAGAATGATTGTGTTCGAAACTCGACCCTCATGTCAAATGAACAAAGAAAGTGTATTCGTTCTACCATTCGAGTCCATAACCAATAATTCTAGGTTTTTTCTCATCAATTTTCGTAACACTTTTTGTAAAAGGAAGTCTCCAAAAAGATAGGGAGGTTCTAAACAGGAATCTCGTAAAACGCACGAGTCAGTCTCGAGTGATGAACTTCCTCGAAAAAAGAATACAGTAAAGCACATCCAATAGAACCTTATGATTATCCATACGAATATCCGATGATCCTAGTGAATTTAGATCTATTCATAAAAATTGACAACAAATTGCCCAAATTTACGACGACTTTTGATTAAGGATATTTCAGAAAATGTAGTATCAAAAAAAAAAATGTTAATTCTTGGTTAGTGAATCGTGAGTCTCGGAACGCATCCCCCCTTTTCCCATCAGGACAATACTTTGGATAACCCGGCAACTTTGCGGAGCGTAACCCCAGCGTTATTCGAGGGATGACTGTAATGGCAAGAGGGCAGTATGAAGCGGCCTTTTGCCATGCAAGAAAAAAAGAAGAATGTATTATGATGTCTACCGCGGGTATGATAGAAAAATATATTACGTCCAGTATTTTGTTAGCCTATGAACTAGTTTTGCTCTGAAAAATATAGATTAAGATTTGAAAGAATACAACCTACGAAGAGATATTCAATTCACTTCACACGTTACTGTCGAAACATGCTTTTGAAAATTCAACCATGTCAGTGCCGGTGAAAAAATACTTGTTGGTGTCAAGCGTAAGGGCCGTAGAGTGCACCATTTACTCTCAAAATACATCAAAACCAATCTCAAACAGAACTTTGATGGAGTCATTTCGAAGTTTACACAGGACGCAATGAATGTTTCATGATGCGAAAACCTTGGTTGTTCCCGGCTCGGACCATTTTTATATGCACAAAGGGGATATTGTCCACCGGAACACGACTAGAGTTGACAAATGCACCGCTCTCACCTTCGATGAAGCTTTTACCATCGTTCAAGTTCGTTTACCAAAAATCAGAATACGCTTTCCCATCATCTCATTTTCCAACGCTTATTTGCTCAATTGTTCTGTGTATGTGAAGCATTTGAAACTGGGATTGCTCAATAAGGTAAAGCAAGAATGGCCAGAAAATTTTGTATCAAACGTGCGAATTTTGTCGACTGCAATTTTCATTTTATACAAAAGCGAGATGTACGATCGAATGAGCCCGATCAAGTCTAATCAAACGCATATCGAGTTCTCTTCTGAGCTTTCAATCAGCTCAATATCGGCAATAGCTTTGAGCCAGAAACACGGCAACAGCTTTACGCATTAGCACTTCCCATTTCGCTCGAATAAATTTTTAATTTCCTCGATCACTGCGGGTCATTGCATTGGACTTTGAGCTGTATTTTCTGTTTGTATATCTATTCATGCAAAAACTTGCAATGCACTATAGTACACGGCAAACATGAAGCTATTTTCTATTTGCATATCAAGAATACCCGATGATAAATCAGGATGTTAATCAATGATCACCTTTTGATATTTAATCTTGTGATATCGTATAACCACTTATTTCTCAATTTGGCTGACGTAATACTAGACTTTTATTTTTGCATAAGGAAATGCACCTCTTCTGGCATCCAACATCACTGATCATCCCTTTATGAAATTATTCTAGTTCTATGGAAAAATTAGATGATCTATCAAAAATTGGTGGATCAAATTCGTCAACAATAGTCGAAAATTATCTTCGATGATCACAAAAGTACATACAAATAAAGATGATTGCATACCCATTCAGAAACATGATGAATTCTGACTGTTTGGCTCACAAAAGACCTGTGACAGAAATGCAAGCTCATTCTAGACTATTTAAAGAGTTTGCATAGTCGCCGTCCAAAGTGTTCAGGAGCGTTTGATTTTCCACAGAGAACTTTTTCCTACAATATCACCATGGCAAAACTAAGCATGATTCAGAAATGAACTGAAGATGAATACGGAATGGGCTGTTATAATAGATTAAAGAATGCAAATAGCAAGGAATTTTTGTACGATAAAAATGAATAATTCTCCCGTCTTACCATTAAAAGTCAGCCAACCTGGTCATCCACGATCGTCAGACTTGTAAGATCGGTTGTAACTGAACAAAACTGTGGACTAAGGACCAATCCAATTTCCCACTCATTTGGATATGAAGCTGTCATATGGGTATAATCGCGATAACTTACACATTTTGTATCTAAAATTTCAGAAATTAAATATTGAGTTTGCGCCTGTCTGAGTCGACTTCTTCCATATTGAGTGATAATATGTTTTTCGCATATTGAGTGATAATATGTGATAGAACGTATACAGAAAGTTTTTTGGAACGTTTTAGGACGGTATGTGTGATTTTCACATGTATAAGGCATGGGGAAAGAAGTGCACGAAACTGACATTTGCGGTTTTTGACGTTTTGTTATCTAGCGAGGAATCCTGATGCGATGGGACCATATGACCTTAAAATTCGTGTTTAAATGGTTGATGAGAGTCGAAAATACATGCTCCGTAGCACAGAATTCCATTCCTCCGTCTTTTTCGTGCTATTGAGTATCCCAAGGAACAACTTTTGGATGCACGGAACTGACATTTTTCCTTAAAATGGCTCGCAAAAATAACTGAGTCGACATAGAAAATTCTTTTTGTAGATTTCATCTATTTTCACCACACTTGAGTAGAAAAAATTGTTCCCGACCAGATAAATCAACTTTTAGTGGGGTAACATGGTATGTACGCAACTGACAAAGTTAATTATATGGCCGATTTTCGGCTACAAAATTACATGCAGCACTCAAAACATTGAAAGTGGACTTTTTCTCGTACTGGAATTCGATTGTTTGACATGTTATCTTGAAACTTTGTCCGTGACAAAGTCCTTCAGGGTCAATTTCGGATACGCTGTGAGCGTTTAAAAAGAATGTCTCATTTTTAGTAAAAACTCCATAACAAGACTGAGGCACACGGCTTGGGGACTAAACTACGAGTTCTGGACGTAAGACCTATGAAAAATGGTTGGTTCAACATTTTACTTCGAGGGAAAAATTTGAGCATACCCTTAACGACTCTTACTCCGACGCTGACGCTGGAGGTATGCGTCGATCTCCAAATGTAACAAAATGCACGGAACTGACATTTCGTCTCTTAATCTTTACAAATAAAAAAAATGAGTGAACGGATCGATCTGTAACAAAAGTTCCAAATGTATTTCAATAGAATACATGTAGGAAAATTTGAATGGAGTGATTTGGAGCTTGCACGTCGAAATTCAAGGTCATAACCTGTTCCGCGTGAGTTATCGCAATAATACTCATATGCAAGATGTGTGTGCCACCCTCTTCTTTCCTGATGACCTTGTTTGTCTTTTCCACTGATTTCTCTAATGTACATGAAGTTATTCCCTTGAAGAATTACTACTACTCCTGACTGGACTTTTTTTCAAGATTTTTCCCAGCACAATCACCCTGTAACTCCAGATTCTTGCAAGGCTATCTACGAAGACAAGCTGCAGGGCTCACAAGAACCACAAAGCCCATATCAAATCTCGCGTTGAGAGCGTTGCTGGGCTCTACTTCCCCGATGATGCATTCCACTGGGGTGGACAGTGGATCAAGGAACCGGAGCTTTATTGGGCGCAAAGACGGATCCGGGCTTGCATCCTTGAGCACATCGTATTTTGAACCCTCTTTCAGAGGCTCAACGCCTCGTCGCATCCTTTTTGGCTTCCTATTCTGTCCTCAGACGATGTTTGCTCACTTTATTAATTCTCGTTTTCTCTCGCTAATTTTCCAGTTACGCGAGCTCAACCGGATGATCGCCGGATATATTAATCTTGAGCTCCCTCGAGCTTGATCCCATGCTCTGAGAGCTTGGCTTCAGATTTTACTAGTAACCCGACGATTTTTATGATGGTATTTAATTTCTACCTAATTGACTTTATACTCGTTTCTGGGCGTGAATTTTGACATTTATTCGGTTTTACGGACTTCGATGCGTCACTAGGGCAAGTTCTCTCACATGTAGAAGTAGACAGGCTTTTTGACAAGGGACTCATCACACTTTCTCCTTTCAACTGGAATTTGTGACAGAAGTTTACTACCTCTGAATAAGATTTGCAAAATCCGTAGAGATTTGGACGGTACATGATGCTCACTGACCTGCTGTTTACCTTTTTTCATTTTTGAACAGTGCCTGAAGTGATGTAACACTGTGAGCCCTTCTGACAGGCCACTCGGGTAAATACGGGGAACCTAAACTGGCACATTTACAAAGCATAAAATTGGTGGGGTACGTTTCGAAGACGTGATGATGATTGGTCCAGATATCAGGATACTTTGGAGACTAGCACAAAATTTATATGTGTGAAGTTTTCATACCCAACGATGGTACGGTCTTCCAACTCGATACTCCAACTATCATTCATTTGATATGCATGAATATGATGCTAATGATAACTCATGGGAACTGTTGTAAATTACGTTTTGTATTTTGCGTATCCCGGAAGAATCCATTTATTGGCACTTGGTGGGGTACAGTTCCTGGAATATTAATTATAATCTACAAGCTACTATATAACTTACACCTGTGAGATCGAGACAAGATTCTGCCGGGCCCTGGATAGCTTAATGATAGAGCATCTCCCTGGCAAGAAGTTCGCACTTTCCAGTTTGATCCTGGGTCCAGGCGATTATTTCACGATGTGAGTCAGGTGAATCTCTTTGATTGATATCTCGATGATTAAACCCTGATCGATAATTTCTCATCTAAAATGGCCTCTAACTAGGTCAACAATAGAGGAATAAAAATTAGTCCTTTAGTGCGATCAGGATAAACTATGGTTCTCTTGTATACTTTCCCAAATAAGAACAGCAAGTAGAAAACCTGGAGAGGATCCAATACTCGGAAAATGGTTTAGCACTCGTTAACCGCTGCAGCATTCAAACGAACATTCTACTAACCGAATAAAACATCCCTTTGCCGAAAAAGAGATCGAAATACCAATATGTCTGAGTTACTCATCAAAAATAATGTCATACAGAAGCCTTTCAGTCAATGAAAAAATCAACAAAGTGAGCAGAGTTTTCGGGAGGAAAAATTAGCTGAACCAAAGCAGACACCTGCCTTTTAGCTGTATTGTAAAGAGTAAAGAATTTTCTATCCTGGAATTACACAGGAAAATTACTTTTTCTAGGAGGGGATCAGGTCTTCGGATCACGGATTCGCCTGAAACTTAGGAACTAGTCTTCTTTTGGCACATCAAGAAGATATCAAAAACCGTGCTTGCCAACGCTCAAGCGTTTCTGAGCTACAGCATTGGACCCATGCATTACAGTATACATATATTCGTCAAAAATGGTATATATAGATATACTGTAATGCACATGTTATAGCCTGTAGCTCAAAAACGCTTGAGCGTTGGCAAGCACGGTTTTTGATATCTTCTTTCTGTGCCAAAAGAAGACTATTCCCACAATTTCAAGCGAATCCGTGATCCGAAGGCCTGACCCCCTCCTCGTTTGTATAAGAATAATTATGAGACGCTCGTAAGAAATGTCGATGTAGATTTCAAATTCGAGGGGATATTTAAAAAAAATGCAAAGATCCTGATCGAATAATCGAGCATGTACTTGCACGTAATAACAGCATCGCAATTTATACTGATGGAAGTAAGTCTGATGGCTTCTTGGCAGTAAGATGCGCTAGCTATTGGCCCAGCCGGCAAGAATCAAAATCAGTGAGTCTGAATTCGAACTCATCTGTATGCACATCCAAAAGTATCGCAATAATTCATGACGTCAAACTTGCAATAGAAGAATCCTCCCACAATCATCACATATGAGGGTTTCCGCGAAACTTTTAAGTTTTGTATAACTTCAGTGTTCCACGGATATTCTGAGCTATTGGTACCTTAAATACGGGGCATGATATAAGCGTTCTGGTTTGTCAGCAGCAGACCGTAAACACCGATGTTGCTAAAATGATGGAATACCCTGTCCGAAATGGAGAATGTGGGAGGGGGATTTCAAAGTTCAAAACAAGACAATCCCATTTCGCGAATGTCGATTGGCATTCCAGTGGTAAGCTCAGGAAGACTATTTGAATCTCGATGGTAAGCAAAATAAGCCTCTGAATGTATGATGGTGTCGCGAAATACTTGATGTTTCCACAGTATACGGCTGAAATATGAACAAAATAACGCTACAGTATACTCCAGAAATTGAAATTAGACACATGGGTCGCGATGCGATCTTGAAGATCCTCATCGAATTTTGAACAATTCAATGATAAATTTGTCTCTAGAGTCGAATCAGGCAAAATATAATCTCTAGCAGGCATCTAAAAAATGATCAAAGTCGAATCTGTTCGACTGAAGTTGCTTCAAGAATTTTCCAAGTATCGAATTTCGCACTTTTGGTTCGGAACTAGATACCTCGGCTCGATCAGAGGATTACTCAAGAAGTTTTTCAAGCGATAACCTAACAAAATTACCATCTCAAGGTGCACCTTGAGAAATTTTTTGCTCCGTGGAGAAAAAATAAAATTCTGAATCATTGAGAGAGCGAGATCGAACCCAATAATTTATTGTTGTTCTGCAACGCATGGAGAATCCTTTTGGAATCATATAAAACGATACTCCTCGTTATGATTATCAGATTTTTCCCAAGAACGCAGAGCAAGTAGCTCAAATAGACTGCAACAAAGTATAACCCGACCGGCAACATTCTTTCAAACCTCTCACTTTTTCTTTTCATTCTTTACTTCTTGTGTCCCTGCTATTCCTTTGATCTGTTCTCTGTGCATGTACTGCTTTATACTGGCCAGTTGGATTTCATTCAAATACTCGGAATCTACTTCAGAGGAGCTTCATTCATTCTCGCCTCTGAGGCTCGGGGCTATAATCTTGCACACTTCGACGTAATGATCTTACTCGATAAATTACAGGTGAACTACTGGTCTATCACTTATAGTTGTCAACTCAAACTTGCCTCCCTACTCTGCCTCGTAGTATAACGTGTACGTAATTTCGACACTCATACAGATAGAGTTGATTGTTACAAAGCACTGATATATCATATGTGTGCCTAGGTTGACATTAGATTCAGAATATTTAGTTTCGTCGTACTTATTTGTATTACTTTCGCTGTAAAAAAAAGTTTTGTGGTAGAAATGACTTACAATTATGGACATCATTTTCTGAGGTACTTTTCAACATGAAGTCTGAATTTCAATCTGTTTTCTGAAGATGAGATTTTTGCGATACAAAAATTTATTATTACTACGTCCTGAGTTAAGAAGGTAGTCAGATTCGAACTCTTCTTCGAAACATACCTTGTGAGATTAAACTCTCCTAGGTAGGATTTTTTGACCCCAAACCTTTGTTCTTCGTCACTATTGTTGATCCTGATAGGAAAGGTTGAGTTGATGTCAACGTATCGTTCTCTCTTGGAAGGTATCATTTCACGAGAAGAACTGTAAAATGATCGTACGGCAGAAATTGTAAATTTGTTGCGAAAGAATTCAAATGCTACGTAGAAATACCTCAAGTACAACATTTCAATACACTTGGAGACGTAGTTTTGTCAATATTTGATAGAAGTCTTCGTGGTGCTTGTGTTATCAGAAATTGAAAAGTTTGAAGAAATCAGTTTCTCAGTTTCATTTCTCTCATCTAGAATACTTGAAAATTGATTTGTGAATGTACATACAAGGAAAGATTTCTTTTTTCCATTGATTCCTGCTATCCTCTCGTATGAGACTCTATGTACGCAATCAACTTTGTGACAATATCTCGGTGGCATAGTAAAAGGAGATCAAACAATCTTTTGAACAAATGTTCGAAGTCAATGTCGAAGTAGTAGAAAACATCTCACTTATCGTGAGAATCAGTATATCATCCTACTAATACGATTCTTGTCACCCAGTGCTTCTTTGAACTTTGTGTCCATTGTGCTCACACAACGAGCAAGTGATTTAATGAAAGTTGTTCTCGGTGTTATTGTGCGTGAAAGTGTATTTTATGCCCAGTTTATCTACTTTTCCTCCCAGTTTATCAAAAGTTATAGTTCTATGCGTTGGAGTAAAATTTATTTTCCGCATCCTCGTGATGATTCCGACCCTCGTCTGCGGCTCAGAACAAAAAGCCATCACTCGGACACGAAAAAAATTTTTACACCCTTGTATCGAAATTTACTATTCTTCATTCTTGTCACAATGCGTGCATCATACGCATATTTGAATTGAATTTATATTAGTTTTGATTCTTCAGAAACGACATGGAGGCTGCAAAATCTTCGAAAGCATGAGGACCGAGATTTCCACTGACTTTGAAAAATTTTTTGCAAAGTTTATTTCTCTTATGGAGGAATCTCGATACCCCCGCCCCCTGTTTTTAGTACAGCGACAAAAGCCTGTCACTAGCTTTCTGTGATCATGATCTAAGGAGGAAAGTGATAACTAGAAGGATTGAACAACTTACCTTACAGCGAATATGCAGCATGGGTTGACGGGAAACTTTTCAAAACCAATCATTTCTTTTCAGCATCAGGAGAAGATATATCCAACAAGCTCAAAGGAACAGGAGAATATCGCTGATCGATTTGTCTGCTATAACCAGACAATGACAATTCTGTAGAGGAATATATCATGGACATTGGTAATTTTATCAAACAGAAACTGAGTTTCTCAACTTTAATGCCATCTAATACTTCATATGCCTCAAAATGAATCCATTCAATTAATATGATCACGATCAAAAGAGATTATCTCTCAAAAAAGCAAAAGAATTTGTATGGCAAATATCCATCACATAATGACACACACGCATCTAAACGAAAATTTTTAGTGACTGATTTCACATTTCAAACTGCCTAAGATAAATAGAATTTGCATCTAGACCTCAGAAATCCTAGATACAATTTTCGTCTGCACCACGAGAGGCCATATTTTATTCACACGAACGTGAGCTGTGTTAAAATTCAAGTGGTGCAAAACTTTTGAGGTTAGCGTTTTCAGGAAGTATATCCATATCATTTCGCTACTTACCAATTAGAGACGGAAAAAAATAATTACTATTTCTTGACCTTTTAGAAGCAATTTTGCAACACGAATGTGTCGAGATAGACTCACAAGCTCGTTTTCAGTTTATTGCTGCAAAAGTACGCTTTGATTTGTAAAATAAGCTCCGCGTGCGTTATTTTCCTTCAAATGGAGTGTGTTGTATTTGCTTGTGCAAGGTTTCAACAAGAGCATGTTTTCCATCCGAAATTGAAGTGCATATCGCGGTAGTTCGCTTCAGGGGCTTGCATCACTCGAAGAGTAGATAGAATGCAGAGAAATTTCAAGGTATTACATTATTCACTAACAATCTCTCTATTGCGTCGATTTTCCACAGATTTCCAATGAAAAATGCATAGTATTGCAGATACCTATTTAAACCAATAATTCATATCCGAAGCATTTTTATGAATTCTGCTCCATTTTTGCGAAATAATTTATAACAAGAGAATTCAAGCACCGCTAAAAGCTTTCATAAATCGTTCTTCCGAGAATTCTTGTAGCGATTTAGAATTCCTTATCGACATACAGATACTTTTATATGAGAGTAGAATGTATGCAATGATGGTTTGCTTACTCTTTTACTCTATAAGGTAGGCACAAAGGCACACAACATAGGGATTCCAAGTGCATACATACAGAGAAACGTGAACGAATTGTATCGACGATCTGTATAGGAGTTTACTTTGATCTCGAGAGGATTGTGAAGATAATCCTGTTTGTTAGATTTTCTACCTTGTTGGCTCTAAGAATGAATATGAATTCATGTGGTACAAATAGGATGAAGGTATATTTTCCAGGTGAGCTTCCATGCCATTCATAATAAGTTCGGTTCTTCTTGGAAAATCTGTCAAGTTTTTTCATTTTTCTACGTAGAGCTTACATATTCCCGGAATAGCATGATGGACTCGGCTCTACGAGAAGTAAAAGAAGAGTGACTGACCTATTTCACGATGTTCGGGAATTAAGAATCCCTCAAAAGATGTCTTGATTCTGATCTCGAGCCGACACGGAGGTGAGAATATGATAATTCATCAAAATCGTGATTTGATGGCTGATTGCTCCACTTGTTCGATTTTTGAAGGGCTAAAAACTCAAAAAGGAAAATTGGATTGTCAGAGTCAGATAATGAGAAAGTAAAGTAGGAGGCAGATCAAAAATTTGAGGAAATACGAGAAAAGGGAACGATTATTGGAGAAGACAAAATAATTTTTTCCGGATTCTCGTCATAACTAACAATCTATCTTCAAACTTTGGTCATCTTCCAAATTACCTCTTAAGTACTTGCTATCCCAAATTTTTGTCTTTCCTAAATGTACCTTTGATCATTTCTCCGTTCCGACAAAGTCGTTTTTGGGTATGCTGAAATTTCAAATATTCGTAATACAAGAACGCGCAGGCATGAAAATCTGTCAGATAGAAAGTAACTGAGTCCAACATTTGAAAAATGATGAAAAATTTGTTTACCATTATGTTGGAGGTGGTTAAAGTCATCGGATTCAGAATAGCGTGTAGCATTCGTATCTTCTGAATCTGTTCACGTTCACCTTGGCACACTCCATGAATTAATATGAAACATTAACCAAGGAAATATCCAACTTGAAATGGGGGAATGACATGCATTTTTGACTATTTCATGAGTAAATTCGAATAAACTAACAGCAGTCTAGAGGTAGTCTTATTCGAATTCTTGAGGTACCGTGTACTGAAAAGCAGCGATTCCAGTTCTCTTGTCCCCGGCTCAATCTGCTTGAATTTCAATCATATCTCGATTCTGGTCTTTTCTGAAGATATTGATGATTCGCAGAGGGCTTCAAGACAATCACGTTCACTACGACGACAAAATTGCGTCCGAATCCTGTGTGCGATGGACCCCACCGGTGGGGCCCATTGGATAGGATTTTGACTACCATCGCACACAGAGCTGAATACGTGGGTCCCACCGATGGGTCCAATAACAATAAAGGTGTTAAATAAAACTATATTCTTGTCGCCGGAAAATATTGCGTTGCGGTGGCCATATCAAATTAGCGCGCAGTTTGAATTCATATTTTGAAGCATCGGACTTTTATCAACTTAACCGTGAGATAAATAACCAAAAATTTCAATATAATTGGCTATTTTTCGTAATGTACTACCCAACTGAAGAGTACCAAAATCACAGGCTCGTGTAATATCCTGGTCTGACAATTTGGACTTTGCGTGATTCCAAGGTGATTACTCTCATCACTTTGAGAGAATCGTATATTTAGGAAATAGATCTCACGATGTGTGCCATTTACGTTGTAAGATCTGATGATCCGTGATGACCTGTGAATACGAGAGAAAAGTATACTTGTAAGAACCAGACTGGTTGATCAAAAACGTGTTTTGATCACCCAGTCTGGTGCAACTGTGCGTTTTCCAGTTCACTATCATGGATGTCTATCCCCTACTTCCACATTCGACTATTGATCTTGATACCATCTGAATTTTGATAAGAGGTTTCCAAAGAACCCCTTGTATTTTCCGAGACACATTATTAACATGACTTTTTTTATTGACTCTTCCTAACAGCAATGGGTCGTTCAAAATACTACAAAACTTCCATCAGCGAAAGCAAAATGGTTCCAACGATCTACTCTGAGGTCCCGGAGCACAACCTTCAGTACAAGGGACCCGCAATAGGATACAATTCACTAAGAATAGCAGTGATGCACGGAGATGCCTTGCTCGCACGTGTAATCCTATCCTCTGACCAGCTTCCTTTGGGCTGGGATGACGGTTACGAGTGCCTTATGCTCGCCATAGAATCAAACCATCACGAGGTTGCTCTCATCCTTCTCGAACGCGTTACCCGAGTGAATCCAACCGTGCTCAGGTCTACTAGTCCACTTCACCTGGCTTCAAGAGACTCAAATCCTAACCTAGTAAATATCTTACTCTCCAAGGGTGCAATGATCAACAGCGTCGATGAAAATCTCATGACACCACTGCACCACGCTGTGGTCTTCGAAAACTACCCCATCGTTGAACTTTTGCTATCTAAGGGTGCAGAGCCCTACCTTATCAGCAGAGATACTTACTTCGAATTCACCCCTTTTGAGCATGCCTGCAAAAGTTTTCATCCTGAGATACTGAAGCTCTTTCTGGATGTTGGCTGTAATCCTAGCTCGAATTTCGTACATCAAGGTAAACCTTCATCACCTCTGAGAATGGCCTTGACAAGTGGTAATGCTAGTGCTGTAAAACTGCTGCTTGATAGAGGTGCTCAGGAGATGGTTGAGGATCAGGATGAGAGTTTGCTACACTTAGCTTGTAGAGCTCAGGAGGCACTGGAGATGGTTAAGTTGCTTCTGGAGTCTGCAAGTAGATTTTTGAGTCAGATTAATAGGAAGTATGGGGCTGGATTCACACCACTGAGGATTGCCGTGAAAGAAGCTCGTCTAGATTTGGTAGAGCTTCTTCTGAAGAATGGAGCTGATCCGGAGATTGCAGATAAGGAAGGCAAGGTGCCTTTGGAGTTGGCTGTTGAAGATAGGCTGTGGGATGTTGTTGACTGCTTGCTGAGTCATCTATCGATCGATCGAAGAGATCGCGGTGAGAAAGCCTTCAGGTATTTGAAGGTAGTTAGAGTTTTACTTGATGAGAGTATAGAACTATTACTTCTTTCAAATTCATCCCAAATTCAGTTTATTGACCTTGTGTAATCTTACATATTATATAGAGACTTATTCGTGATTACTCGAAATTGTAAACTTGAGACAATTCCTCAGAAGCATCATGATCACATTGTCCCAATCCCAAATATCCGCGCACACAAATCTACTGAAAAAGTAAGATTCTTGAACCGAAATTATATTCAGGTTGGCTGTACTCGAACACGGCGTGATGAGTGAAGCGTACAAGATATTTGTGAAACATGGCTACAGAATCACTGCTGAAATCTTGGCTGATGTGACCTTTGCTGCAATTGAAAAAGGCTACTTTCAAACTGTTGAAACCATGATCGGACTTGCAAAGGAAAGACAGAAGATTTATGGAATGGAACCATGTTCAGATTTACTAGAATCTTTGTTTGGTGCAACGAATTCCAAAGGAATGAGTTTAGGACACTGTGCAGCCAAATTCAGAAGACTGGATATTTTGAGACTTCTGATACGAGAGGACGGTGGCGAGAGCGCATTCAGTTTGGATGGAGAGGGCAAGTCGGCTCTGAGCTATGCGATCGAGAACAAGGATGTGGCAATAATCAAGGCTCTCATGGTTGACAAATCTAAAAAGTAAGCAACTTGCGCGAAGTAAATCTTGCCATGCACTTATTCATGGAATGACGGCAGTATTCGTGAGCGATGTTAACCTTATATGAGAGGAAAAACTAGTTCTTGGGAGCCCCGGATTTTTGAACGATTGGAGTACATTTTTCCTTGTCGAAACACGGTCGTTGTCGGTCAATGATGACAAGGGAGAAAGGAGAATTCATTTTTGACCGAGGAAATGCCATGTTCTTTAACTTATATGGGCAAGTTGGAATTAGGTTTGTGTGACTAAGATGTGACTTTCAAGATGACGGTAGAATCCATTCAAACTTTTTGGCGGAGTCGAATCAAAAGGCCAAGGATTACAAGAATTTAATGGTGTGAGTCAACAGTCAAAGCTAAAGATTCAATCAGTAACCTCGTCATGAAAAAGTAAAAGAAGAATATCTGTCAGAAAACAATCAGATCTGAGCACTAAGTTTTGAGTCCTTGTTTGACATTAAAAGCCAGAAAATTACACGGTGTGTAATTGTGTCACCAATTCAAATTACTCTGTCTCCCACAGAGTCTTCCAATCAAGATCTCGTCAGTCTTCAGCAAAACGCTTCATAAGACCACAGCCTACTGACTCACCCAGTAACATTTGCATTATCCGCTAATTGAAATTCTCTAATATCGCTTCCTCAAAACTAATTTCCCTCACTCCAAGAAAACTCACCTTATCTTTCAATAAAATTGTCTTTCAGGTACTCCGTATCCCTCTTACCAATCCTAGACGATCTTCCACTTCTCAATCTGGCTCTACATCTTGGCGCAAACGTCAACCACAGGCATCCAGTCTCTAAAATTACCGCCCTCCATTCAGCATGTCAGAATCCCAATCCGTCTGACCATACGTTGATCGAACTACTGCTTCTAAACGGTGCGGACGTGAATTCGGTCACCAGTGACGGATCTTCTGCCCTTCACTTAACCATTTCTGCATTCAAGAACCACAAAATGTCCTTACGTCCAGTCCTCCAAATTCTCCTTCACCATGGTGCCAAAGTAAATTCTAGAGATCGTCTCGGAAGGACACCTATGCATTTGGCAGCTCTTCAAGGTAATTCAATAGCGATAGACGTGCTTCTGGAATATTCAGCAGATCTGAATATTGAAGCAATCGATGGCTCGACTGCCCTGTCTGTGGCTTTAAAATTGTATAAGGATGAGATTGGATGCAATTTTGAATGTTTTGGTCAAGAGAGTACGACGACTGAAATTTCAAATTCTGTGGAGATGCTGGTGAGGCATGTGGTGAAATTGAAAGTGGCCAAGTTGAAAGTGAACGGAAAGAATGATGAATTGGTCAAGAAAATATTTGAGATGAAGCAGTTCAGGATGGAATGCGCTGAGGAGATAGGGATAATGAGGAGGGCTAAGATTCTTGGTGGTTCAGTGACGCTGTTACACGTGCTGAGGAGGAAATCTAGGAGGCTTTATAAGTATCTCGAGAAACCAGATCGACAGTTGCGTGAAAAACTTGAAGATAATAGCATAGGAATGGCTTTTCCTTTGTATGGAAGCTTGCTAGAGGCAGCAGCTAAGATGATTCTGCAGGATTTGATGATGATCGACGCAAAGAGAGCGCTGGCGTTCTTGACTAGTTTTGAACCACCTGACTTGTGCTGTGAAACTATTTTCCAGCATTTAGATACAAGGGATCTGAAAAACCTGCACATTGCATCGACTAGTGGCCTATAAACGTGATTATTCTCCTGAATGGATGCCAGTATGGCAAAATCATCCGGTTCTCGTTCGTGAAGATAGCCTGAAATATGTGGTTGACTTTTGCTGAAAATGAGAGAGAGCTCTGAATATTTCATATGGACGAATTTATCAATTCGCAATCCGACCGCAAGGAATGCTCACCTCTTCATAAAATTTCTTAGTAATTTCGTGGAATTTTATCGTGAAATTGTCCAACTCTGTTTCCATCGGGGTTGGTGAATCTACATTTCTTATGAAATATTTTTTGATACGAGTATTTATAACTGGTAAAGTCGTGTGCTCAATTCTCATAGAACGTCATGAAATTGCAATTGAAATAAAGTGTGTCGGTGAAGTAATAGTGGGTAAAGTGATCATCAAATCTTCCTTTCTAATTTCGAAATGTGAACCATTTGAATTTCCCATACTAAGATCCATTCATGGACATGAAGAAACAATGAATAAAAATGGTCTATTCTACCATGTTTATGCAATTCTTGGAAAATACACTGGATCAGTGTAAAGTGGATCAATGTAACAATTATCACTAGAAAAGTAATGTGGTATGATAAACTCAATAGTGTTTCGAAGCCACATGGTATGCTATTAGAAAATATTTGAAACATGATATTATGATTCACTGGAATTTGATAATGAAATGATGCAGCTACACTTTGGAGAACCGTATTTATACAATTAAACTTAAGTATCACTTGAAAGCAGCTGAAGTGCACATTAATCACTGCAAGACAATTGAATGGGAGTTCATCAAAAAATAGTGATGAAAAGTACTAGATAGGAAATTGAAAAATGCTCGATCCGTATCGAAAGAGTATCAATAAAAAAAATCAGAGCAGTCGCTACTGAGGGACCTTGACCTTGGTGAGAGATCTCCACGTCTTAAATATAAGACTTCCAAACACGTCAATTATTAAATGACTGAGAGTTTTCAGGAAATAAGTATTCTGTTTTCTTCGTGAAAACGAGAATATGACATATTTATATGAATAATAAGTATTATTTATGAGGCTAACTCAGAGTGACTATCAGGGGTATTTATCATTGGGGAAGAACCTGGTAGGTCTTTAGGAACACCAAAATTTATCATTAAGAGTAACGATCTTTTGAGAAATCGTCACTACATTATCATTATCGAACTTTACCGACTTACATGATTCATCCAACCATTTCTATGTACCACGTCGTTTCTATCAATTAGATTATCCCAAGAAGAATTGATCAGTGTCTCAAAAGCTCGGTTCCCATGGGAGCACAAAGGCACGACTAATGGTCTTTGTCTTACCTTGAAAAGCCATTTAACACCTGACTCGGCAATGACAACGCGCATCTTCGTCCTACCTTATCTTCAATTACCTGACATGTCACTTACACGCCTTCTACGTACAGTTTCATCGATATCATCATTCCTCCGAGATGAATTAATCGCTCCTCCTTTCTGTATTCCTATGTCGGTTTTGAAATGAAATGAACTAATTATGCGAACTCCGTTTCTTCTTACACAACTTGATTGATATGATGATCAAAGCACTTCATGCCCGAAATTGAAAACGAAATTGAATGTCCAACAACCTTGGAATTGTTCAAATGGTACTAAACTCAAGCTTTGGATTCGCAGTCAAATTATTATTGGCTGTTCAGTTGGAGGTAGTATCCAATGACATTGCGTTATGAATAGCTGGGTAATTCAATCCGTAATCGTTTCCAAGTTTTCATAGTTTGTTATCATTCTTGTCATGAAGATGTCTCGGGTCGGTATATCTCGTCATTTTTATTCGATTCTATGGTCCAAAATAAGAGGTTCCAACCTACTGGAAGGGCCCAAAAAAATTCGCAGACGCCTGCGGAGCTATTTCTGTTTTGCTTTTAGATTTAACCAGAGCATCAGAATCATGACCTTCTTTTACTAAATTGCATTTATTTCGAGTTTGGCTCAGAATAGTACAACGCAGTTCGCACCATTCAGAGGATCTAGAAAAAAACTCTTCCGAAAATGATCCTGAAATTTTTTGCTCAGCTATTTCAGGCCCTAATCAGGCAAAGCCCGGGAAAACCAGTCTAGACTGATTACCTCAAAAAGCAATTATTTTAAACTCTCTTGAAATATGATTCCTCATGCAAAATTGCACGATCCTTGCGACAAAACTAGTCGGAAGCTCTTTTATCCTATTTGTAAGTCATTCGGCTACTTTCCGGATTTTTCATTCTCTGACCAAGCAGAAAACAGCGATTTCTGCGCATGCGCGTGTTTTTACGAATTATTACGAGCTGTTTAGCTGTTCTCTGTCTGGATAAACATTGAAATATCAGAGAATTGACCAAAACACTCATAAAACAGTCTACTTGTGGAAAAATCCTTAATGATGACTTTTCTCAGAGCCATGATGAGAATCATTTGCAGTGTTATGATAGGTGTTATGTCATCATGATAGGTTTATTGCATTCAAAATCATTGCAGAAGTTCATCATTATTCAGCGTTCTTGATCTATTAGATTTGAATGCGCCCACCGTGCTTGCTCCTATTAATCAGCAGAGTTATTGCTTTAATCATGAAATGCAGTGAACATATCCAAACTCATTTAGGTATGAGTTGGGACATTGACGAATTGAACCTTGGATAGCCCAACTGATGATTCATAGATGATAGTTCTACATTGTACTGCGATACAAGATTTCGTTTCACGTCAATACGCGACACAGTCAAGGCTCTCATTAAAACTCCTTTTGATTGAATACATACGTGAAGCTTAATGGGTCATATTCATAAGAAGACATCTACAGAACCTTTGAATTTTAGCGCACCGTGCAGTATTTCAATGAGATCGGGACTTTCACGCCATGGAAAAATATTTTTCAGATAGTTTTTATAGTTCCCAGGATGGTACTCTATCGATTTTTTATGACACGCGCGTAGTGATCTTGATACGAGTTGGAATATTGTCCGATCTCGCTCTTTTCCAATGTTAGTGACTCGACCTTCCGAAACTCTTCAGCCTGTGGAGAAAATAACATTCTCCGAAAAATCTGAGAAAATCTCATATGACTCTGTAAACGTCTCTCAATTATAAAACATTCGTTCTGACAGAGACTCAGATGCCTGGTCAGAGTCGTGTTCCCATGAATTGTATAACTCACTTTTCGGAAAATACTCACTTCCTCCACTTTTTCGTATGTAAAAAAAAAACGATCCGAGCTAGGATGAATCGGGTGGTAAGAAATTAAAGAGTAAAAACAGACAATCAAAATGCTTCTTCGTTTGCCAGCGATACATTATTCTGGCCGAAGATCTATGACGTTCAACTTCAAAAATTTGTCGCGCCCACCGCTTCAAAAAAGGACATAAACCTTTGTTACTCGAATAATGAGCAGATGTCGCTCCCAAATCCTATTGCCCATTTAACTTTGACGTATGATGAATTACTATGCACTTCAACGAGGTGACTATAGCGATTGTTATTTGAGGGAGGAGCTCGGGAAACTCGTTCAGCCTCCGAAAGCTGATTTTTCCGGTCGAAGAAGATGAACGTAACAGATCTAAATTATAGCTGTCGAGTTTGTATGTAAATCTCACACCATTTTCACACTGCAAACTTATCATAATTCAAGTGGGAAAGCTTTGAAGGCGCAAAAATTGCATATACCTCCGACAACTCTGTGGACGCAGGGAAATTTAGGAATGAATTTTGATTAAACGGATGGAACAATAAATTTATTAACCATCATACTGCACTATTCTCGATCCGTCTACTCGGAGAGCCTTTAATAGTAACGAAAACGTGATGGACCGATTCCACCTCATTCTTCTCAGGGACCTAATATCCTTCAAAAATGGTGGTAACAACTTTTTAAATATGTTTAGAGGGACCAAAACACTAAGGAATGGGTTTCAAAAGCAACATGCACGAAAAATTTTTTCTTCTCGGACGGTCTAAAACTGAAAAGTTCGGTATATTTCCTCATATTATGGGTTATTGTGGACGAGGTAAACATTTTGAAAATCCACGAATGTTTTAAATGCCCCAAATTTTTTTTCTGGTAAGTACTACAAAAATATCGCTGAGAAAATTTTTTTCAGAATTTTTTGGGACCCTCGGCGGGCCCGATGAATTTTTGAAGGCCCATTTGATCCCTGAAACGTTAATAAAAATATTTCTCTGAAAATACTTCTAATCAATCCTCAATCCCTCTATTTGTGGAATACTGAAAGAAATGAACTATATTTTGGAAAATATCTTTATTTATTCGTCCCATGGAATTCATTATCACTCAAGTATCGAAACATTTTACTTATGCGCTACATGAATCAATCACGTTCAACAACAGAGAATGATTGGTTACTCTTTTTTCGATAAAATTTCCCCTAACGTTAAATTACATCCGTTTTTGACTTTTTACAAGACCATATCTAATACTCGATTCCTCATCGCAAGAAGCCTTGCAATCTTGTAGGAGTTATTCGTATTCTACGTTGATATAACAATCTTCATATTTACACTCAACCTACATCACATAGAATTCGTATAAAAGTGAACGACATATCATATTATTACACTATATTTTAACAGACAACATCAGTGTACAAGAAGTTTTCTACATCTCAATGCATCATTTGCTTCATCACACATTGAAACTCAAAACTACAGATTGTTTGACAAATTAAAGTGGTAACTCTTAAACGATAAAAATTATCAACATTCGTGCTAGTGCGTACGAATAAAAATGTTTTCTCTCTCCCCATATGAATTTCTATTTTCATGACATAGGAAAGTTGCTATGAGTGGTTCTCGGATGGCGTTATGCAGAAATTGAAAATTTACAAAGACACTCTGACAGGGTTTCAAGTATCTCTCTGGCCACAAATATAAACTTTTGCTCATGAAGTGTTGATTACGCCTAGGGTTTCTCGTAGTTTCATCTCGAGTTGCAAGAGAAACTAAACATCTGAGAAAACGGAATAGATGCGCATTGAAAACTTTCCTAGCTCAAATGGATCAAATTCGCTTGTTTACCTCAGCTCCATTACTACACCATTGCTAACAGTTGATGTGCTTGAAAATTGCCTCGAAAATCGTAAGTAATATCACGTAGGCAGAATTTCCCAGATCCAATATCTTTATCTGGTAACTCTGGTATTTTTTCTTAAAAGTAATTCTAGTCGAAAATATTTTTCTACCCTTATTCGTCCCATCTCTTGATAATGCAAATGTCTTGTTCGTGCGTATTTTTCATTCCTAGATTGACATTT
Source organism: Eretmocerus hayati (assembly GCA_029851415.1). NCBI lineage: Eukaryota > Metazoa > Arthropoda > Insecta > Hymenoptera > Aphelinidae > Eretmocerus > Eretmocerus hayati. The sequence goes on along the minus strand of CM056741.1, from coordinate 54,584,050 downwards.
TCAACCGAAGGATGTAAAAATACTTTCTACTCGAGAGCAATCTCAGATAGTTTTGATTATAGAGTTTGAGAAATTCTGACTGAATATTTAAATTCAAGATTCGTTGAAAAGATTGTGGGCTATCTTATGAACTTGTGTCCGTGATTTTATTTTCAAAATCCGTTTCCATAATTCTGGGATAATGATAAATGATAAGTTATTCATGAAAGATAATATAATGAACAGAAATTGCTATACTAACAATAAGTGATATTACAACTTGCATTTAGCCATTATTGATGAACGATGAATCACGAAGGGAATCATCATATCATGTTCTGAAAAAATTGTTCATGATGACCAAAAGGCTTACTCTGAGACTTTTCTAAGGCTTCCACTCACGTCAATCTAACGGATCAAAATTTTTGGTAAATCATTTTCATCAATGTGTGGAATTTTACGATTTGGATGAATTCAACGTTTCGAAAATTTTGACCCAGAATCTAGAATTTTTCTTTGATCTCGAATTCCATCACAAGTTCTTTTAGAGTGATGGTTGTCCTATAAGTTGATCATAATTTTTCTCAGTCAACATACCGCTCACAAAATCATTGACCCCAATGATTAAATCTCAAAACTGAAGACTCGACGATGAATCTTCTTCAAAACTTGTTTTTTGTGAGAATTTGCTTCAAACGATTACAACCATACCCAGGGTCAGCAACCATCTGATTCACCCTCATTACTGACCACTACATTTAAGAAGAATCTTAATCAAAAATTCATACGGAGCCAAGTAGATCTTGATCAACATAGTCGATCAGAATTACAGTAGCCTAGGCATTGCAGAGGTATAGTATAGTCGAAAGTTACACAAAATATACCCTGTAATATATTAGCTCGATCGCACAATGAGTTTTTTGCAGTTCGGTTTCGGAGGAATTCACACATTCTAGATATAACTTGGAGATGCTCATCGAGTGGATTTGTATAAATGATCACTTCCTCCTTGTCAATTCCCTCAAGATAGAATTCTTCATTCGTAGTAAGGAGTATTCTCCAGAGTAACAATTAGGACACGTTGGGTCGTCGCTCATCATGATACTTGGTTTCCAAAGATGCTCTAATCTAATTTCCTGTGGAATAATTTATTCTTAGAAGGAATCATGCTTGGAATACCAGTCATATTTTGAAAGAAGGCTGAAGAATTCATGAATACTTTGCTACATCCGACGTTATGATTCGTGTCCGAATCCTTGAGAAATTCGAATTCTTTTTGAAATCTTGATAAAATCGACGTTCACAACCCTTCTACTCATAATGTAGCTCTAGGAATTTCCAGACAAAATCAGCCAATTACCTTGGACAAATGATTCGATGTTGTGTTGAATGAAGTAGATATGCGTGCAAGCGTATGAATTATGAAAAAAACTTGGATAGATACTTTGTGGTATCCGAAAATGTAATTTTGTATACATCTTGCAACAAATAAGCTCTTCGTAATACCATTTCTGCAATCCAATCGGTGGAGTATAGGAAACATCAATGTTGTTGCAGTGATCAGAGCCCTTGTGAACATATAGTTATCGTTGATGGAAGCCAAATTCGCGTTTTAAGATTGAAAATCCACAAAGTTTGTATGATCGTGAGTGTATCTCTCTGAGAACCTCCACAAGTATGAGAGTCAACAAATACGTTAAAATAACTCTGGAATTTGAGACTCAGACGCATCAAATGCGCAGCACAGTTCAAGTTGAAGTTCTCTAAGCCTATTGAAGTAAAATATTTACTGGTGGATATAATTTGGTTTAGATGATGCGCATTTGATGAAGGGATTCCAATCGAAAAGAAGAAGCCCGAATCAAAACCAAGGTTTTGATATTTGTTTCCTCGTTCCCTGACACACATAGTTGATTAACGTGAATCCAAGAGATCTCGAGACTAGGGTAGTTTTCGCTTTCTCCGCTAAAATTTTTCACTAAAATTTGGTTTTTGAGAATACCTTAGGAAAAGTTCAACAACCAAAATAGCTCTTCCCGAGCTTTATCGAGATTTTTTTGACGAATTGTCCCAGTGGTACAGACCTGCGTGATTGACGAAAAAAACTTTTTTCACTAAATTTTTTCACATGTTTCACTTCCTTTCCCCTAAAACATAACTCTTGTCACTTCATGACGCGGAAACATTTCACAAATAAAGTGTACGCTGAGATCAACCAAAATGAATAATTTGAGTAAATTAGTCAAGATCTCATCAACGGAGATGAAATATTTCAGGAGGAAATCTATGACGAATTAATTTTTTCTTGATTTCATGGGCGTTTTTGAAGTTGGTTTCTCATGATCCATTCTTGGTGGAATTGATCGAATTTTGTGGTTAACATCTATGATTCACTCTCACATTGAGAAAAGGCGACAAGAAGAAAATATATTTTCTGCTGGTCAGTCGTGCAGAGATAACACTGAGATGATACATAAGATAAGTCCTCAAAAAATTTCAGAAATGCTCAATTCCAGAGAATCAGCATTCTACTGTTGACAAAAAAAATATGAAGTTTTACAGTCCCATGTATCACATTTCAGTCTTGAACCTTTCTGTCGCGTAAATCTCGAAATTTTGGGATTAACTTGATAGAACTCAGTAGTACACGATCCAACCAAAATCGTGTGGATTGAATAAACTCAAACAGAAGTTCAAAGAAGATATGCTCATGTGATAATTCGATCTACCCACCATGCAACTAGAGCATCCATTTCAGAAGACTCCTCTCGCATCTCTCGTTCAAGACTTTAAAAATCACAACCTGTTTCAAAGACACCTCATCTCCATCTTCTGTCCTCCACTTCATATATCGTACTTAGAATTTGGTTCGAGTGAAACCATTTCACAGCCCGAATACTGTCTACTAGCCCGTCTCGAATCCGGTAGTAATATCTCCTGAACCGTCCTCTCGGTATTGATTCCACCATCACCATTAGTGCTAGCCATACGATTCCTTCGGTGTCCATTACCCTCGGTACAATCAATTATTCCACTTCTGCAAGGATTTGCACTAGGTGCGGATCCATTTCTCGAGCAATGCTCCGGCAGGCGTCTGAAGCATGGCAGCAACTGTATAATACATATACACACATGAATAGACTCTTTATTTTTTGTTCAAGTTTTTTTTATCACATAAGGCATATATATGTAGATATTGGGGTGTTAAGGTTAGGATGTGAGCAAGCCAGAGATTCGTGCCAATTCTATCTCTGAAAGGATGAGATCGTGCTTTTCAGCACTCAGATATAGTGGTGGCTAATCGAGATGTGGAACGTTGAGATGCTGGGATCTCTATGGATTCGTATGTGTATGTATGTATTTGAGATTTGCCTGTGTATATCAGTTGGCGAGATTCCAGAGAACGTTGCTCGTGAGGCAAGTGGGCGTGCGATTGGTCTTGAAATCGAATGAGAAAGAGAAAGATAGAATGAGATTCTCTGGTGCAAAATGCTATGTGAGGCTGACTATTTGGTTTGAAATTGTTTACCTTCACGTGTTTGGAGCAGTAAGGAAATGGCTTTTATATGAGTGCAATGGACGTTTATGGAGTGCAAGTGATACTCCCGGAAAATGAGAGTCAATTAAAATTAACCAGGATGGAAGGAAATTTGAGCTATGCAAAGTGAATGAAACGCGCCACTATTACAGTCATTTTATTAGATTCCACAAGATTCGCTGAACTCGAAAAGGAGGTCTGGCATTTCCTAGAATTACCTCTACGATTCATGGGTTTGTCCATCAGTCCCTCGTTTTGGATGCGGTTTATTAAACACAATTAAAACTTTGATTACTAAGAATACAGGCGTCCCTCAAATAACGCTGGGGTTACGTTCCGCAAGATTGCCGCGGTATCCAAAACTGTGTTGGGGGGGGGGGGGGGGGTGGATGCGTCGCGGGACTCACGATTTACCAACCGAATATGAAGACTTTTTTTGATACTGCATTTTCTGAAATATCCTTGATCAAAAGTAGTTGTAGATTTGAACGAGTTGTTGTTGTATAAACAGATGTAAATTCACTAGGATTATCGTGAATTTGTATGAATAATCATAAAGTTCTATGGTATATGTCTCACATACTATGATTTTTTCGAGAAAGTTGGTCACTCGAGACTGGCTCATGCGTTTGACGGGATCCCTGTATGAAACCTTCCGATAGGAAAGTCGAAATTGTCCCAAAGTTACCCCAGTTGAGGGTATGTCAAATTGATGATTTTGTAAAAGGTTTGACTTCCGAAAATGCTGAAATACAAATTTGTACTCTCTCGCAATTCAGACCGGAATCGCAATTTCGCCTTCGCAGTGAACGTGTTAAACAAATTTTTACCTCATATTTCGGTCTGGCAACATGAGTTGCCATGATCAGGAGGGTCTTCTGAAGAGGACCCCGCAGAAAAACCTCGCCGGAATAATTTTCCCAATGGTGGCGCTCACTTGGGCTGCACTAAGGTGAGAATTCGGAAAAATGGCTCAACTCACATAATTTTATAAAGGGCGTACGTATTGTTCCAGCGCCGGATCTACAGAATAGGCCTGAAAGCCTAGGCCTACAGGCCCCCACCAAAATGACTCAAAAAAGGGCCCCCACCATTTTTTAGATGTAAAAACCATTCGGAAGTTTTCCATTCTTGTTTCGTTCTATCGGGTTTTTCGGGGAGACATAAATTATTTTTACCGAAAAAAATCGGGTGTGTGATGAGCCATGCACTTGGAAGAGCTGATTCACGAGATAGTTATATTCCATTCACTACGTGTGATGTGGGGATTTATGGAAAGTCGATACACTTGTGAAAATGTAAGCGATCGATTTTGCATGGAAACCGCAGAAATCCTTACCCGGGACCTTCTTCACAGAAGCCAAAGGTTTATTCGATTTTGCTGGTTCGGACCGCTCGGAGCGCTCCGAACTCTCGGACCTCTCTCTCTTACTCATTGCATTAGAAAGAGAGGTCCGAGAGTCGGAGCGCTCCGACCAGCATAATCGAATAAATCTCAAGTGTCCTAACCACTGGACCACAACCGCCTATTCTTCCGTCGCACAGTGAGGGAAAAAATCGGATGTTGGCACAATTATGCGTTACTATTAGAATGGCGATATCGGAGTGTTTGAAAAACAAAAATTGTAGCTTTTTCATGAGGAATCTGAATCTTTTTCCCGCGAGTATCGTCTAGAGCTCGTATGATAAGGGGATCCATGAAAACATGAAAATCGACGAAAAATCGCAGTATTAGGGATTCAACTCTGATGTGAAGCATTTGACGTCGATTCTGATGGGGAACAAATTTGTTGCACTTTTCAAAACAAATTTTCTCCCACCCCAAGTTCTTCAAAAAACGGCTTTTTTTTAGTTTTTTGGCCCTTTGAGGGGTTTGTTGGCGGATTATGGAATTTTGACTACGCCGATCGAAAGAGCAGAGAATTGAACGATGAATAAGTGGTGCTCTTTCGATTGGCGTGGTTGAAATTCCAAAAATCTGTCAATAAAACTTTCAAAAGGGGCCAAAAAACTCAAAAAATTGCCGTTTTCCAAAAAACTCGGGGTAGGAAAGAATTCATTTTGGGAAATGCAACAACTTTGTTCCTCATTAAAAATGCCGCAAATCGTCACGCCTAGGAGTTTTATGAGCTTTTTGAGTGCTCCCATGCATTTCACGGGCTATGTCTCGGTTTCACTGCTGTAAAAATCTCTGGACCAATTTTTGAAAAATTTTTGAACCACTCATTTCGGCGTAAAATTTTCTGTTCTTTCGATTGACGTGGTCAAAATTCCAAAAATCTGACGACAAAACCCTCAAAAGTCCAAAAAAGCTCAAAAGCTGCAGTTTTTCGAAAAATTTGGGGTAGGAAAAAATTTCAAAATCGACGTAAAATGCTTCACCTCCGAGTTAAATCCCTAATACTGCGTTTTTCGTCGATTTCCACGTTTTCATGGATCCTCTTATGATACGAGCTCTAGACGATACTCGCGGGACTATTTTATGAGTGGCTAGTGAGCCCATATACTTTTTTGAATGAGTAATTAAAGTAATGCATGAATTAAATTAAATAATTAATTACCGAAAGAGGATAGTATTAGGTGACACTAACATCTTTAATCTATCCATGAATATTTAGTTATACTTCTTGATCATGGAAAAATCTCTCCCCTTACAAGGGCCCCCACCACACTGTGCCTACAGGCCCCCCCTATGTTTGATCCGGCGCTGTATTGTTCAAAATCTCGAAGTTCGTAAACTCTCTTTCTCAAAACGGATTTCATGAGTGGTTAGAACACCACTAGTTCACACTGATCAGAAAGCGAAGTTGCGAAAGAAGGAATTAACCGGCATTATACGTCCTTTTTCTACACATACCCTCAATTACTATTCCAGGTACACTCGACTTCTCGAATTCATGATATTAGAGCATCTATCTATTCTCAAATAATATCAATTGAAGTCTCACCAGTTAGACTAGGCGAAACTGCCGTCATCGTTCGCAAAAATAGGTGAGTGGATTTTTTGTGGGATCCTTTCCGGAAGACCCTCCTGATCATAGAGACGTATGGTCCCAAGCCGAATTCCGATGCAACATTGTTTGAACCAAAATTGTTCAAACAATAAAGGAAAATCAGTTATTTCGCCCTGAAACTAGTTTTTCGAGGTAATTTGAAATATTTTGGATCGAAAAGTATTCTTGTCATTTTTCTCTAGGTGCCATCATTTCAGAGCTATAAGCGTTTCAAAGTTGAAAAAACGCGAATTTTGCGATTTTGAACGTTAAATAAGAGTAAAAAAAACGAGAAATCCATGTTCTCAAGGTCGGGATCTGTTCACTAGGGTGTCCTCTACAAGTTCCAATAGCAAATGTCCATGGTCCCGACTTAGAACCTTACGTTTTTCGGAAGTTTTCGAAGCTCTGTTTCTACAGGCGCCAGTATAGCTATATATGTTACAGTGAAAGCCCGAAATCCGTGATTGCCGGGCATTCACTAGTGAATCCTAAGGGTGATGACAGACAACCCGCCACGACGCGATTCTCATGCCATTTCACGACACGACACCACTCGACATGACACATAATTCATTTTGGTGAGCCCTACTATCGATGGATTGGATTCATTTTCACAACTCATGACTGGTTCTATCAAATCCATCGATGGTTGGCTTCATCGGAATAAATTACGTGTCGTGTCGGGAGGTGTCGTGTCGTGAAATGGCATGAGAATCGCGTCGTGGCGAGTTGTCTGTCATCACCCTTAGATTCACTGGTCGAGGCCAGTGAATGCTGACATTCACTAGAGAAAGCCCGGAATTCGTAGCTGATCTCATCGCTGAGTCCATAATTCGGGCCTCCACTAGTGATTGTCAGCATTCACTGGCCATCGACCAGTGATTGTCAGCATTCACTGGTCTCGACTAATGATTGGCAGCATTCACTGGGCATTGACCAGTGATTGTCAGCATTCACTGACCCGGACCAGTGAATGTCGGAGATCGGAAGAGTTGGGGAATGGAAGTCGAATAAAATGTCAGACACATTGTCATACTATCCCCAGTTTTCGAGGCAGGTTGGAATATGGAAAGATCAAGGTATAGTGTTCAATACTCTCTTAACCTTTCCGTATGAACCCCCACTCTGTGGCAACTTCGAAAAGAGTCAGTTTCACTCTTTTGGAGTGAGAATTTTATGCGGGCCCAAGTGAATCTCATTATTTCCGAGTTGCCACAAAAAAGGGGTTCACTCAGAAAAATTGAGGGAGTATGGCCTCTTTATTCATCACGCATCGAATGAGGTCAGGAGTTCCTGATTTCTAACCTTCATCTACTAAGGTAGCCGTGGCGCGTAAAATTGAAAAGACAATTGTGTCAGCATGAGCAGTGTGTCATGAATAATCATAAGTGAAACGTTCATGTCACTCAACTTTTGTCATTGACAACTATTTCCTATGAGGTATTTCTGAGATCGACAAGTATTTGATAAGAAATTTTATTGACAACTCCTCATTGATGGATGATGGATATTTTTCCATATTCCAACCTGCCTCGGAAACTTGGGATAATGAGACAATGTGCCTGACATTTTATTCGACTTCCATTCCCCAATTCTTCCAATATCCGACATTCACTGGTCCGGGTCAGCGAAAGCTGACATTCACTGGGCTGGGTCAGTGAATGCTGACATTCACTGGTCAATGCCCAGTGAATGCTGACAATCACTAGTCGAGACCAGTGAATGCTGACAATCACTGGTCGATGGCCAGTGAATACTGACAATCACTAGTGAAAGCCCGGAATTCGTAGCTGATATCGTTGCTGACGCCATCATATTTCGGGCTTTCATTAGTGAATTTCAGCATTCACTGGCCTCAACCGCCGGGCATTCACTAGTGAATGCCCGGCAATCACGGATTTCGGGCTTTCACGGTAACATATATAGCTATACTGGCGCCTGTAGAAACAGTGCTTTGAAAACCTCCGAAAAACGTGAGGTTCTATAAGTCGGGACCATGGACATTTGCTATTGGAACTTGTAGAGGACACCCTAGTGAACAGATCCCGACCTTGAGAATATGGATTTCTCGTTTTTTTTTTACTCTTTATTAACGTTCAAAATCGCAAAATTCGCGTTTTTCAATTTTGAAACGCTTATAGCTCTGAAATGATGGCTCCTAGAGAAAAATGACAAGAATACTTTTCGATCCAAAATATTCCAAATTACCTCGAAAAACTAGTTTGAGGGTGAAATAAGTGATTTTCCTTAATTGTTTGAACAATCTCGGTTTAAACAATGTTGCATCGGAATTCGGCTTGGGACCAATACGTCTCTATGACCAGGAGGGTCTTCCGGAAAAGATCCCACAAAAAAATTCCACTTACCTATTTTTGCAAACGATGACGGTACCCGAGTGAAAAAGAATCATATATGCCCATATATGGCCATATATGGCCATATATTGCTATCCATATATGGCCATATATGGCCAAATATAGTGTGGACATATATGGCCATATATAGCCATATATGATTTTATATGGTTATATACATGATCATGAAAGAAAGACGAGTCCCTTCGAGACCCGGCTAGGACGATTAAGCGTGGCAAGAGGCGCACTTTGATCGAATTCAAAAGTAAGACAGAGGCTATAGCACAGTCTCATATCCAAGTTGACTGCTTATTATGAGACACACTTTCGCACTATCGATATAAAGCGACGCGACGCGAGACGAGAAAGATGAACCATTGTATTGGTTGACACTCAACAAATAAATATGTGTTGGAGTTAAATGCGCCCCTTGAGTCTGTGAGTATCATCATCGAATTTTATCAAAACCTCGCGTGGAAAACATTTGCAAGTGCAGTTTAGGATCGAGTTGTTGTGGGGCTACCGGGAAACATTAGAAGCGATCCCCTGCCTAAGAGCATTCTCCTTGAAATGGGGAAAGATTAAGTACGGGGGCAATCGTGATAACCCGCCCGGGTTGAAGTTGAATCAATTCCACAACAATGTTTCAATGAGCAAGTATAGTGATTTATTCGAAATTATTTACATTGATTATCTTACTTTACGTATTTGAGTAGTCTTTTTTCTGAACTGTACATTAGTGACGTTAAACAATTCTCGATAAAGATTAGATCATAACTCAAGAATATTAAAGACTAATCTTTGGGGCCAATAGTAGAACCCATAGGCGAATTATCGATTCACCGTATGATTGGACTTCAGCAATCTTTTCTTTCAAAAACTATTCGAGTGAGATATCACTCGGTTGGTGTTTCAACATACGTCTACAATTATTAATAATAATAGAAACGATATTCTACGATCAATTTCAAGATCTTCCATAACCATTATTCCACTCCAATAGAGAGAATACTCCATGAGATCACTGTAATTGGACGAGGGCAGACTTAATTCAAATTTTCATATTGTGAGTATCACACTGTAGAAAGAAATTCTCGAATCCAGATCCTCTGATCAACTGACTTGTTTCACTTGAATTGATTCGAAAGCTCATTTTCAGTCATCAAAGTAGTTGAAAACTCTAACAGTCAGTAAGATGAAGCTGATCCCGAGATTTCAGATCGTCATTCACTGAAATTCAATTCAAAATTTGCTAAATCAGTGTCAATATTTACATCGAAAGTTGAAAGGCTACCATTGAACTCCTTGGTACTCAAAATTCCATCACTTCTGGCGTTCGATGGGCCAAAATCAAACATTTCCATAATAAGTAAAAAGTTCAGGCTATGATTTCATGATGATTTAACTGCCACGTCAATCATCGACACAAATGCACAAAGTGCACGATGGGGGATTCAATAATGAAAACTCTCAAGTCGGACACGAGTATGGCTGATTTCAAATTCTTACAACAAATTCAGATTTGGTTTTTCTGAATTTTGAACCGCAACCGTTTGGAAATAAGAAATCTTGGATTTCAGAACAAGTCTCACACGATTTTGAGATTTCTTTTCTACAGTGCAAAGAGCCTCATTCGCTTTTTCTCTCCAAAGTACAGATTTGAGTTTGGATCCAATCGGATATGGCTTTAGCAGGCATGGTTTTCCTATCACTTACATTCGGATAACAGATAAGTATTACTCAGAGCACCATTCTTAAGTGGTTTGGCATTCGACAAACAAAATTCTCAATCCTAGTGAGAGGATTGATTGTTTTGATGCGAGACACATTGACGAGCAAGAAAGAGTTTTATGAAGCTGAAGCCAGCAGGTGGACTTAGCAGGTGGAACCCAGGGACGGATGCGATTTTTCGGGGGCCCTGGGACATGGGGTTCTCGTGGCATGATTCAAGTATTCCATAACTCCAGAGGGCCGGAAGTTCTATTTTTTGAGGGAATCGGATCTTGTAATGAAGGCGGGCACTCCAGGGGTGGATGAAAAGCACGGGGCTACAGGGGCCCCAGTGTCCGCTCAAGGGAAATTCTCCGAGTAACAACTATAGGTATAGGCGGATTAACGTACTTTAGGATGATCCAAAGAACGAACTAGGAGCGAGTCAGGGCCGCAGAATTATTCTAAGACGGTCAGTCAACCTCAAAAGTGACGGTCACGGCAGTACAGTGAGCTTGTTGCGATTTTCAAAGTCATGATGCTGTTCTCAGAATAATTCTGCGAGCATGGGATCAATTAGGATTCATTCAGGATGATCCAAAGAACAAACCAGGAGTGTGCGAAAGCCGCAGAATTATTCTAAGACGGTCAGTTAACCTCAAAAGTGACGGTCACGGCAGTACAGTGAGCTTGTTGCGATTTTCAAAGTCATGATGCTGTTCTCAGAATAATTCTGCGAGCATGGGACCAATGAGGATTCATTCAGGATGTTCCAGAGAACAAACCAGGAGCGTGTGGAAGCCGCAGAATTATTCTAAGACGGTCAGTTAACCTCAAAAGTGACGGTCACGGCAGTACAGTGAGCTTGTTGCGATTCTCAAAGTCATGATGCTGTTCTCAGAATAATTCTGCGAGCATGGGACCAATTAGGATTCATTCAGGATGTTCCAAAAAACGAACCAGGAGTGTGCGGGAGCCGCAGAATTATTCTAAGACGGTCAGTTAACCTCAAAAGTGACGGTCACGGCAGTACAGTGAGCTTGTTGCGATTTTCAAAGTCATGATGCTGTTCTCAGAATAATTCTGCGAGCATGGGACCAATGAGGATTCATTCAGGATGTTCCAAAGAACAAACCAGGAGCGTGTGAAAGCCGCAGAATTATTCTAAGACGGTCAGTCAACCTCAAAAGTGACGGTCACGGCAGTACAGTGAGCTTGTTGCGATTTTCAAAGTCATGATGCTGTTCTCAGAATAATTCTGCGAGCATGAGACCAATTAGGATTCATTCAGAAAGATCTGAAGAACAAACCAGGGGTGTGCGGAAGCCGCAGAATTATTTTAAGACTGTCAGTTAACCTCATAAGTGACGGTCACGGCAGTACAGTGAGCTTGTTCCCATTTTCAAAGTCATGATGCTGGTCTCAGAATAATTCTGCGAGCATGGGACCAATTAGGATTCATTAAGGATGTTCTAAAGAACGAACCAGGAGTGTGTGGAATCCGCAGAATTATTCTGAGAACAGCATCATGACTCTAAAAATGGGAACAAGCTCACTTTACTGCCGTGACAGTCACTTTTGAGGTTAACTGACCGTCTTAGAATAATTCTGCAGCTTCCACACATTCCTGGTTTGTTTTTCAGATCATCCCAAATGAATCCTAGTTGGTCCCATGCTCGCAGAAATATTCTGAGAACAGCATGATGACTTTGAAAATGGGAACAAGCTCACTGTACTGCCGTGACCGTCACTTTTGAGGTTCACTGACCGTCTTAGAATAATTCTGTGGCTTCCACACACTCCTGGTTTGTTCTTTGGAACATCCTGAATGAAACTTGATTGGTCCCATGCTCGCAGAATTATTCTGAGAACAGCATCATGACTTTGAAAATGGGAACAAGCTCACTGTACTGCCGTGACCGTCACTTTTGAGGTTCACTGACAGTCTTAGAATAATTCTGCTGCTTCCACACACTCCTGGTTTGTTCTCTGGATCATCCTGAATGAATCCTCATTGTTTCCATGCTCGCAGAATTATTCTGAGACCAGCACCATAACTCTGAGCATGGCAACGAGCTCACTGTACTGCCGTGACAGTTACTCTCGAGATTGACTGACCGTCTGAGAATAATTCAGCGGCCTTGACTCGCTCCTAGTTTGTTCTTTGGATCATTCTGAATGAATCCCAATTGGTCCCATGTCCGTAGAATTATTCTGAGAGTACCACCGTGACTTCGAAAATGGCCATAAGCTCACTGTACTGCCGTGACATTTATTTTTGAGGTTAACTGCCCGTCTTAGAATAATTCTGCGGCTTCCACACACTCCTGGCTTGTTCTTTGGAACATCCTGAATGAATCCTAATTGGTCCCATGCTTGCAGAATTATTCGTGTGCAAGCGCCAGTAAATGTAATGTATACTAGAGCCACGCATTCCTCACGTCTCGCCCCAACGGTTCTACGGTTTTCATCCACCCCTGGAAAACACCCAGCTCCAACTGCCAACTCCCAATCGATATCCATCGTAATATGAAGTTTTTGCACGTCCAGAAGAGTAAAATAATCCCCCGGTCCCGATCACATCATCCCATGCCCAAGGGCACCCGAGCCTCTTGCTACGCCCCTACCACCTGCCAACTCCCCCTGCTAGCTTCAGCTTCATGGTTGCTGCCCAAGTCCGTCGCAAAACGTTGCGCGTGATGTCGGTTAAAGGAAAATGAACTGACAATCGCATTATTATCACATCATGGACAGATTAGTCTCGCATACTTTCAAGCACTTTTTGAGCACAGCATTCGTGCAAACTTTGATGACTGCTGATAAATCCGGGGGGAAAGCTCCCTCCCCCTCCCCTTCAAGGACAGGAAATTTGCAAGGGGGGCATAAGCAAGGACGCGCCGGTGATATTGCGCAAACCCCCTTCTCCAAGCCCATCGCCCACCAACTCTCTTGGTTGATCTCCGGCACCACCCTTGAAATACAATCAAAGTACGAGCAAAACTTACGATCGGCTCAGTTATTCACGAGCATAGCCAAAAACCGTCGAAAAAGAGAAAGAGTAGAAAAAACTCTACCCGTTATGATCTCGAAAATAGCTCTGGGGAGCTTGCAACAGTATCCATGTGCTTTGCGATCATGCCTCAGATTTGTAGGGACTAGAAGATTCTATCAAAAATCATTCGAATTGACATCTGTTAAAGCCAGGATCAGGAAGATTCTGGACCCGTTGCAAGACCTTGAAAATGAGCCTAGATAAGCTGCTCTACTCTCGGTCGAGTCAAGTAATTGCATTATCGAAAGTGGAAGAAACGTCTCGACGAGCTCAACAATTTGACCATCACTCCATGCTAATGATCCATCCAAGGGCAGTTTTTTAAAAGATTAAGAAAAATGTCCTTGAATTAAGTAGAAACCTCCTTGAAATGTCTTCGATGTGTCCTCGAATTTTCTCGACTTCACCTGTTAGGCACCCTGATAACAACACCATAATCATATTGTGATTGAAAACCCTGTTTTGATGGAATTGATTCAACTTCAACCCGGGCGGGTTATCACGATTGCCCCCGTACTTAATCTTTCCCCATTTCAAGGAGAATGCTCTTAGGCAGGGGATCGCTTCTAATGTTTCCCGGTAGCCCCACAACAACTCGATCCTAAACTGCACTTGCAAATGTTTTCCACGCGAGGTTTTGATAAAATTCGATGATGATACTCACAGACTCAAGGGGCGCATTTAACTCCAACACATATTTATTTGTTGAGTGTCAACCAATACAATGGTTCATCTTTCTCGTCTCGCGTCGCGTCGCTTTATATCGATAGTGCGAAAGTGTGTCTCATAATAAGCAGTCAACTTGGATATGAGACTGTGCTATAGCCTCTGTCTTACTTTTGAATTCGATCAAAGTGCGCCTCTTGCCACGCTTAATCGTCCTAGCCGGGTCTCGAAGGGACTCGTCTTTCTTTCATGATCATGTATATAACCATATAAAATCATATATGGCTATATATGGCCATATATGTCCACACTATATTTGGCCATATATGGCCATATATGGATAGCAATATATGGCCATATATGGCCATATATGGGCATATATGATTCTTTTTTACTCGGGTAGTTTCACCATGTAAATGATGCAACGTGTAACTTCATACGGGTCGTGAGTAGGAATGGAAATATGGTAACTAGCTATTGTTTCGGGTGAAGAAATAACTCGAGAAATAACAAAAGTGGAACCTCCATTTCTCCGGTAATGGGGCATTGCTTCTATATTAATAGGGTTAAATAATTGATACGTAATATGATATAATATTGGTCTGTACATGCATTTATGAAACTTATGGAAGAGGATACTGACATTTCTTAGCTCAGTTTTTCAACAAATATTGCAGGAAATCTACTATTTTCCTCTCTGTAAGCTACACATTTATCCATCAGTAACAAACGAGCGGCAAAAGATAACCTAAAATATGATTTGAGCGTCTCACTCTTGCATCCGAGTGAAATTTTTGATTTTTTTTATATCTGACTCTTTACCGAGTGAAATGAACTTTCACTCGGAGAAGTTAAGAGAGTATAATTCCGGGGATCTACATGTCAACAAATAACAAAAATCTTTATCAAAAAAAGTCGAACCTGTGGAAAACTTGAAAATTTTCCTCGTTTACTGATCCTAAGTATGTACGTAATAACGTTGAAAGTGTAAAATTCACTTCCTGAAACAGTATCCCGGCAGAGTGCATTTCACCATTGACTCAAGCAAGCACATAAACTTGAACGAAAACTCTTGCAGTATTTTCTTAGACAAGATCATAGCCAACCCCGTGCTTCCGTAACTTGAGCGAGGCTCATTGATCTAATGCTCGTGACCTCGCTATGAGCACTTTGGTTATTTACACGCCACTCAAACGTTCATCAAATTGAGAACGGTTTATTTTTCTCAACTCAGCGACTTGCGTGCCTCTCAAATATGTTCCTATCCATAACTAATTTTGAATTTCCACGCAGATAGTGCTTCGTTGTATCCGTCTGCCAAGACATGCGTAGACAAATGAGCTAACTCTAGAGAATTCTGTCTGGTGATTCATTTACGTTATTCGAGCCATCGATTGATGATGCCTTGATTCCAATTTTCTCTCTCTTTTCCAAATTTCGATTGTTTTGTATCCAAATATGACAATGAGGAAGGTAGAATCGTTTTTTGCAGATGAAATGAAACCTCTTGATTGTCTTTGAGCCAAAGATAACAAGCCATGACAAAATGTCATTTCCGCTCACAGTACATCAGAGATCTTATTCTAGTCTCTGCTCAAAAATTTCAGTCTAAGATCATGCTCGACATCAAGTCAACTTCTCCATCTGATATTCTATCATCGAAAAATGATAAACCAAGATAAAGATTATGCAAACATGACATGATATGGATTTTCTCAACTTATTCAAAAATAATATGCCGAACTACACGTGCCATATTCCGATTTCGGACACTTCTCGTATATTAAAACTGCGTCTCTTCCTCAGAACGTTTCCATATTTGTACTGAAACTCCGACCCGTCATTTGAGCTTCCGGAGACGATAAAATTCTCAATTTTAACCTATCCTATTCTATGAAACGATCACTGGCATAACAATTCTTCAAAAATGAGATCTGTATAGCAGTTCCCTAGGCGTAAAATTTCACTATTCTTCGCGAAACAACTGCCAACCAACTGTTCTCCACTGTTCTCATGATTTTCATTCACTAACAGCCATCTCCAAGCATCGTAATATTTGATAGCCAATTATTCTGAAGTGGCATCCAAGAGATAGAATTGATAACACTCATCAAAAACTTGACGCCGGATCAACTTTTCAAGCACTGCCTACTGTCCGCCCTATTCCATACTTTTCTCCTCTTCTCATTCTTCTCCATCTTGACAAGTTGGTCAATTATTTATTCATTCATTCGCTCATTAGTGCCCATGCTCCCATTCTCATCTCATTATAATGTTAGAGAGTCTCATACTCTTCACAATGAGAGCCATTAAAACTTAATTCTCATGTACGTGATTCTGAAATATATCCACTCTTACTTCTGCGCGTCACTCGAAAATCATGTTTACCTTGCATCTTTCGGTCTCGATAATAGAATGTAATTTTGTTGATAATAATTGCTCCACCCCATTGAAAAAAAATATTTTCGACTAGTCTCGTAAGCACTAGGTAAAAAAATGATACAAAATCATAAGGATTTTGGATGATTTTCGTAATAATGAGATTCGGAAGAATCGCAAGCTTGCAAATCACGACTCGTATAACCAGATAGTGAAAAAATCTCATTCTAACATGGCTTCATGATGAGACGGTCAAATATAGCTATGGACCGCTTTGTTCGCAGACAGATTGTGCTCCATAGACGATGATAAATTTTCTCATTGTCGTCAGTATCATAAGTACGTGTCACAAAAGTTATTCAAGAGTCTTGCGAGCATTGACGTCTGCACAGACCTCTTGGAAGTTGAACTTCTTCTCAAAGAATACTCATCATGCTTCCATTAGTGGTATACTGTCCCTCTCGATCAATCATCGATTCAAAGTACGAGAAAAGGATAGACGGAGACATAAATACCTGTATAATACAAAGAGTCGTGCCTTTGGAGATACAAAGCTTGCTTGGAACGTTGACAGATGTACGCTGTCAAGTCAAGCATAGCAACAAGGAGAGAATCGATTTCTACGAGCTCGAAAGGACCTGAACTCTTTAACAAAGACTGCCCTTCTTGCAATTTTGCCACGTGCCTGAATCGTTATTTTGCATTATTTCGAAAAGCATTACTATCATAGAGAAAATTGTTGTAATTCTAAATAGTCTGTTGTTTTTATTTAGAAATCGTCAGTGGGTAGAAAATATATAGTTGAAGTGCTCGATATTATTAAAATAAATTTCATCAGTATGAAATTTCTCAAAATACCTACTTCAAATACGAAAATGCCACAGCCTCGCGCTTTTTTTTCATAAATTGTATCGCAAATCGTGCGTATGTGATTATTTCTGAGAAATCTCTCGCTCTTTGGGCTCCCTTTCAATCCAAGAAATGATAAAAAATTTGAATGATCGCGGGGCCTTCGGTATTTTTCAAATTATCAGTATGATAGTGGATAATGCACTCAGATTCTACACACACGCACACACATCAGGAGATTCGCATGTGTGGGTGATAGTGTTTCTGAGTAGAGTATTCCATTTAGTGTTCATGAAATACTGAAGGCACCGCAATAACCCAGATTGGTATCAATTCTTGAATCAAAAAGGCACCGAAGATGCCGGAGATTTGCCTGGAAAAATCGTGTAAGTACCATTTGAGACACAATTTGTGAGAAAAAAAAACGCGAGGTTGTGCCATCTTCCGTGTATCGTTCGTAGATCGTTAATGGCACCGTAATAATTCAACATCGATTCGTTTCTACAATTCACGAAGAGTCTCGATTGCAAAAGAATCGTCCGTGGGGAATCATGCGGTCGCGGTTGGCAGGGCAACTGGTATAACGGATGAATGCGAGTCAGTGTCGACATCTCAGCTCATAATTTGGGAACTATTAAGGGCACCACAGTAATTAAAGGATGACTCGATCATTCTGTTTGAAGGCTCAATTCAAGCTGAGAGCTCTGCATGAACGATCATGCTATTTTAAAATATGAATAGAGCAGAGGTTTTTAGAATCAGTTTCTAGATTAGAAATAACTTTTGGTCAAAAAAAAACTCAAAACTTGTGGCACCAGTTCAGATGCACTTCCTGTAGTTTAAGCAAATCAAAACCTGCTCGCATCTGCTAGTTCGTCCTGAGAAAAACATGCTACAGACTCCTGAATGCACCAAATGTAAACCAACCCAGATAACCACTTATATTTGCAATATTTTATTCAAGATCTTATGATCTACCCGATGGATGATCTGCTCGACCCTTCGCTTAAATTCATCGGGAGAATTTGCTCTTTTGAACCGTGCAAGAGTCATACGTTCCCATCAACTTTTAGTCTCGGATCAAAATCCTATGTAAAGTAAGCATTGCTTTTGATGGAATGTCTTTGACTCACTATCTTCTGACCCTACATCTTGACCTCAGTAAAATTTTTCGACACGAAATAAACAATAGCTGTTTGTGAAAGGACAAAAATATAGCAAAATTACAGAGCTGAGAAATTTTCTATATCTTCATTTTTTCGAGTCGAATAAAAGTGCTAAGGCTCAATTTTCATGGTCATGTCTCCCTGAAACCACGAGAAACTCGTCTGATTGCTCCTTCCAGCTTTCCATTGAGGGTCAAACAAAATTAATCCCAAGTACTGAACATCGGCCGCATGTCCACATATGAAGGAATTTTGAGTCAACGGGTTCTACAATGTTTCATGCAAAAAAGCTGCTGACGAGTCTGATCATTTACGCGATTTTTTCGCGATGACAACCCAGGAGAGTCCGATGAAAATATAACAAAATTCAAAGAAAATTGACCAAACTGGCATACACTCGTCAGGCTTAGTCAGTATACTGATTTGGTGAACTATCGGTTCGTACAGGGCGATTCCGCAAAAATGTCAACCGTATTTCGACGGACTCGAATTTGATTTTTAAGGCTACATGAGAAGATTCAGGAGAGCTCGTCAAATTTACTCTCACCTTTGGAAGATAGAATGGACTAGACGGAAAGTTCGAGCTTCTCGGTTTCAATCTAACAAATATAAAGAATATCAATGAGAAGTGGCAATTCTTGCGCGTGACACCCGTATTACGCTAGCATTTTGCAAATTTTGCAATCACCGAGTGGAAAACTACGATTTGTAAGGCCAGGACATCACAGTTGGATGTTAATGAATCACCTCCCGCAGTGATCAAATTTTCATCGTATTCAAGTCCTATTTTTTGAATCGCTAGTGCGTTACGGGTGTCAGAGGCCCCTCGCGGACTTACCCTAAAATTTTACAACAGTCTGATAGATGATTTTAGACGCAAATAATGCCTCCTGGAATTTCAAAAATTGCGATGCACAATAAAATTAATGAATTCGAATGATTTTATAAAAGATTGATACTTTCAAAGTTCACTTCCAGAATCGACGGATCGACAGTTACAACAATGATGAAAAAAAGTCTGACCAAAGAGTGATTGAACTACTAGAATTCATAGAAATAGATTCTACCTCGATAATATGAACTCGCACATTATCCCAATGCAGTATAACGACAATCTCTCAGGACTCAGATTGTAACCACGAACGCGTTGGCTTAATCCGATTTAAAGGATATTTGAATTTTCCCGCATGTCAGCGAGCCTCACAGATCCACATCTTTGACGAGATCGAGTCATCAGTGATATGATGCATCTGTATCACCCCCGCTAATTCTGTCCGATATCCGTCGAGCTGACGCACCCACGATATACCCACTCAAACTATACGCATCCTACCTACCCACACACTATATAGGCCGCAGACTCCCTGCTGTTCTACTTACTATACTTCAGTGGTGGGAAAATGTATGAATAATTCACAACTCGTCACGGATATCGCATAGCCTGCTGATCCACTATATAGCTCTACAACTATTCGCCCTCGACCCCGAAAGAGACGGACTCTTGTCGCAGAAATACGTGTCATACTACGTGTATCATACGGTTGAGAAGAGAGGAAAATAAGCAAGCTTTTGCAAGAATTGCCAATCGATTTATTCGATGAGTTGCACATCAAACAAGATACTAATGCTTGCAGGCCTTATTGCCAGGATATTTTGGTAGACGGCGATGGCAGAAGATTTTATCATCTAGAAAGTGAATTTATCAATACTATTGATTGTCAAATGGAAGGTTTTGCGACGATGCATTCATTTTTTCTAGTCCATCGAAAAAATTCACGAGATGGATCACTAAGATTTGAGATGACCCTGATCTACTACTGTGAGGATGAATAATTTTATCGGTGCCTGAGATTACCCACTCAGTCGAGCAGAGCCTGAATTTATTCACCAACACGGTAGTGGGATTGTTGAATGGGGATCAAGATTGGTGGTTCTCAAGGGAAAAAAATCACGATTTTATCGAATCTAACTAGTTCATCTAAGTGTTTCGTCCGAGCTGGATGCTCCAAAAGGAAATTAGTGAGGTATCCTAGCAACAACTCGAAATCGAGCTCTTAATTAAGGTGAGATAATTGGCCGATACCGAGCAGCATCTGATGTCTGATATTGGAAAAACACTTGAGATGAGAGTTAATTTGCATTCATATAAATTGACGAAGCGCTCATTCGTAAATTCATCTTGAACCTCAGTCGTATTGAATCCAAATAGAGTTGCGAGGAATCTCCTTCGTAGATAAGGTTTATACTAGCGACCTATCAGTGGGCAACGTTTCTCTAGTGAGAAGTTTTTGCAACTGGTGACTCAAAAGCTACTCCAATTTACATCATGAAAAGCATCGGTTTTGGAAAGACTGAATAAGTGCTCTCTTTTACATCTGAACCATCGATATTGAGCATGATTGGTCGTTGAAGTTTGATGGATGTTGTTTAGTGTATCAGTTAGTTTGTACTCGGATTCGCATTACATTTCCACTTGAACAGATTTCCACTACCACTTTGGTCTATTTTGATGCAACCACGCGAACAAAAAAAAAGTTCATCAATCGGACAATTTTTTTCGACTTCTGGAGGGTTCCGCAGAAATTAATCGCCCATTCTGTTGACCCATTCCTTCTTTTGCTTTATCGAATCGCATCAACTTGAGTTGAGTAGCGGGAAAGATGCATTGCTTCCCCTTTTCTGTGTGTCGACGTTTGTTCATCCGGTCAGTTACACATGCAGTATTCGATTCAACTTAAAGTCGTAAAAGTGCCAATATCAGGAGTAAACCAGATGTGAACGAAGCCGAGCTTCCAAACGATTTCTCGAGTAATGAGAGCATTCTCAAGGAACTGTACTGAAGCTCAGAGGTAACAGTAAGTTTCACCTAATGTGATCACGGATGATAGAATCAATGGTTTAATGTAATAAAAAACGCTGGTCCCGATTCACTTCTACATTGAATAACGTTATGCAATAATTTCCAGATATGAGAATCATCCGCTTATTAGAACCAAATTTCCTCGGCCCGATGTGATCTCATTGAGCGGAATCTCATGTATTACCGTGCGATAGTATTTTGGAATCAAGTTGGCTATTCGTTCTAGCGGGATGAAATATCCTTTTTATGACTCTGGGTGAAACTTTAAAGTGACCGCAAATTCGAAGGTCACGTTATTCAAATCTTATAATGACAGCAAGTATGACGTGGAAAGCAAGCCGAATAGGGATCAGACTACTCACTGTAATAAGGAAATACTCTTAAAATCAGATTAATTGTCTGAAGTTTAGCATCACAAGGTTAGGAAGTTTATTGTGATTCAGTGCGATTCTTATCTGACTAACAATAGTATTCAAAGGAGTAAATAATGTGAGAAATCACACTTCGCCACTATATCAAAGAATTTACTTCTGAGAAAAAATTTTGGAAGTTCTCAATGGAAAATGGAGTACAGGGACCTTATTCCGAAAGAAATACGCGTTACCGGTGACGGTGATCACTGATTAGTTCCGCGGAAAACCGCCATGCATTAGCGAGGGGGCGCTTCCGCATCAACAACTAGCGCCCTCTCGCTTATGCATGGCGGTTTTCCGCGGAACTAATGAGCGATCACCGTTCCCGCGTAATCAGCGTTAGCGCGTATCAACTTCGGAATAAGGCCCCAGGGATCCCTCGTTATCCCCGGGTGTCCGGTCCCAGAAATAAAACGTGAATAACAAAAAAAGAAAGAGTGCTGAAACCTCCAAGAAATCTATCAAAATCTACTTCAAAACTGGGATAAATTAGTCATCTTCGACAGTTTTGCTGGTCTTTCGTAGTCTTTTGCATTTTTTCAAATTGTTGCCCTGAGCTGTGAAACTGAGATTCGAAAGCACTATAAGTTCATGAGTCATCGCCAAATCTCTAATCCACAACTCAAGGTCTATCATCTTAACAATCATTTTCTGCCCCGATGTCTGCTCATTTCCATCATGAGAAAGATTCCCTGGCGGTAGCTCAAATGCAAGATCTTTAACACTTTTATAGTGTAAGGTGGCCCAGGCGAGGGAATCTGAGATTGATTGGATACAAGATCATTCTAACCTCATAGTTGAGAAACATATCTCATTGGATGTGATCACGGATCATTGATCATTGATCACAAACACAAGCAAAATGCATGAAAATAAGACGATTTCCGAGAAATAATGACTATTGATTCCCGGATACCGAAACTAAGCCCGCGTATAACAAGGGGCCGGCGCAAAACAACGATCCGCGGATACTACAATCCACTGATAACAAATCCGCGGATAACAAGGGAGGGTACAAGCATTGTACGTATCAGTGGATCAAAGGGACAGAAAGAACTGTCCCAGGCTACTTTTTATCGTTTAACAAAGGGACTATCATCAAGAAGATTTTAAAGAATATTCTCGCATTTTAGAACGTTCTTTTTTCATAAAATCCTCAACCAGATCTCATAGGCCATCTCGCAAACAGACTCGTTGAAACGAGTCGAAAAATAATCATTTACAGAAACGAAAAAAACATACGTGACGCTCGATTTGGATTATAGATTATTCCGCAACGAGTCAGGTGTCAAGTGATATGAAATTTCATATTATGCTGAGCTTGAAAAACGTCCAAAGATGATGATCAAGAGAGCGAAGTTCCTAAAACGTCTGTTCGGTAGGGCAGACGATGTTTTTCCAGGAAATTCCCTCTGAACACGAACACTATATTTTTTGATTAACCTTCAGGGCAGAAATGTTAGAAGCTTGCACGTAGATGATTTTTCATGGCATCTCTGCAATATTTGAAGGCGAGCAAAATCCCACATAGTATGATACACAACTTTTTCGTAAAAGTTTCTTGCTATTGAGCGATTCTTCAATTCTATTTGAGATGAAAATGTATCGTCAAGAAAAGCTCAAACATATCACGGATCTATTACAAAATATACTATTAATAAGTGGATCATAAAAAAAAAGAAAAAACCATTCCAACGCGAAAGTCAAAAGTTACAACGAAGCAAATGCAAAGAGTGTAACTCGCAAATCTCTCACCAGTTTCCGAAACTTTGTTGCGACGAGGCGAAGTACCCCAAAGTAACGTATGTTTCACCCAGGAATTGAGGCCGAAAAGCTCGGCAAAATTCATCCGATAATAATACCTCAGCACCGGTCGCTCATCTAAGCTCGTAATCTCATCTTACGGGCTATTTTCTCCTCGGAAGATACCCTCACAGTTGGAGAATATACACTCGTATCCCTTCATTCCCAGTATATTTATACTCTTTGGATGTTTTTCGTATCTGCTGTACCTATCTCCCTTCGCGCGATCGTTGGTTCATGCCATATATATAAATATAGCCTTAGAACACATTTCTCAAACAAAGAGTCAACGATTGTGCCACGACCTCCATATTAGAACTTGTACACGTCCCATCGCTATTCTGACTTGACTACCCAAAAAGCCTCAGTTCGCTCATCGTGCTGATGTCTCTGGAGGTAGGCATTGCCTTGGAGCAAGCAGGGCGATAACGAGATCCCTAGAGAGAGGAATGGTATAATGAATCGTATACCTAAGCGTAGCTTTTATAAAAAAAAGGGGTCAAACGTACACGATTACGTAACTTACGCCCACACACACCAATATAGACGCACGCGTTTAGTTTCAGTTACTAGGCATCGAGAATGCAATGAATATAGACTCAAGTCTTGTTGGCAAACAATCTTACGAACGGATTACTTTACACTACGACACGCTACCTCAATTCCCACATGGAATTTTAACCAGAAAGTAAACAATGGAGATAGTTGTTACGGTTTGTGGAATTTGAAGATGTTTGTATTTTTTTTGGAGCTAATAAAGACGTAGGGCAGGCATTGACATCTGATCAGATATCACAGAGATGAAGAGCTGGTATATCAACTTCCGGTATAATATAAGACCCAGAACCACTGACAATTAACTTGGTAAACAGAAACTCTCCCAACTGGCAAGGTTATGATTGGGGACTTCCGCGGGAGTTTTATGGGAAATACCACTTAGCTTTTGGAGAGTTCCACGGAAATCGTCAAATTTCCAGGTTCATTAGTTCCCGCACAAGCTTTCTCGATAACTTCCAAACACTCCCGGATAGTTCTGGTAATATTCCCGGGGAACTTTATTGAAGCTCCCGAATAGCTTCTGTTAAAGCTCCTATAGATGGATTCTTCACATCTTTTCCAATGATTGTGGACATTATATTTCATGTGGTTTTTTGGCTGTTTCAACCAGCATTCATGATAAGCTATACAAGCATCAGAAATAAACTTGAAAATGAAGAGTGATCTATCATTTATCTGCAAACGAGAGGCTTTAGTTTGATGCAGGGATTCTACAGTATTATAGAGTTGGAGTGTTAGAGTAAATCTGAGTTATGGAGAGTAACTTTTTTCGCTTATCTTCTTTCCAATGAGAGGTATTACATTGTGATATCGAATGGTAGCTTTTATACGATCAGAATAATGGATGAAAAATTGTAATTTTTAAATTAATTTTCCATGGATTCCATGTAAATGAAACTACAATCTACCGGGTATGAAAAGCTGTCATCAAATGGTGCACGTGCATGAGAAATTTTGAGCTCGATTTTCAAAGTCAAATTGGTCTAAATCTCGAGGTTTTGTCGCGCAGAATTCTGCTAGACCATTTTAATATTTGAGAATCACAGGTTTGAGTCAAGAAATTGTTGGTTTGTACTACTTATCAATTCCGCATCAAATTTTATTTCCGAATTGGCACGAATAAATTTGCTGGTAGCTGCTCTTCATATCATCGAAATTCTTAATAGGTGAACCATGATGCAGCCATCTATCTTTCGACCGCTCTCTTTTCACGCAACTTGTACTGCAGTCACAACGTCTTCGTTGACGAAACTCAATCACGCCTCGCCACATGCCTGCGTCAGAAAAATTAACCCACAAAGAATCGAATTTAAGGGAAAATGGTGCATTTCCTACCAGGCTCAATGAATTTCTCTAAGCTCAATAAATTTGTGCAAACAATAAATCCGTCAATAAATGTTGGAGGTTATACCATAGTAAACGCGGTGATAATTAGCCTGTAATGATCATGATTGGGATAAATTACTTATCTGAAATTTTGGAGGTGCAGAATAAACCGAGGTTCTTGCAAATGATGACCTATAAGTTTTCCCAAAAGTTTATCCTCTGGTCCACCTCGCGAAAATTTTCGAATCGCGATTTTGGTTGAAACGCTGAGCACTCAAAGTAGTCTCGGGAAAATGTAAACATTCAGCAGACTGAAATTTTTGAATGATCAACTGTCATGCACCTCTGATAAAAGCGTAAAGTCAGTAGCCGAACCGAAGACGATAGCCAGATGCGTGTGGAGAAAATATAGTCAGCGACAAAATTGTTAGCAACGGTTTTGAAAAACGCATGTGCTGTCGAACCAATTCCTGCCCTTAGAGTTCTCTGAAATATGACATTGAATTCAATTCACGCATTCTATGATTAAAAACTTATTGAAGCAAATATTTCACATCAATTGCCACCATGTTGAGGACCAGTTCTCGTTTAGAAATTGTATATCACCCTGTCAAAATTATTCAGGGGCCGAGGTTTATTTACGCAACAATTATAGCTCTCATCGACTTGCGGAGAAGAACTTCGACGTACCCGAAACCAGGAGAGCTTTCGGAATCGAGAGTCAGCGCCACAGCGGAGCTTCTGCGAAGCTATCGGGGAGCTAGCAGGGAATTCCTGGGGAGTATCTTTGAGAGCTTTATGACAATAACCAAGGAACCCCCAGGGTTTTAATGGTTGCCTCTGCGGAATTAAACTGAGCTGGAAATTTGACGGTTTCCTGTGAATTCCCCGGGAACTCTCACATGACCTTTGCAAAAGTGTTTCTGGGCCCTTCTAGACAATTCTCGGGTAGCTATGTTGCCGTCTGGGTCTGAACTATGATTCTCAAATTTTGATCGAGTATCTATCATATTTCATTAGAGGCATTTTTTTTGTTATGATTATCTCTGTGACTTGTAGTCAAATAATCGCACGGAGACTCGTGATTGGTCACTCAAACTAATAGCCGGGACCGAGTACTCGAGCTTGAACTAGTGATCTGGGAACTCAAGCTATTAGTAGTTATAACTGATACGAAACTCGGAATCAAATACCCAAGCGATGACTAATGATTGAGTACCAGAGACCAAACTCGAAACCAAGTACTCGAGCCCATACCCGTGATCGTGTACTTAGTCGTGATTGAATACTCAAGCCGAAACTATTAGTGATCGAACATAAACTCCAGATCAAGAATTCTATCCACGGCTCGTGGTCAAGTCTTTCAAATAAGACACAGAATCCAGCACTTGTGCCCAAACTTGGGATAAAGTACCTGAGCCAAGACTCGTTATTATGAATGTACCTAGTAGCCATGATCAAGACCTTGAGCAAGACCCGTGTCCGATTACTCGAGTCAAATTTAGTGGTCGAATACACAAGCTAGTACAGTGCAACCTCCTAAGTAAGCGCTTACATATTTGGAGTCACCTCTGTAAGTGGAATGAGGTCCAGGAACCATTTGACCTCACTGCGTGTTATTTACCCTCGATAAATCGAAAACATTCCTAAGTAAAACGGAATTTTTGGAACCAACAGGTATTCCACTTACGAGGTTTCACTGTAGTCGTGACCGAGTACTAAAGCATGAGTTAGAGACTTGTGACCAGACTCCCATAGCCTTGGTCGAGTACTCGAACCAAGGCTATGGGATCAAGTACCCGAGACAAGGCTCGTGGAGGTGTACTCAAACTAAGTCTGACCATGTATTCGAGACAAGATTCGTGTCCGAGTTCTCGAACCGAAATTGGTGATCGAGTACTCAAGCTCGTAGTCGTGGCCGAGTACTTAAACAAAGGTTCGTGATTGAGTCTTCCAGGTGAGACTCGGGATCAAACACTTCAGCCCATATACTCATTGCCAAGTACTCGAGACAAGAATCGTGATCTGTTGGTTGATTAACTGGCCGTGACATAGTACTCGATTTAAGACAGATTACGGTTGAGTACTCGAACTGAGAGCTCAGACGCAAGTCTCATCGCGCGTACCAGTCAGAACTAATATAGTACTATATAACTAATAACTAGAATATTCCGAGAATGAGAATAGTAATATATAACTGATAACTAGAATAGTCCGAGTTCACGGTCACAATTCTTGGCTCAAGTGCTCGATCCCGAACCTTGATCGGAGTACTCAATCTCGAGTCTCGGCTCGAGCTCTCGGTCCTGGCTAAGAGCTTGAGTATTCGATCAAAAGTTTCGACTCGAGCACTTATTCGTGAGCGAGTCAGTCTCACAAGGGGGTACCACAGTGTTTGGGTCACCAATCCTTACCAAAAGTTTTTTACAGTTTTGGACCAACTAGAATATGAAGAATCTAGAGCAACAATGTCCGATGAACACTCTGAGTAGACTTATTGAATGATGAAATTTCCAAATTTCATTGATTTTCGGTGGCTTTTGCCTATTTTGACAATATTGCAATCATCCTTTGGTTTGACTCGGTAGACTGACCTGCGGGTGTTTTTGGTCACTTGTCATACAACTGACAGACATAATTGATCATGCTAGACCCACCAAATATCACAAATACTCACCATACCAGCCCCAGTCTTCACTCTAGAGCATCAACCCTGAATGCAAGGACTGACGTCAATTGATGTTGCAACTCGCTGTTGTAAGCGTGTCCTGCGCACAAACTCTCTGAATATGGACAAGCTTATCTCCTCACACATAAAATGAGGAACTGACAATTATGTTGGAGCTACGAATACTAGATAAACATCAAGAGTTACAAGCAGAAGTCAAGACTCTCCATTGCAGATCTCCTATCTCACCGTTGTGGCATTGATCGTATTGATGTCAGGTAATAAAAACTTCATCTGAGAATAACTTTACAAATCAGAGGGATGGTTCCACAGATTCGTTATAACTACACAAGTACGTACATTTGACGGTACTTGATCCTTTCCGAATAGGGGAACCAGTTCCTCACAGTTTCGTCGATCTCATGCGATTCAGACCGTATACGTGAACTTGCGCCGCGCTCGGACCACCCTCTTATCACCTTTTTCTTCATCAGCGAATAGTTTACACCTTCCTGCTATTGTGCAGATGGGATCTCGGTTATATCTTGAATCGTATCAAAGGAGAGAGAAGTCTGAGATGTAGTCAGAAGAGAAGATATTTTGAGGTTAGAACTCTACGAGTGTGATCGCCGCTCGGACCTCTCTCTCTTTCTCATGTGTTGAGAGAACGGGCGGAGCGCTGAATTCGCATGAGAGCGACGAAACTGTGAGGAACTGGTTCCCCTATTCTTAAAGAATCAGCTACCGCCAAGTGTACAGCTGAACCAACTAGGGCTTACAATATTGCTGTTTATGTGACTTGCTTGCTCTATTGCTGTGATGCAACGGGGATAGACTACTATCGGTTTAAAAATGATTGACACCTAGAGAATTTCTGCTATCCTGGCTCCGAAAAAAATCGCTAATTTTTTTAACTGGGATAACGTCTAGTCGCGGAAGCACATCTAGTCGCGGCCATGATTAAATTTTTTGAAGTCGATCGGACGACAACTGCGGCTGTAGCTGTTATCAGAATGTAAAAAAACCCGGGTATAAGGCCAATTTCAGAGGTAGCTCGACTTTGGGATGCTACAGCTCTGCCAAAAAAAATTCTGGGGCGCTGCAAAAAACGTAGGTGATAGATATTTGGTTCCCCAATAGCGTCCAACAACAATCAGCTAAAAAAATTAATAACTTTTGGAGATAATCCAGTCTTTGTTATCTCTGGATCTATTGAGGTTGAAGACTTGATTCAAAAACAGAAAAATCATAAAAAAATTATAGATGTCAAATACCAAAACGCAATATGAGATTTTAAATAAACAAACGCGTGGCAAGGTCGCAAAGTTGAAAAAAATTAAAGTTTGCGCCTATTGTGAGGCTTTTATTGTCCTTTACAGCCGGGGCCCGTAAAATCGTCGATGGGCGAGACTACCTGACCGCGGACCATAAACGTCGTAAAGTTGCGGTCTCGGAGTCAATTAGGGTACCATCAGTCTGCTTCGGCTGCAATAATGAAGCTGAATTTTCAACAAAGAGAGCGATAAAACTATTTCGAACGCGATTTGGGTCTTGCGTTACTATTACAAATATCGCCGATTCATCGATGAAGGATTGTCAATGATGAGTCGAACAGTATATCAATGACGCGTGAGTGCAGGTGTCTCTCTTTCTCAGAGTTTCGCGATATCTGCATGTAAGTATCCTTTGGCGGATCCTTCAAATGATTGATAACGTAAGACCGATCCATTGTCCTTATCATTTCGTTGTGCATCAGTTGGATATCATCCGCATTGATAAGATAACAATCGATAATTGTATGATTAATCGATTATCTTGTTCAATCGTTGGCTGATAATTATTGATTGTGCGAAACGCGCAATAACACGATATACATTCATTTCTATGATGCTATAAATGATCGGTCGAACAATATGATGGTAAAATCATTCAACTGTCGATTTGTCATCTTGTCAATACGGATGATATCCAACTGATGCACAACGAAATGATAAGGACAATGGATCGATCTTTCGTTATCAATCATTTGAAGGATCCGCCAAAGAATACTTACATGCAGATATCGCGAAACTCTGAGAGAGAAAGACACCTGCACTCACGCATCATTGATATCCTGTTCGACTCATCATTGACAATCCTTCATCGATGAATTGGCGATATTTGTAATAGTAACGCAAGACCCAAATCGCGTTCGAAATAGTTTTATCGCTCTCTTTGTTGAAAATTCAGCTTCATTATTGCAGCCGAAGCAGACTGATGGTACCCTAATTGACTCCGAGACCGCAACTTCACGACGTTTATGGTCCGCGGTCAGGTAGTCTCGCCCATCGTGGATTTTACGGGCCCCGGCTGTAAAGGACAATAAAAGCCTCATAATAGGCGCAAACTTTAATTTTTTTTTCAACTTTGCGACCTTGCCACGCGTTTGTTTATTTAAAATCTCATGTTGCGTTTTGGTATTTGACATCCATAATTTTTTTATGATTTTTCAGTTTTTGAATCAAGTCTTCAACCTCAATAGATCCAGAGATAACAAAGACTGGATTATCTCCAAAAGTTATTAATTTTTTTGGCTGATTGTTGTTGGACGCTATTGGGGAACCAAATATCTATCACCTACATTTTTTGCAGCGCCCCGGAAATTTTTTTGGCAGAGCTGTAGCATCCCAAAGTCGAGCTACCTTTGAAATTGGCCTTATACCCGCGTTTTTTTACATTCTGATAACAGCTATAGCCGCAGTTGTCATCCGATCGACTTCAAAAAATGTTTATCTTGGCCGAGCTAGATGTGCTTTGACGTTATCACAGTTAAAAAAATTAACGATTTCTTTTGGAGCCAGGATAGCAGAAATTCTCTAGGTGTCAATCATTTTTAAACCGATAGTAGGGTGATGCCTCATTTATCTGGCCGATCATCTGCAATTCCTGTTGCTGAGATTATCTCGTCCAAGTCTGGTAATCACCCCTGTTCAACACAATATCCAAAATGACACAGAAGAAAATATCTGCAAAGACATTCTAAACATGACCAACCTGGAACACAAGAAAAGATCCACACAAGGAATCTGAACCCATTTCCAAATCTGATACAATGAGATCCCATGGTAAGGAAGAAAAAAACTCTAATGTGATGGGTTCAATGCTCAACTCTAAGTCCTGACACAAATGATGACAGTGAGGTGTGAGCTATATTCTATAAGTAATGATATAGTGAACCATTATCATCAGGTCCGTTTGTAATGTTTAGATTCGGAGAGATATAATAACTTTTAGGCAGCGATTAGAAAACTATAACACAAGTTTATTGATGCAAACATGTGCTTCGCTCCGTGGCTCGACGATAACTAAAAAGTTTGACGGACAACAAACAGATGGCGCTACGGTCGTCATGGCGCGTAACTACGAAGTTTTCAAACAGTATTGCTGCGTATCGCCCATAATGCCAGTACCCGCGGAATCAGTGTCGAAACATTCTCTAGCACCTCAAAAAGAAAACAATTACGATTGATTCCAATATGCACAATCCAGGATTTTTTACTCCATCGTTTAGTATCATGATGAAAGATGCCATGCAACATCACAAACATCATCAATCCGATCTTGCACCATAGAGCGAGATTCTCTACGCATGCGCACTCTTGAGAACCAAATTGTCGGGAGTAAGAGTTTCAGCAAAAGATGGGAGTAGAGTTACGCTGAACAGCTCAAACCGATCACAAGCCGGCTCGCTACTCTTCAAACCTCACCGACAGTCAGTGAGAGTCCCTACAAGGGGGTCGAGATACGGTGCTTCCGGTGCTTAATGGTCGTGTTTGATTCACCAAAGAGTTCACGACGGGTAGGAAAGCCGAATAGGTGAAAGTTGCATGAACCTGTGAAATTTCCGTGGGATATACTATCGGAAACAAGATGAACTGCCAATGGTTCGAGATCTACCGTCACACTCGCACTCATAGGTTCGGGAACCATAACCTGAATAGGATGTTCCGCCACTGATTCGGCTGGTGCCGGCATTATGAATGATGCGTAGCGAGACGAACACACCTGATGATAATGGTTCATTATATCATTACTAATAGAACATAGCTCAGATCTCACTATTGTCATCTGTGTCTCGGCTCAGAGTTGAGGATCGAACCCGTCAGATGAGCCGGGTTTTCTTCTCTACCGTGTGATCCCGTTGTATCAGATTTGGAAATGGGTTCAGATTCTTTGTGTGGATCTTTTCTTATGTTCCGGGTTGGTCATGTCTAGAATGTCTCTGTAGATATTTCCTTGGCCTGTGTCATTTTGGATATTGCGTTAAACAAGGGTGATCACCAAACTTGGATGAGATAATCCCAGGGACAGGTATTGCAAATGATTGATCAGATATATGAGGCATCATCCTAGCCTATTTTTAATGTATCAAAGGAACAGAGCGAGCAAAACACATGAATGGCAATATTGTACCCCCCGAGTTGGTTTTGCGGTACGTACCTCCAGTTTGTAGTTGTGTAATCATAATGAATCTATGGAACCATCCCTTCGATTTGTAATGTTATTCTCAGATGAAGTTTTTATTACCTGACATCAATACGATCGATGCCACAACGGTGAGATAGGAGATCTGCAATGGAGGGTCTTGACTTCTGCTTGTAAATCTTGATGTTCATCCAGTATTCGTAGCTCCAACATAATTGTCAGTTCCTCATTTTATGTGTGAGGAGATAAGTTCGTCTATATTCAGAGAGTCTGTGCGCAGGACACGCTTACAACAGTGAGTTGCAACATCACATGACATCAGTCCTTGCATTCAGTATTGATGCTCAAGAGTGAAGACTGGGGCTGGTATGATGAGTGTTTGTGATATTAGCTGGGTCTTGCATCGTCTATTCAATGTGTCAGTTGTATGACAAGGGGCCAAGTACACTCGCAGGTCATCCTACCAAGTGTAATCAAAAGATGATTGAAATATTGTCAAAATAGGTAAAAATCGCCAAAAAGTCATTAAAATTTGGAAATCTAATTATTTAACAAGTTTACTCAGATTGTCCCCTTGACACTAACATTCTAGATTCTTCATGTTCTAGTTGGTACAGAGCTGTAAGAAGTTCTTGGTAATGATTGGTGACCCAAACCCCCTTGTGAGTCTCGACCCCAGTACTCAATTGAGTTTGGATCACGAGTCTTGCCCCTTTTTTGGCTGCATACTGAAATACTTGGTTACAACTAGATACTATACAACTCAATTACGAGTTTTGACTCGAGTAATTCATCGCAATTTTTGGTTTGAATATTCTGTTGAAACTACATCCTCAAGCACTCGAACACGATTTTCCCTAGAACCTCGATATAATTCACTGAGAGGAATTATGCAACATCCACACCAGTCCAAAATGAAAATTGCTCGGAAGTCAACATATGAGGGTGGAATTGTCCAGTCCTCCCAAAATCAATGCCAAACATACTCTGTTCACCATGGAACATTTTTTGGTCAATCTAGTGTAGTTTTATTTACTTTTTCCAGATTGTGTACCTCTATTACTTCTTCATGCCAATTCTTGTGTTCAAATGATCCAGGATCCAGCTTGTTTGACCTGTGCACACTCATCCACCACGGCGGGTCGGAACGGCGAAAAAGTGTTAGGTGCGTGATCATGAAAAATACCATTTGTATATGTTTCCGGCTAGTCTTGAGATCATTTTCCCGAAAGGATTAAAATCATCAGCGGGGGATTTTCAAAATAATCGTCATTTTTGTGTTATTTAAATTCACGCGTCTTGATACTTCGACGATCCTTTTTCAATCACTCGAGGTATGATCGTTCAACTCAGAATAACTCTCAGAGCTGAACAGACAATAACATTCCCACGTATATTCATCCATATCATTCGTTGGTCTGGCCTAAGCCCGCCAAAGATGAAGCGTGATATACATTGAGATTTAGTGGAGTAGAATACCTACGTTGTCTTGATGAAAAGCCCTTCAATACGAACATTCAGTCAGGATTCAGAGCCATTCCAAGATTGTAACACTACATGTAATATAGTCGTGTACATTTGAACGCGTGTGTGATGTCAGAATCTCCGTAGAGCAATGCATATTACAGATATAGGCGAACATTTGTTTGATCGGGAAGAGACCCCAAGAGGTGAATCCACAACTGATCTATACTTTTTGAACAAATCATACATCATTTTTGAACATCAATGACATTCTCCGATCGCCAATTGGGATATTAGAACTTTTCATACGTCGCCTTCCTTTGTTGTGAGCGCTCTCTCGACCCTCCCCAGTTACTCCCTCCCCCCTTCTTCGTGGCAACTCCGAAACTCTTTTGGGGTGAAAATTCCACTCATGCTCGAGTGAATTCACTCTTTCCAATTTGTCACAACAGGAGGGGGGGGGGGCTCACTCGGAAAGGTTAAGAGAGCGGATAGGGCAGCGTTGGGCAAAATCAACTGGAAAGCAACACAACAGCTACATTCGGACCAAATTTTTACATGCAATTCTTCGATCTGAACATAGCTGTTGTGTTGCTTTCCAGTGGATTTTGCCCAACACTGGGATAGGGCTGGGATTACAACCTTATTGGAACAAAATTATATCACTCTTCCTGTTCAATCAATAGATGATCAATTCCAAATGTAGTCCATTGGACTCACATACAACTCGTAGTCTGCAACTTGGACATTCGGGATGATCGTGATGAATCTTATCCTCCGTCGACATTTGAAAAACACTGTGATGTATGGACTCAAAAGTCTGCTCGCTATGACAATATGGGCTCTTTACGAAATTGAAATCCGAACTCAACAAGTATTGGGTGCTGATAATAAACTCTCGAGATCACTCTCGACCTTAAGGATTCGAGATCAACTCTGATAATTTGTGGATATGATAAAACCTAGTCATTCAAGAAAGATAGAATAGAAAAGTCTAGTCTTTTTCATATCTATCGTGAATCTCCATCAATAAAAAAAAAAAAAAATATCGTGAATCTCCATGAGTATTTTACATATTTTGCAGACCAGTGAGTCTCTAAGATATATGGACATCACATACACGTGTAATGTTGAATGTGATGTAACTAATATGATTCATATTGGTGTTTGAACGACACTGAATCTTGACAAAATGTTCGTTTTGAACAACTTTTGATCAAAATAACGTAGGTATTCCTCCTCACTAAATCTTAATGTATATCACCACAGCTTCATCTCTGGCGGGCTTAGGCCAGACCAACGAATAATATGGATGAATATACGTGGCAATGTTGTTGTCTGTTCAGCTCTGAGTTATTCTGAGTTGAAAGATCATAGCTCGAGTGATTGGAAAAGGATCGTTGAAGTATCAAAACGCGTGAATTTGAATAACACAAAAACGACGATTATTTTAAAAATCCCCGACCGATGATTTTAATTCTTTCTGAAAAATGATCTAGAGACTAGCCCGAAACATATCCAATTGGTATTTTTCATGATCACGTACCTAACACTTTTTCACCGTTCCGACCCGACGTGCCACTTTTTTTGCTTCCGAAAATTGTTCAAGCGAGAGTCTTTTTCATTGATACTGATGACAAAAATTGCGTTATTTTTTTCTGGGTCACAAAAATGCGCGGCTGCCAGAGGCTGTATATCCTTTCCATCCATTACAATCAATTTTTTCTATCAAAGACTTTTTATCTTTTTTTTAAGAAGCCATCGTGGACTCGTGAATAAGTTCCTTGCCTTTGACGCAAAGGCTGAGTTTCAAATCTCGGACGGCATCAATGTGAATTTTCATATGTGCCTTTCGGTTACTTCGGCTGTTCGGGACCCACCTTAAACTATAGGGCCGCAACATCACCCAATAACCTCGAAAGGAGGCTGAAAATGCGTTAATGGAAGAAAGAAGAAAAAAACTATTTTTGAGCATTTACATTCAACAACTTTTAAAAATGTTACACTGATCATGTTAGTTACGTAGAAAGCTCATCTTCAGGTAGGAGAATCAACTTGGTGGGATCTACGAGAGTAAACGTGTCAAGAAGTGTTCAGGTTTGAGAAATGTCGAGTGCTGAGGATTAGGTCGTTATGATCAAAATACACATCGGTCGCTCCGACGAAACTAGCTAGTTTCATGTGAATAATCTCCTTGAAGAATGAAATGTGCAAAGAAGAACATTTAAAGTACTCTGATACGAATGAGTGTTTTCCTCACTGATTTCCATGATCTGGTTAATGCAGACTCGGCAGAACGATTGGCTTGCTCACAAAAAAATCATCTACTCACCAGTTTGAACTCCTTCTTGAAGTTTTCATTGAGCCACGCGTAGAGAAAGGGGTTGTAGCACGTGCTGCTCATGGCAATGAGATGCGCGATGAAGAAAAATGCCTTATAGTATCTCCAATTTTCAATTTCCGTGTTGAAGTCGATCACTATATTGCACAAATTCAGTGGCATCCAGCACACGGCAAACACCACCACCATAGCTATAAGCATCCTATTGGTTTTTCTATTCCTTTCTCTATCGGCTTCTTCTCTTCTACTATTACTACAACCAGGCCTATTTTTCGTTCTCCTATTCAACCTCACAGACACGCATCCATAACAAATGGCAATAATCAGAAAAGGTATCACAAATTGCAAAGTTGTCGTAAACGTACTGAATATCCTCATATCCGACTCTGTCCACTCTTCTTCACAGTAATCTATGCCATCCTGTGTGAAAAACTTCATATTTAATCCGTACGGCAGAGTCAGAATCAATGCTGCAATCCAGATGGCTACTACGATAAACACACAGGTTTCAGTCTTCATACGAGGTCTTAGAGGAAACAAAATCACATGAAATCTATCGGCTGCTATACTCGTCAAAGTGAAAGTACTTATATAGATGCTGACACCTTGAGAATAGGTTAAAAGATAACACATGGGTCCTCCAAAACTCCATGTTTCCATAAAGGTATAGAGTGGTGTGAAAGGTATTCCTAAAAAGCATAGTAGAATATCACTGAAGGCCAAATTGGCTATAAAGATGTTGGTCACTGTTCTCATGTGGACGTTTCGAATTACAACGAAAGCTACCAATGCATTGCCAAAAACACCCACAATGAAGACAATTGAATACAAACATCCCATACAGATTTGAAAGTCTAAACTTTCCATCGCAAAGTCATTGGTAAAGTTGTAGTGGACTCCACCGTTGTCTTTGGGCTCGTAGTCTCGAACTACAACTACAGAGTCAAGCGCCTCCATCGCTGACTTGAGTTGAATGTGGCCGTCGAGGCTGAAACAGATAAATGATAAAGCGAATATAGCAAACTGTAAGAATATAAACTTTGATGCGTATGAAAGTAATGATCCATGTATGGGTAAATCTGCGAAACATTAAATATTCTGCGCACTCTGTTCTTTTGGTCCACCTGCGATGATGCATCGGGATTTATTTAACTTCCTGAAATATAGGAAACGACTTGACAAAAATGGGTCAATTGTTATTTTTGGGCTAAAATAATTCTAACTAACTCAAAATTACGAACTTATGGTTGATTTTGGCACTTCTCCTCCAAGAGGTAGCCTGGATGACCAAACTCTGAACGTACCTCGGTTTTGCAAGATGAACATTCTCTACTTAATTTTGCAATTCTTAGAAAAGACCCAAAATTATCCCCTCAATGGGAATATTTGTCTGAATCTCACAAACAAGATCTTGGGACATGAACGTGCTACCAATCGAACAGATTTTACAAAACAAAGATGTTGAGGGAAAAAACGTGAATTGTCTCGGAAAGGCAGTGATTTTTCGCACATTGGTAAATCAATAGCCAGACCCAATTGCTCGTGTGTGATCATTAGTTCTGAACATTTTATCATGTTCGCTGCGACGCTGTTTTTTCGTAATTTAATTTCGATTTGAACTGGACCATCGCGATCCGGTAAAAACGCCTATACAGAGCTAGACTCTTTTTTGGCTATTTGTTTACGTCCTTGGTGGAGTAAACCACCACGATAGATTATTTTGAAAGAATTTTCCGAGCAGGTCTGAGTCGGCAAAGATTGAAAAATGAAAAATCGCGGGTCCCACCGGTGGAACCCGTTGCAGCAAACGTGTTGAACAATATAAGATATCGTGCCTTTTTCATTTTTGCTTTATGTTTCATCAATCACAGCCATAACTCTTCTTAGGACTTATGTCAGAATGAGCATATATAGATGCTGGTGGGAGCTCGCACGTGTCAACACCATTCTGGGACTCAGTACCATATTTTTGATACCTGCGAAATATGAATTTTGATGTAAAATGTCCGTAGAGTCGATATTTCAACACTTCAGAACGAAACTCTTCGATTTTATGCTGAAGATTTAGCTACAGATGAAACTTTAAGATAAAAAAAAGCGTTTCGATAAAAATAAGTATTTTGCCTGCTCGGAATGACCCATGTACAGTGGATTCCAAACGACATTACTGGGTCAAGGAAACAAATTTCATCACGATTTTTCGCGAACGAATAGAAATAAACATCGGCGGTGGCGCTAAAAACCTTTCCAGCCAAGAATTTCAAGCAACGTTTTGACTGGGAAGTATCTCCGGATTGGTGATCGGCTCGACTGGGTCCGGCAGATGGGGGGTAGATTATAAGGGCTTTACTTGTATAGGCCGGCAGATAGAAATGAGCCGCCATCCATCCGGATACGACCCCCACCAAAACTTTGCTTATAACCTGGATTTTTGTCCAGAAAGGCTCTCAGCGTCATCACCGATGTTTATTCCTATTTGTTTGCGAAAAACTGATGAAATTTTTTTTGTATAATTGTTTACGGTAATGAATATTACCGTGAATCGGGGTGACTATGGCCACTTTGAAGCTTCTAATCAAATTTTCATTGTGATTTTGTAACCAAACTTACATGTATCTTAAGTCACCCGACGCGTCTTGGCTCCTATGTCCGAAATGCTGTGCTCAGAATTTAATTTCACCTATTTGCATTCTCAAGAACTGTGAAAAACAGGGTGGCCATTTTCACCCCTGCACCCGGGGTGACTGTAGCTACCTTCATTGAGCAGCGCAAACTTCTTGTACATTTCAACACAATACGGGTATTCTCTCCTCGGAATATATTTCCTGACCACAAATACGCCCAGAGACAGAACACCAAATGAACTAGAGACTTGCTACCTTCGTTGAAACAATGAAATTAAGTCAACCACTTCAGGGTGGCCAAAGTCACCCCGGACGACCGGAAGATTTGAGAAAAAAGAGAAATGACAAGTTTACGTTCAAATTCTTGTTAGGAATGACAGCTGGAGTGGCCAAAAATGACCTGGATGACCCAAGAAATGGCTACTTGTCGTTCAAATGGTCGTTGGAAGTGGCGGAGGGGGTGGCCACAGTCACCCCGGCAAGCCAAGGATTTCCAAGTTTTCGTA
The DNA here is from genome assembly GCA_029851415.1 of Eretmocerus hayati. Classification (NCBI taxonomy): domain Eukaryota; kingdom Metazoa; phylum Arthropoda; class Insecta; order Hymenoptera; family Aphelinidae; genus Eretmocerus; species Eretmocerus hayati. The sequence goes on along the minus strand of CM056741.1, from coordinate 54,544,334 downwards.
AACGGCCGTTTTAAATGACTGTGGTGACTAAATTTAATCGGCAATAGCGCAAAATGTAGAAGACGTTATTACCTACTAAGGAAAAATCATGGGGCGGAGATAGGCGTGGATTAAGTGGGTTGTTGTGGTGGATTTTTGCGGCATGAATATTTTACTTGGAAATTTTCACTCCATTCCAACAAAAAAAAATGTCGATGGAATCCATCGCATCACAAATAATCCGCCATATACTAAAAATAAAGTTTCTCAGGTTTGAAATGAGCTTTTGAACGTCCCTCTAGGTGGTATAGCATCGGAGCTACGACTTTCACAATTTTATTCCGGCAAAGTAGTCACAGTCACCTCGGTTTACGGTATCCCTTGAGATTCACTAAGTGAGTCCCGTATTCATATGCAGAATAACAAAGCGGGTGAATTTTGTACGCAATTTAGCTTTGACAGACCCAGTAGGGTGATATGCGTATATCACTTTCTGTGTGAGCTGATTGAATCGGCTATCTACGATATTCTATGCTGATTTCGTCAATGAGAATCCGTTCATGTTTGCTAGAAATATCGGCAATTATAAGCTGGTTTCCAGCTACCTTGGCTGGTTCCCATTGGGAGAGTGGGCGATATTATAAGAAAAGTTCAAAATCGGGCGATTCCCATCGGAGGTCTCCGAACGTTTGATGAGTTTCTGGACTTTGACATGTAATTATCCTAACGGATGCAGTCATCCATATATCCCAATCAAAACTCATCTACTTGATTATAAATCGAGTACACCAAAACTTCCTCCGTGCGTTATAAACCGATCGATGCGTTCCTAGGGAATACGCTGTCTAGATTCCCTAAGTATCTTGATAGGAGTTCAAATGATCGACTCTATCTTATTTCACATGGAAGGCCTGGTCGGAACACTAAAATCCCAAATTCTGACTTTTCTCGAGGACTCTGAATCATTCTTGCAATACATTTCCATTGCAGCCATTTGGTGGTCGAATTGTAGGAATGAAATTCCTCTTGGAAATAATTTTGTACTCAATATAAATCTACACCGTATGAATAAATTTCGTGTCATCTTCTTCACTAGAGATTCGTTGAGAAAGTTCTGTGATCTTCATTCTTCAAACCAGATCTGAGATGCGTAAATGAAGTATGGAGAATATTCATGACCATACTCAAAAGCAAAATTAATGACATGGAATACGTAGTTCCTCAAACGACATTAGAAACAAATGTTTGAATAATTCTCCAAGGATATTTCATTCTGATCTATTGCCAAGAAATTTATTCCAACCATTTTAGAATTGTAACATGTGAGAAAACAATCCCTGTCTGTGTTGCAAAATTTTCACTCAGAGTCTCGAATTCATTCTCAACTGATTTTTTCTCAACTCTAGAACATTTTCAGCGCCATTGTTTCAGTTTGTGTGGGAAATTTGCTTCCAAGATCCTATTATCAAGGAAAAATTTCTCACAGGAATCTGGGAAAATATTGGAGTCTACTGGTCCGAATCTATGGCCACAAGAAACTCTCAGGACAAGCTGAAAATTAAAAACTATGTAATAATATTGTACAAGTAAAGGGCCTGCTTATATTCTTGGTGTTAACTAAGGCTTTGGTAAGAAAGCTCTCCATTCTAACTTTGCAAATGAGCTTATTATCTTGGAAAGTTTCAGGCAACACTTTTCTTGCTAATCCAGCTTGAGTAAATCGAGATAAGAACGTTGAATATTACCGCAGGCAATCAAAATAGCATTGTTGTATCGTTGAGAAAATCTCAGGTCCAATTACTCGTAATTTAGAAATTATCGTACGATCCATACTTCCGTGGTTTACAATTATGAATCACTCACTGGAAACTTGAGCGTACATACTAATTAGCAATTTGTGATTCTTGTCGCGAAATAATTTCGATCCACTATAATCCAGGTCAAAGCTGATCGAATTCCTGTTGAATGTAATGGAATCAATAGCAATCATGCGATATCACTGCACTGATAGATTCATAATTTGTTATGATTGATTGATAGGTTCATCCGGTCTAAGCCCACTATCTCGATTAAATGAAATTTAACGAATCAATATCAAATAGTCGGCCAATAAAATTATTGGATCAGACTCTCCTCGCTTCTTTGCCAAACGGTATCGTATCACCATCAAACTTCGTTTCACATTTCGTATTTCAGTCTTTAGATTCTTGTACAAGTAAAGTTTACAGTAGAAGTTAAGATTGAGTGATACAATCATATCGTATCCTTTTGGCTGGGGAATCAAGTAAGGTATAGGTTTTTATTTTCAGAAATGGATGTGATGTTCATTTTAACCCTCTCATTTCGGACGGCGTTTCCTCAGATTGAAACAATTCATTGATACGAAAAAAAATTGATGACTGGTTGCAAAATGACAGAAAATAGGACAGTCACAGTATTGAATATTTCAGTTTTCTTTTATCAATCTCGAAAACTTTATATCGGTCCTCTTTACGGCAAAAGTGTCATCGATGAAATACAATATGAGTATCAAAAAAATTCTCTACAAACTGTTTTTGAATTTTCGTGATATGAAATGCTCCCACCATCACTCAACAGAAATCTTTGCTTTTCAAAAAGACATTGATATCACGAACTAATCTCATATGGAATAAGACCTCACTTGAGAAAACTATGTGTCAAAGGCGTGCGAAGGAAAGTGGAGTGTAAAAATCTATACTACCTATCTCACGCAAATCTCTAATCATTCTTACGTACGGTTTACTCTGTAATACCAACCTATGAGTATTGAGCCAAGTTACATCGATCGAGTTTTTCTTTATGAACACTGACCGTGAGCCTCAAGGGTTGGAAATACGAGAAACTCAGCGGTCAATGGAATGGAAAAATTCTTGTCGGGTTTGATTCTAAGTACCCTCCCAGCCATCCCCCTAAAAATTCAAAACTAATATCTACCATCAGATTTCTAAATGAAGTTGATTTTACCTATTTGTCATGATAGAGGTCATGTGAACGTCCGTCGCTTGCACAGTTTATTGGGTTTTTCGTGATTTTCTCGTAACAATTCGAACAGGATGGAATTTATTGTGAGATGAGTAGAAACTTTTTTTTTTTTCAATTTTGTGAGTTGAACTACTCGGCTCTACTTGACCGTGAAGGACTTTTCCGGAACTCATTTTAAAGGTTTTTTCACGTACTTTAAGATGGCATTATTCATTTTAATCCGTCCGGATCGGGACCTTTCCAATTTGAGCTTGGAAAAGTGTCAATTTCGACGATTTTTGAGAGAACCGTTTGGCTCGTGCTGATTTGAGCCACATGAATGTTTCATCATGGGAGTTGTGGGATACAAAATTACAATTGTAGAGCTTCAAAATCCGTATCTGAACGTCCCTCTACGACGCTGCTAATCCGAGCTATGACATTTTCTCTGAGGGGATATTTCTCGCAAAAAATAGCATTCCAAATCGAGAGAGATACAGAGATGCATTTTTATGAAGTATAATCATCATTTCTGTCATTTATCATCTATATCTTGATCAAAAGAACGAGAAACTTTTGAAATATGACCCAAAAAGTGAATTTTCTCGTCATTTTTGAATACAGGTGCTAGTTTCTGCGAAAAATCTTCCCTCAGAGAAAGTGTCATAGCTCGGACTGGAAGTGACGTAGAGGGACGTTCAAAAACAGATTTTGAAGATTTAAACTCGCCGTTTTAAATCTCACAACTCCCATATTGAAACATATATGTGGCTCAAATTGGCACGAGCCAAAAGATCATCTCAAAAATCGTCGAAATTGACACTTTTCCAAGCTCAAATGGGAAAGATCCCGATCCGTAAGTGTAAAAATGAATAATGACATCTTGAAGGACGTGAAAAAAACCTTCAAAATGAGCACCGGACGAAGTCCTCTCAGTCAAATAGAGCCGAGTAGTTCAACTCACAAAATCGAAAAAAAAATTTTTGGGTGAGCTTAAACTTTGGACCGGTAGTGTACAAAATGATGTGCTTACATTTATCAAAAAACGGATGGATCCACTCTAAGTATTTGGAAAAAAATTCAAAAAAGAGTGTAAGGAATTTATTATTTTCGCGATACTTTCCTTTCATCTGAATATCTCACAGCACTTGTTCGTCGTTTTTGAATAAATCTAAGCTCATCGCTTTGTAATCTTCAAATGATGCACAAAGACTGTTACATTTTACGATAAAACTCATCCCTTTCGAGTCATTCCGCGGCAAAATCACGAAAGTAAGGGAAAACCGTAAATGAGACGAATTCTTGCATACCATTGGTGATGAGAAGATGGAAAAATTGGCTGTATCCTAAAATTCACCGATGAATAGTTTTGATTTTTGTTAGGAATTAATCGTAAAGGTATCTAAAATGAACGACCACCGGAATGGCTCGATTCCATTGGCCTCCGACTTTATTGACTTTCAAACCGACTGAAGAGCTTTACCACCTAATCACAAACCATAAGAAATCTTCTCTGCCTCGTTCTCTGCACAGTGAAATCCAAAGGGAGTTCATCCACCCCAACCGCAAGTCATTACATTCCCGTCAAAATTCCGATCTCTCCAACAAGTAAAGCTCATTTCGTTTCACAATATATTATATACTTTGCCGTAACGTAGTTGCATTATATCCTAATCCTCAATCTTCTGTGCATGCGACCGGAATAAGATCATAAGTCGAGATCCAGCCGATAAGTACAGGGTGGATTTTTCGACTGAATCCCTCTATCCTATACCTTTATCTTCTTCTTCTGGAATCTGGGCGCTTATAGAGGGATGAGAATAAGACAGACGAGCTGTAGACCCCTTAAGGTATTGGGATTCTGTAAGTTTCTGGGACATTCTCCCACATATATACCAATATAAATACATATATATTATGTGCAACAGTATTACGTGAAGTAGGAACAACAGGGTGAGATTCTCCAGTTATACGACGGAGGTCGAGACGATGAGTATTTATGCGAGTTGAGCAGAAGGGAGGAAACGAGGCCACGTTTATATTATGTACATAGATCTCTCTCTATACCGTCTATAGGAAATGAGAAACAATCGAGGGGCTGAGACTCGCTCCTGTTGCTTACAATTGAAGATTACTTTAACTTGGTGATACCCGAATGGAATGCAAAGCACATATGAAAGTTATACCAAAACTTTCAAGTATCGATCACGAGATGGTATTAGCTTCGAAAGCTTGGATTTATTGATACCGAAAGCACAGTATTAGATGTAGTGCCCCATAAATTCTTCTCTATTGTCAACTTTTTCATTTTGCGAGCTACGTTTACTTCCTAGCAAACATCCAAGCCCAGTCAAGTTTCCAGTTACCTATATTTCAACAAATACATATTAATCGAAAGGCAGAAGTTGATTTTTCAAAGATCGGAAGAAATCTCATACAATTTTCAATGAGCACGTGAAGTGAACTTTTTAACTTTTTCTCTACATCCCTAAACGGAAGCCACAAGACGTCATTGAAACTCAACAAGTCATACGGATGGACAACAAAGTTATGGGTCTAAGTGGATACGATTTCCCCATGTAATTCCCGACGTAAAAACCAATCCGTGCTCAGTTTCATCCCTTCACGTCAAGACTTTTTAATTCGCAACACAATGAACCAAAAAACACTATTTTTTGGAGTTTTTTTTCAATTTTCGAAGTTGATGACTATTTAGCCAGGAAGTATCATTTGGTCCGAATGCATATCAAGATATGTTTTCCTAGTTCCATGAATTGTGAGCCCGCTGAACATGATTTTGGTGGTTAAAAAGTGCCCGGACGTATCTGAGAAAGGATATTCGCGAATTTGCCTACCTAGTTTGTGAGAAGAAGGACCGATTTTGCGATGAATTCTCAAAAAATCATGGAACAGCGTAGAGTAGGACCAATTCAAACACACAAGGTCGCAATTTTTTGTTTTTGATCATGCTCTGAGACGAAAAATTTTCCGGTACCCGCAGACAGTGTGGTTTCAAAACGCGAGGGTAGCGCCTCTAGCCGTCGAGTTGGTATATTGCCATTAGCAATTTCCGAAAACAAAGAGGGAAGAAACCAATAGTACCGTCACCTGCGAATTATATATCTGCAAATTTAAAGGAAAGTTTCATCTATGTCAGGGCGAAATTGAGGTCAAGAATTTGCGGGCAGAATGCAGCAACACTAAAAAATTTATCCCCGATTATTTTGGGCTCAACTTTGCAAAAGTAGTCCGCACGTGGCGGTGCCATTGGTTTCCTTCCTCTTTGTCTTCGGAAATTGTTATTAGTAATATACCAATTTGGCCGATAGAGGCGCCACCATCGATTTTAAAAAGGCAGAGAGCATTCTGAACGTCAGTTCCAGGAAGGGGGGGGGGACGAATTTTGGAAGGTAAGAAAGCCTGAACGTTCCCAGTTCTGATGATTCAGAACCAAACACAAAGCATTTCCAGACTATGACGCGTGAGCTTACATCGGAGATCGATATAAAAAAAGTTCAATAAAATGAAAAAGTAATCGGTGAATTGCGGCATCATTGTCAATGATTCCGCGATAAAAATCTAACTTGATAATGCTTCATCCCTCATCGCAGCTTCTCTCATTGAAAACCATCAAGATCATCTTGAGACCATTCTAGTTGGCACTTGAAAACTCGCAACCACTCCACGTGCCTCGTGACACGTCATATCAAATCTTATTAAAAGAAAAAAGATAAAACAATCTCACGGATTTCCCCGGAATTTCACATTACGAAAATTATCAACATACTACGCACTTGTGTTTTGAAGCTAAACATCATCAAATCGCAAACGTCATTCTATAAAATCAGCCAACTTCCGCTTCCAGTACCCTTCACATTAATAAAAACTGATACCAAATGTCAACATCTTTCATCATATTTTCAATCAATTTCCTCTCATTATATCCTAAACACATTCTCCAATCCATATCAAATTCCCTTATACAACTTCAATCATTCTTCTTTCTCTCTACATATCTTTTGATTCCAGATACGTCATCAGCGTTCCATTGCCACGATAAAAATTAAACTCCGCTGTCGAAAGATCCAAAATTCCCGCTAGACCTATATCATACATATCTGCACTATTTTATACGCTATCCCGGTGCCACGATAAAAACGACACGTGTCTAAACCAAAGTGTACATACGCATTTTGCAATGAAACTCTTGTATTTCTTTTTTTTTCCTCACACGATACAATGTGCAACGCCTGCCGACCAGGCGAGTAATCATATTGCGGTAAAACTTTGACGCCTATCGAAAGTTTTGGTACTACTTCGTCCACAGACTCCAATCTAATACATATATATCTCCGAGTGTGTTTCGTTCATGGAACGGAAAGAAAAATATCATCAATTTCTTCATCGAAAGCCGATTCGTGAGAAAGAGAGAGAAAGTATCGGAAAAACTCGACATCAGAAAGCAACAAATATTCGACATCGTTAGTTTTTTGCACGATACGTCCAGAATCAGTAAGATACCAATGTATATATTGGTATGCGGGACGAAGGTTTTTCATGGATATTGAGAGTTTGCCCCTTTTGTTGTACATACATATACATATAGCCAAGATACACTCAGGTATGTTTGTATGGTGTATGAGTAATTCCGCGCGAAAGCGGACCACGAATTGCAGACATATCTCAGATTCTTTTTCCACTGTTCTTAATCAATTCTATGGTCCAAAAAATGAACTTTTCACTCTCTATGGGGTCCAAAGAAAATTTTTTGTTTCCGTGTGGAATATCTTTGCAATAGTGTTTTTAGGAAAAAATGCCAATCTTTTTTCAGTAAATTGGGTGTAGTTCCGACTTGAGATAAGATACGACCACGCAAATAGTGGCATTCGAAAGGTCTTTCAAAAATCTTTGAAAATATGTTTTGAAAAAATTTTGTTGCGGCCACGGACGCCCCCCTATGAGCAAAAAGGTGAAAAACAGAAAAAATTCGATTCCTCAAAAACCCTTCTTTTCAAAAATCTGGAAATCCATGTTTTGATGTAAAATTGCATGCTCTTCCAGAAAAAAGTGGTCCTGATTTGTGTTTTTGGGTTCTACGCTGTTTTTTCTACGTTTTATCAATATTCTCAGCTTTTTTGGTTGAAAAATGGATTTTTCTGCGCATGGGCAGAAATTTAGACTGCTGAAACCTTTCTTATTGAGAAGCTGAGAAAATTTCCTTCAAAATGACCACCTGGCGAAGTCGATTCGATGTACTGGGCCCAAAGTTAGAAAGTCTAAAGAGTGATGACACTTCTACTCGAGTCACGATACTAATGGGAAATTTGTGCAAAATCTGCATTTACCCCTCTTGAGGATGCTTCTTCATTAATGCGATGTAACTTTGGGCCAAGTGCATGGAATTGACTTTGGCAGGTGGTCATTTTGAAGGAAATTTTCTCGGCTTTTCAATAAGGATGGTCTCAGCAGTCTAAATTCCTGCCCATGCGCAGAAAAATCCATTTTTCAACCAAAAAAGCTGAGAATATTGATAAAACGTAGAAAAAACAGCGTAGAACCCAAAAACACAGATCAGGACCACTTTTTTCTGGAAGAGCATGCAATTTTACATCAAAACATGGATTTCCAGATTTTTGAAAAAAAGGGTTTTTGAGGAATCGAATTTTTTCTGTTTTTCACCTTTTTGGCGGGGCGGGACCTCATAGGGGGCGTCCGTGGCCGCAAGAAAAATTTTTCGAAACTTATTTTCAAAGATTTTTGAAAGACCTGTCGAATGCCACTATTTGCGTGGTCGTATCTTATCTCAAGTCGGAACTACACCCATTTTACTGAAAAAAGATTGGTATTTTTTCCTAAAAACAATATTGCAAAGATATTCCACACGGAAACAAAAAATTTTTTTTAGATCCCATAGAGAGTGCAAAGTTCATTTTTTGGACTATAAAATCGATTAAGAATAGTGGAAAAACTATCTGAGATATGTCTGCAATTCGTGGTCCGCTTTTGCGCGGAATCACTCGTATAGAAAATACTCGGTAAAAGTTTAGTTTGCGAGGGAGATTGGCCGATAGCTGTTGAAATCAATGTATCCGGCGAGTGCAACTTTTCTAATCAGTTCATCCTATCCGAGTCTATACTTTCACTCGAGCTTGTATCGAGATATACATGTATATTTTGATGCACCGAGCTCAGCGCGAAACGTCAATGTTACAGCTATTGGATGTTTCACTCCATCTCAAATCACGCCAATGGTATGCAAGCGCCGTTCACTTTCTGAAAGTTTCCGTTCGCATCTTCCTCTCGCATTGTTACATTGTATTTTCTACTATAGGAAACCATTATCTCACAAAGCTATCGCGGAATTTGAGGAAAATTATCATTCCAACTTGATTCTGGGAGATTGAATTCTGTGTAGAATAGATACATAAATTATTTTTCCAAGACTTCAACATAATGTGATGATGCTTCATGTGATGTCAACATAATTTGTCAACTCCATGAAGCACTATATCACTTATTCAAAAAGTTTCCATGGATATTCAATTGAGGGGGTGGGTGGAAAAAGGGCGTAACCGCTATTATGCCCTTTTTCCGGACATCGCTTTTTTTAAGCCCCTATATCAAGGTCTACCACCCCCCGAAATCCGTTTTTCGTAAGACCCCAAAAACCGTTTGGCAGATAAAAGGGCGTAATCACCATAACGCCCTTTCATCTGCACGATAAAAAAGCGTAAGTGCAATAATAGGATGTTAAAAGGGCGTAACTGCTATGATAAGATGTTAAAAGGGCGTTATTGCTGTGATAACATTCCAAAAACAGGGCTTAATTTCTTGCTCAGCCTAACCGGATTTGGAAAAAGGGCTTAAGTACCGAGGAAAAGTTTTATGAAAATTCTCCAGAGCCTGGAAACGCCTTTCCACCTAATATAACGATGGAAACATGTTGTGTTACCTTCAAATTGAGTGTTTTTACCCTTCCCTGGTTATAAAAATTTCTTGTCATTTTCACACGACTGATAGAAGCTTCTCGTGTCCATAGAACCGTGGAGCATGAATCGAACCACCCCCTAGCAATCAGATATCTTTCAGAACATGCCCACGGACACTGTCAAAAAATTTGGACACGATTGGACTTGATCGCAAGATTTAATTCCACTTTTTGTGAGGACGAAAGGCCAAAATTTGACCCTGTACTCGGAAAAGGGGCGTGATTGCATTTTTTGGAATAGAAATTGCTGAAGAAAGCTCACAATCAAATTTCATCCCCCAACTCAGGTTGGGCTATTTTGAGAATTCTATCTTATTCGAAATGAGTCAGCTCCACTCGTCCAATTATGTCTTTAGCGGTTTCTATTAAGATTTTATTGATTTTCTCAAAATGACTGTTTTGCAGCTACGCCCTTTTTCCGGACATCGCTTTTTTTGAGCCCCTATATCAAGATCTACCATCCCCCGAAATCCGTTGTTCGTAAGACCCCAATAACCATCTGGAAGATAAAAGGGCGTAAGTGCAATGATAGAATGTTGAAAGAGCGTAACTACTATGATAGAATTTTAAGAGGGCGTAACTGCGGTGATAACATCTCAAAAGCAGGGCTTCATTTTTTGCTCAGCCCAACAGGATTTGGAAAAAGGGCTTAAGTATCTGATTGGAAAGATTTAAAAGGGCGTAATTACTCTGTAACAGGGCGTAAGTGAGGGCGGATCAGGAAAAAGGGCCTAATTACCGAGGAAAAATTTGATAAAAATTCTCCAGAGTCTGGAAACGCTTTTCCACCTAATATAACGATGAAAACATGTTGTTCCGCCTTCAAATTGAGTGTTTTGCCCCTCCCCTGGTTATAAAAATTTCTTGTCATTTTCACACGACTCATAGAAGCTTCTCGTGTCCATAGAACTGTGGAGCATTAATCGAACCACCCCCTAGCAATCAGATATCTTTCAAAACATGCCCAGGAACACTCTCAAAAAATTTGGAGACGATTGGACTTGATCTCAAGATTCAATTCCACTTATTGTGAGTAAGAAAAGCCGAAATTTGACTCTGTATTCAGGAAAAGAGCGTGATTGCATTTTTTGAAATTGCTGAAAAAGGCTTGAAATCAAATTTCATCCCCCGGCTCGGGCTGGGCTATTTAGAGAATGCTATCTTCTCCGAAATCAGTCAGATCAACTCGTCCAATCATGTCTCTAGCGATTTCTATCAAGTTTTCATTGATTTTCTCAAAATGACCGTTTTGCAGTTACGCCCTTTTTCCATCCGCCGCCTCAATTGTAGAAAGATGCGACTCTCACTTCGCTGAAAGCTACTTGACGTTAAGAATACATGTCAACTCCTTCAACGTGTGGTTGTATTTCTGATAAAATCGGTACACATGCTGATGAAACATGGCCAAAGGGACTAGGCGGTTAAGCATGGTGAAGTGGACCTTGTCAGATATGGCCCCGAAAATATTTTTCCCCACTTTCTAACACCAAATGATGAGGGAAGAAAAGGTTTGTAGGTCCCAAAATCGCCCCTGTTTTTTACGGCACCCCAGAAACCCTCTAAAAAACGCTAAAAATCGATGTTCCTTCTATCAAATCGCATTCTGACGCATTCCAACGAATCGATCTGAAAATCCTTGAACATACTCTTGAAATGTAGGTAATCATAAAGAAAATATTTTCATCCCGACAACTCTCGATTTAGGGCCTAAAAAAAATTCTTCAAAACTTCAAAGTCAATTTTCTTGTGTAAATTGGAAAGAACTATGTTAGAAAACCATTGCATCGTGTTTATCAGGTTATTTTGCATCAAAAACAAGTATTTTTGGGATTTTTTAGGTGGTGGAACATGGTCAAAAGTGCAAAAAATCGTTTTCAAAGCAAATTTTGATTCAGTAATTTGCATCTTCTGCGCATGTGCGTCCTCCTACGTCTCTGAAAGTATTCTCAATCGATAGCTGATGCAATTTCCTTCAAAATAACCACTTGAAGAAGTCGATTTGATGCAGTGAAACCTGAGATCTAGCTGGTCCAAAAAATGAAGAAATCCAAGGTACCAAATCCGTGAAGCCGTGGCTCCTTCAATGGCCCCGAAAAGTGCGAATTTTGAGTCGGACTGTTTCAAAGATGTGAACATGTGTTTTCGATGTAATTTTTGACGTAGAAACCGAATCCGTGGTCAGTTTTGTTCCAAACCTCCAAGATTTTTGATGACACTCAAAAAACCGACCGGGTGGTGTACGGCCATTTCCAGCCTTTTTCTACACATTTGAGATGTATGATGAGTATCGGCAAAGGTTTGAACTTGTCGCATAGAGGATGCAAGTATGTTTTCCTTTGTATTTTGACCAGCTGAAGACAATAGCGATGGTTTTGAGGCACAGAAATAACTCGAGACAGAGATATAAGGTGCATGATGCAGTTTTCTCTGATGAGATCATAAAACAAAATATAGCTCTATCAGCCCAAATCTGACTCCCAACTCATTCCCAAGCCTCAAAATCATCGGCATCATCATCAGCTGGTCAAAATACAAAGGAAAACGTACTTGCATCCTCTATGCGATAAGTTCAAACCTTTGCCGATACTCATCATACATCTCAAATGTGTAGAAGAAGGCTGGAAATGGCCGTACACCCCCCGGTCGGTTTTTTGAGTGTCATCAAAAATCTTGAAGGTTTGGAACAAAACTGACCACGGATTCGGTTTCTACGTCAGAAATTACATCGAAAACACATGTTCACATCTTTGAAACAGTCCGACTCAAAATTCGCACTTTTCGGGCCCATTATGAAGGAGCCACGGCTTCACGGATTTGGTACCTTGGATTCTTCCATTTCTTAAACTAGCTAGATCTCAGGTTTTACTGCATCAAATTGACTTTCTCAAGAGATCATTTTGAAGGAAATTGCATCAGCTATCGATTAAGAATACTCTCAGAGACGTAGGAGGACGCGCATGCGCAGAAGATGCAAATTACTGAATCAAAATTTGCTTTGAAAACGATTTTTTGCACTTTTGACCATGTTCCACCACCTAAAAAATCCCAAAAATACTTGTTTTTGATGCAAAATAACCTGATAAACACGATGCAATGGTTTTCTAACATAGTTCTTTCCAATTTACACAAGAAAATTGACTTTGAAGTTTTGAAGAATTTTTTTTAGGCCCTAAATCGAGAGTTGTCGGGATGAAAATATTTTCTTTATGATTACCTACATTTCAAGAGTATGTTCAAGGATTTTCAGATCGATTCGTTGGAATGCGTCAGAATGCGATTTGATAGAAGGAACATCGATTTTTAGCGTTTTTTAGAGGGTTTCTGGGGTGCCGTAAAAAACAGGGGCGATTTTGGGACCTACAAACCTTTTCTTCCCTCATCATTTGGTGTTAGAAAGTGGGGAAAAATATTTTCGGGGCCATATCTGACAAGGTCCACTTCACCATGCTTAACCGCCTAGTCCCTTTGGCCATGTTTCATCAGCATGTGTACCGATTTTATCAGAAATACAACCACACGTTGAAGGAGTTGACATGTATTCTTAACGTCAAGTAGCTTTCAGCGAAGTGAGAGTCGCATCTTTCTACAATTGAGGCGGCGGATGGAAAAAGGGCGTAACTGCAAAACGGTCATTTTGAGAAAGTCAATGAAAACTTGATAGAAATCGCTAGAGACATAATTGGACGAGTTGATCTGACTGATTTCGGAGAAGATAGCATTCTCTGAATAGCCCAGCCCGAGCCGGGGGATGAAATTTGATTTCAAGCCTTTTTCAGCAATTTCAAAAAATGCAATCACGCTCTTTTCCTGAATACAGAGTCAAATTTCGGCTTTTCTTACTCACAATAAGTGGAATTGAATCTTGAGATCAAGTCCAATCGTCTCCAAATTTTTTGAGAGTGTTCCTGGGCATGTTTTGAAAGATATCTGATTGCTAGGGGGTGGTTCGATTAATGCTCCACGGTTCTATGGACACGAGAAGCTTCTATGAGTCGTGTGAAAATGACAAATGACTCTCAGAGACGTAGAAGGATGCGCATGCGCAGAAGATGCAAATTACTGAATCAAAATTTGCTTTGAAAACGATTTTTTGCACTTTTGACCATGTTCCATCACCTAAAAAATCCCAAAAATACTTGTTTTTGATGCAAAATAACCTGATAAACACGATGGAATGGTTTCCCAACATAGTTCTTTCCAATTTACATGAGAAAATTGACTTTGAAGTTTTAAAGAATTTTTTTTAGGGCCTCAATCGAGAGTTGTCGGAATGAAAATATTTTCTTCATGATTGACCACATTTCAAGAGTATGTCAAAAAATTTTCAGATCGATTCGTTGAAATGCGTCAGAATGCGATTTGATAGAAGGAACATCGATTTTTAGCGTTTTTTAGAGGGTTTCTGGGGTGCCGTAAAAAACAGGGACGATTTTGGGACCTACAAACCTTTGCTTCCCCCATCATTTGGTGTTAGAAAGTGGGGAAAAATACTTTCGGGGCCATATCTGACAAGGTCCACTTCACCATGCTTAACCGCCTAGTCCCTTTCGTAGTTTTGCCAAAATAGTGTAAGTAATTATACTTACAAGGGGAGGTCCAACCTTGTGGAACACGGATCTTGATGAAACTCTGGGAATCATCTTGTTTCGGTGAAAAATGAAGGTATCTCCAAGGGTTTGATCCCATGCGCCTCGTATCCCGAGATACAGCTATGGAAGTTATCATTGTTTGTATATCTATGTATAGGAATTTGTAATATCGGCCTATATTGGCAATGCTAATCTCCATAGCTGTATCTCGGGATAGAAGGCCCATGGGATTAAAACCTTGGAGATACCTTCATTTCGCACCGAAACGAGATGATTCCCAGAGTTTGGGACGAATTCAGAACCCGCAAGGTTCGACCTCCCCTTGTTAGCTCAGCAACCGTTTCGCAAAGATCAAGTTACAATGATATGTGAGTGATTCCGCCGAAAGTGTGATTTCTCATATTCTAAGTTCTCCCCTCCCCAGTTTCTACGGTTTAGAATATACATTGTAAGAATAAGGAACTTGCGTGTTTTTCAATTTCAATTTCAACAGATAGACCAGGTACGATTTATAAAGTAATTATTTTCCCCGAAATTCTTCTATGCACGGACTACGCGAGTAATAAATTATTGTAAATCGTTCAATATTTGCAACGATTCAAACGCTCCGGAAAAAGCCGAGCGACATGACCGAGCGTGCCCGAACCCCGCATGCGTGTGTTGTATCTGTGTGTTATGTTTACAATGACGTTCAAAACGAATAACATCATCAACGCACCAAATTTACTGATAAATAACACTCTCCGAGTAGACAAAAATTACAGAGATCACGGAGTAATAGTTATTGCCGACTTGCGAGACTTGTCGTCATCATGCGGATCCCGAAATCAAGTCTAACCTCAAACGTCGTGCGGTGAATGAAGCGGACGATGCGCGGCCGAGCCTCCGCAGCAGACGACTGAAAGATTCCTAGGTGTAGGTTCAGCACCCTGGCAATCGTGACGTCACGACTGTCCGACCAATCAAAATCGTTTGAGCGCGAATCTAATAATTACGACTTTTCAACGATTCTAATCGCGAATTCTTAAATGTAGACGGCATATTTTCAGCCGAAACTTTTGCAGATAGTCTACACTCACCCTAATAACCAGATTCAGATTAGAAGCAAGCTGAATATTTTTTCATGCAAGTTCCTTATTTTCTAGTGATTCATTGGTGCGGAACTATTTGATCCGATCTTCAATCTCCCTGTATTTTGGACTGCTTTCTGAAGGTCTAAAATGTCAAGTTGGCAACCAACCTACGACTTTTGCTATCACTGCGACGCATATACCAAGGGATATACAGAGTCAAAGCTGCCTGTATATGTCATTGTGCACTTGAAATGGTATAACTCTAAATAAAACAACTTTCCGAGGCGATATCAAAGCTCTAGCTTGCGCACGCACATCCGACATTTTGAAGACGGGTTTGCACCAAAACTGCTTGGATAGTAGTAATTAAGTCGACAAAGTCATTCTAACCGATAGAGTTGTCATCTAGAAAAAAAATACACCCAATCTTTGTGCAACAATAGCCAAAAACTCGAATCTGCAGCCGAGCGTACCATATGAACGTATTTTCAGAATAGCGTACTAAATCCTTTGTAACACATTCCCTTGAAGTATTTGTTCGCATTAGTGCAAATCTATGCGGAAAAGAGTCTACAATTAGTTGCCGAGTTGTAGGAATATTTTGTGAAGCAAAACGTCAATTCCACCCTCCCTACCACCCCTTTGACTTGGCTTATCTTCATCTCATTTCAGCATTGGCAGATGTAGCATCAGACTTTCCCATTTCATGCCCAAAGGAATGGAAATCGGCTGCAACGAGCCACCAAAACTTATCGGGGATTGTAATAATTTTCCATCCGAATCGCTTCGGGCCTTATTCTAATGTGTTTTTGTCTCGGGCGTTGGGAGAAAAAAGCGATAATCGCCGTTTCCGCTTCCTAACCTATCAATTTAATTGTTATCTAAATATGACTCGATCCCATGTTCAGATAACTATGAACTGTATAATCGAAAAGAGCGTTAAGGGTTTGGAAGGATGTGTCACGAAATATAGTCAAATGATATTCACGTAACAATGGAAGTGACAAACTAGTTCGTTTACTAATCATAAATAGGTGGAAATGGGAATTGCTGGATTTTTTCCAGGGAGGGGTAGAAGAAAACCCAGTGATTCCCGTTCACGCCTACTTAAAAGAATGTTTTCCCCTATGAGTGGAATACAAGGAAAGATCTGATGATAGGACATATCCCAAAAGAATAGAAATGTCCCACCGGCAGACCATAAGCACTAACATTATGCCCACCCGGTAAACCGAGTGAGCATAATTCTAGTGCCCGTGTGCCCTGAGGACTAAAATCTCCTGCTCTCAGCCCTGCAGTGTTGGCGAGCCAGCATTCCCGGACGGGGGGCAGCTAATCACTATCTAACCAACCCACCCCGGAACCGCGTTAGCATTACTTCAGGGTGGGCGGCGTATCGTACGCCTTCTATCGTTCCCCTCCGGTGTGTCCGTTCTTCTGTCCTCTCTCTATCGTCGATGTTTGTTACGCAGCGCCTCTTGCCTGGCGCTGCAATGCCCGTTCTCGGTCTTCTTTTCGGGGGATCGCCGTCTTGATGTAGGTGGCGATCTTATCCCCCGTCTCTTTGCTGCAGAGCATGGATGGCACTAGGTTCTCAAGAGTGATCTGAGTCCTAAGCCCGTCCACGAACTCCGCTCTCTCTGTGTCTGTGTTCACGCACTGGAAGAGTGCGTGCTCCGCATCATCAACCTCTGCTTCACCCATTTGCTAGGCCGGAGTCTCCCTTCTTTGAAACCGCTCCAGGTACTCTCCGAAGAAGCCATGCCCACTGAGCGCCTGTGTCAGCCAGTAGTCCAACTCTCCGTGAACTCGATCGATCCACCCGGCTAAGTTGGGATCAATCTTCGATTTCCCTTTTTTGAGTTTCCGCATTCTTTCTGCCACTCTTCGACAGTCTCTCTCCTCTTGACGTCTCGGATGAGGGCCTTGCGAGTGGGGGTGAGGACGACTCCATTGCTCTTGAGGACTTCTTCACGTTATCCACGCACTCTCTCGGCTACTATTAGGCGAATGGGTGGTATACCTGCTAGCACACAAGCTGCGTGGTCATACACTGTACAGTAGGCGCTGATCGTCCGGAGCGCGGAGCGTCGCTGGACTGGGCCTAGCTTCGCATCAATCACAGACGCCCTAGCTACCTGACCCCAGATTGATGCACGGTGCACCGTACCTCATGATGGAATAGGTCACAGTGCTGACTAAAGCTCTTCGATTGGGCTTGGGTCCACCGACATTTGGCATGAGTCGTTGCAGGGCACCGCCGACCCTCCGCCACCAGCGCTGCTTCCCTGACTTGAGCCTCGTAGCTCCATTGGTCATCAAACCACACCCCAAGGTACTTGAGTTCGCTCTTGAGTGGGATCTCGTGCCCGTTGATGGTGAATATGCGCATCTCGAAACTCCTCCTCTTGGGCACCAACATCGCTTCACACTTGTGCTCGGCGAGCTCAAGATGGTTTTCGGGAAACCACTGGCCAATGCGTTAGAGGGTTTCGTTCGCCACACACTCCACGTCCCCCGCAGTCTCGGCGACATCGACTAATGTCGCATCGTCCACAAAGCCAATGAGCTCCACTCTCTCTGGGAGGCGTAAGTTTAGGAACTCATCATATAGCGTGTTCCACTCGAATGGACCTGACACGGATCCTTGCGCTATCCCTACAGAAAGCTTCATCTCAACTCTTCCCTCGACGGTGTCGCATACAACAATTCTGTCGCGCAGCCCATCGCCGATGACTGCAAGCAGATAGGGGGGACTCTCCCGTCCAGGGACTTATGAATACGTTCCTAGTTTGCCATGTTAAAGGCCTTCCTCACATCAAGGCAGATGATGACGCAGAACCCGCCACCTGGTTGGGGTTCCATTGTGTACGCTTTGCGGACTCTACTCAGTACACACTCGATTGCGTGCATTGTGTTCAGCCCCTTGCGAAAGCCAAACTGCATCGGAGACATCCCTCCGCTGCGCTCGTACTCTTTTTCCGCACGGTTCAGGATCATGCGGTCATACATCTTCCTGATGTTGTCCAGCATATTAGGCGGCCGATTTGACGAAGGCTTCGCTGCTTCTCCACCCTTGCCCCTCGGTATGAAAATCAACTTCTGCCGCTTCCTTGCTTTCGGGAACACGCCTGCGAGCAGGCCCTTGTTGAACAACTTCAACAACAAGCTGGGCTGCTCTTGGACCAGTTACTGTCTTCAGGGCCTCATTAGGAATCCCATCTAGCCCCGGAGCCTTACCGTTTGCTAATCTCTCAGCTGCGAATCGTAGCTCTTCCTCGTCGAAAAGGGGGATTGGATCGGATACGCGCCGGGTTATTTGTGTCTGGGCGCACCTTGCGGATAGAGTGCTCTTGCTATCCTGATGAGTAACTCTATATCAGTAGGCGCTGTAGGCCCATTCTTCGTGTGCAGTCTGCTCATGACAAACCGGGACGGTATGCCTCGCGGATCGCGGTCTGATATGCTGCAGAGCTCCGCCTAGCACTTTCACTTGCTGCGACGAATAGCATCCCGTAGGAGCTTCTTCGCCTCTTTGTAGGCCACTTCGTCTGCTGCGGCTGAAGGAGGTCTGCGTTTGCGCGCTCGCTTTGCTCGTCTCTTCTTGGCGTTTGCGCTGCCACGAAGGTCTCCGATCTCTTCGTTCCACCAGCATGCTGCCTCCTTTGGAAACGCGGTTGCTTTCTCCCCGGCATGGAGGCGTCACAGGCTCAGGTGATGGCCCGAATGACACCGGTTGCCGTCCCTTCCGACAAGAGCTCTTCTTCGAAGGCCTCTGCTTCAAGGATCGCTACCTTGAAGCTTTCCTCGTCAAGTTTACGGACATGCCATCCCTCGATCTGCCGTACTGCGCCGTCTATTTTGAAGGGGATATGGTGGTGGTCGCCAAGCGTTTCCGAGTCGATGACCTACCACTTCGTGACTCACTTCATGAGTGACGAGCTAACAAACGTCAAGTCGAGCACTGAGGACGATGGCCCTCTGTGCCATATCGCTTTTCCCACATCGTTGAAACAGACCAGGTCAATTGGGCCATGGTCGTTTCTAGCGCGTTGCCCCTCTCGTTCTGGTCCTCGCTCCTGGTTGGAGCCTTGGAGTTGAAATCCCTCGCTACTATCGCGAGGCCTCACCACCGTCTCAGACTATTCTCGAGTTCTCGCAGTTCCGGAAGGAAGACATGCATCGGTGCATTCGGTGAGCATATATAGGTGAGAGTAGCATCTATACACTGCAATAATATCGCCGATGACTCTTTGGGCGAAGCCCGTACCTTTGGTCGGTCTTTTTGTCTCTCTAAGGCTTCCATTCCAGACTTGGATGGCCGACATCCCCCCTCCCTCCCCTAAGGTCTTGAGTGGTTCGTGGTCACTCTTCTCGGAAATACTGCTCGGAGATGATGAAGACATCTACTCCCAGTCTTGAGGCCTTTGCATCGAGTAGACTGTGAGCATTGTTGCTTGTGCGGAGATTCGCTTGCAGGAAACTAGCTATCTTTGCGCCTCTTCCGGCCCTTTCATACTGCTCGCGCCCGCTGGAAGGCCTTGCAGCACTGCATGCCCGATTTGTGTTTGTTGTGTGCTTTGAGACCCTTGCAGCTCAGGCGTTTCTGCTCTCCGGTTGCACATGCCGCTGCCATGTGGCCTTCTCCCCCACAGTTCAAGCAATGTTTTGCCCGCCCCGGCTATGGCTTGTTGCACTTTGCGGACAAATGCCCGTATTGCAAGCAGTTGTAGCATTACGGGATTCCGCTTTTTCCCGGACCCGCGCGTTAATGAAATCTACCCGGACTTTTCTTCTGGCGAACACTCCTTCAGCAAGCCGCTCTGGCAGTGTGATCACCGCAACCTGAGTATCCCTGTTTCCTGTGCGGATGGTCCTAACCATGATGCTGCTCGCATGCTGTGCTCTGAGTTCCTTCACGAAGGCTTCCTTGACTCCTGGAGTGTACTCACGTCGTCGAGGTCAAGCACTTCCAGCATGACCGTTGGAGGAAGGCGCCGTACCTCTCCGGCTTCTTGAATCACCCCCTTAAGAGCATCCTCAACGGCCTCTGCCTTCATCCCCTTTCCGAGTTCGATGAGTAGATGTCCCTCTTTCGAGTTCCGCAGTTTAGACACTTTTGAAACCACTTGCCTCGTTCCGTCTCCCTGCTTGACTCTCTTGATCATATCCGCGTAGGACAAGCCATCTTCCTTTACTTCTGTGAGGAGTGCGTTAGGTATAATCCTCTTCTCATTTCCCTTGTTCTAACTCCTTTTCTTCTTCTTCACGGCTCTGCCCTGGTTGTGGGGACGCTTCTCGTTTCCCCTACATCCCCTGTTCCGTTTCGCAAATTGCCAGCTGGACCCGTTGTCCGTGGGCTGACCGTTATCTGACCAGGTTGTCAGTGATGTCCCTGACCTACTTTTCATCTAGTAAGTGAACTATCTCGTTACTCTTATTGCCATGCAGATATCATCTGACTATACTTCATTGCGTATCCTTCCTAACCCCCGAACACTCGTCATCATCACAGAATTCGAAGATTGGTGTAAAAATCATCTCAGAATAGAATTGATTCATTTTTATGTCTCAATCTAAGCCATAGGCTAGTAAGCAGAAATGGAGATCATCGCTCTCTCTTCCCCGCGACTGAGGGGATAAATGATTAGAATAAGGCCCGGGCCCGTATCTTGAATTTTACCGCTAAATTTTCCGGCTAACCTGGCGCTCTACCGGTAACCTGTAAAATTAGGCTTAAACGCCATCGGCAACGCAAACAACGGCAAACCGTGACAGCAAAATTACGGAAAACCGAGGGGGTCACTCTCTCGCGGAGAGAGAGTGTATATTTAACAATCACTCTCTAGGTAAATGAGTAAGATAACATTTGAGGAAATTCGATTTTTTTGTGGTTTCAAGACCCCTCGGCAGAACCATGGAGCAGGAACCGAATGACCCCAACCCCTGACTCATAGACGTAGGAAACAATCCTTAATTTGAGTTCATTTTCCTCGAAAACAATGCAGGGACATACATGATTGTGACAGAAAAACAATTCCTCTACAAAATATACGCGAATAAAAATACTCCACAGTGCTCAAATTTCGACAGAAAAAGTTATGGACATGATTCAACTATCAGTACTTCTTTTCACTTAATTTTGTAGGTAAGGTAAGTGTACCTCACTTGCCCCCATCAAGTCATTTTCTCAACGACAGCTCCGGCCTCCCTCAATATTCTCCAACGTACTTTAGCTCATTTTGAACCTCGTTTCACCCTTGAAATGAGCCAAAGCACGTCTAATTTTTCCCGACTGGAGGCGAGCTGATTCAATTTTCTCCTCCAAAACAACTTAAATCAGCGTTTTTTATCGACATGCAATCACATATGAAGCTCAACTCCGTTCCAAAAAACTATTTATCCGTCCATACGCAGAAACCGCGCATTTCTGCGTACAGACGTATTAAACTGCATATGCGTCTCGTGCGGAAACATTTTTCCTTCTGGAAACCAACCTGGACGTTGCCTTTGCTCACGTCCAGCCCGGTTTTCCGAAGAAGAAAATGTTTCCAGCACTTGACGCGTAATGTATTATTCTGGCTCGTTTTGACGTGATGAACATATTCGGATTGGCAAAGCGGTTATCCTGCAAACCCTTTCGAGATAGCAGAATGGAGATATTTTGGGTACACTCCGATGTTAAGCCTTGTTTTACGAATCATCTCCGTGTTTTGCACATAAAGTACTCCACATGCGAGTTTTGCAACCCTCAAAGAAGAATTTTGAACGTGTTGAGACAAGAAATCACATGCCTTGAGGTACGTCAATTGGACAAACTAAATTAATTTGGTACCGATTTTACTGAACGCAATTTTCTCTGTGATTTCTTGGCTGTAGAATCACGAAAAATGGAAAATCCACTTCAATATTCGGTCAACTTCAAAATCCACTTCAAAATCCACTTCATAATCTAAAATACTTCGTTTGGTCCTATCTCAACATAACAAATGTAAAAAAACCGCACATGGAGTCAAATTGGGTACACTTGCCTTATGTATACAAAATGGAAAAAATACTAGTCTAATCACGTTTATCACTTTTCTCTTCGTTTATCTCTTATCTAAATTTGAGCAGTTTAGAGTAGTTTCATTCGCACATAATTCGAAGAGAAATCGTATCGCTGTGTTTAAGAAGAAAAAGAAAAAAAAAGTATTCCTGTGTCGGTCATGTATATTCCTGCATTATTTTCGAGAAAATCAGACTCCAATTAAGGGTTAACCCCTGTGTATACAATGTGCGAGGGTTCAAAATCATTGGATTTCTGCTCTATGGTTTCCCCGAGGAGTCTTAAAATCACAAAAAATCGAATTTCCTCATATGTTATCTTACTCACGTACATAGAGAATGAGCGTCAACTAACACTCTCGCTCTCTCTCTCTCTCTCTCTCTCTCTCTCTCTCTCTCTCTCTCTCTCTCTCTCTCTCTCTCTCTCTCTCTCTCTCTCTCTCTCTCTCTCTCTCTCTCTCTCTCTCCGCGAGAGAGTGGTCTCCTCAGTCTTCCGTACAAACTGCAAGAGTGGCAAATTTTACAGGTTACTGACAGAGCGCCACCTATGCCGTCAAATATTGCTGTAAAAGAATACGTGCCCCGCAACGATTTTGGCCCAAAAAAACTCACTTTTGGCAGAGTCACCCACATATTTTTTTGGAATGTTGAGAATGAGTTAGAGGAATAATTTCATAACGCGGAATGTGGTCAATACCGTTGTGACACCTAAAAGCACGGAAAGTATACGACAGGCGTCTTTTAGGGTTTGTATAAAAATGGTTTCATAGTATAAAAGCAGTAATGCATATCAATCATATCTTGGACACTCATCATCTCACGCTTGAATATGACTCGTCCCCATATGAGAGTGTTATTCGGGTGAGATAGTGATGCAGGAAGGGGGAAAAATACGTGCGTCACGCCTCAAGAGATATGCTTGATATAGTCACATTGTTATAGACCCCAACATCATATGCTCGAGAGAGCAGTGTTTTAGGAATTTAAAATTTCCCGCTCCATTCCGATGAGCGTGACGTTATTATCTTGCGGAGGTATAAAATCAAAGCTTGATGAAAGAACGAATCAATCATGCAAATTTTTGTCTTTCTCGGAAAATATGTTTATATGTACGCGTATATGGATATAAATGAAGCTATATATATTAAAGAGTGATTGCGTTCCTTGTTCTCCTTAAAATGAGATTCTTGTTCATCACAACCACCGGATGTAGATTGATGAATTATGAGACGAGAGATAAAAGGGCTTTTATCGAAATTAAATGGGAAAAGGGTGACGATTCGAGGCGTGTAATCGGGAAATCAACATTATGATGGGGTTGAACAGCAAGAGTACAATTTTGGGCTTGGCAATTCGTTGATATAATTCTTGATTCCTAAATATAGAATGTGACGAGTCATTCGCTGCCATTGCAACGAATGCATAATTATAGATTCCCATTGTGATTGGAGCACTTGAACAGCTCAAAGGAATTCAAAAGACAACAGTGACGCGATAATTACTATATACGAATTTCCCTTCGGTGAGCAGTTTATTAGTTGACTGTACATTGTCTCATTTTGCCGCTTCAAATACACATAGGTACTTTTTGAAACTCCTTACACATTTCAAATGACAGTTTTCCCTTTTTTATAGGTGCGACAGAATCTGTCATCATGTGATGTTCCAAGTATCTTGCACTAGCATCCGTGGAATAATTTTCTTCAAGGTGTCATTTTATAAAGTAGTAAGGGTAATGAGTCATTTGCAACATTCATTAGCTTATTACTGTTCAAGTCAAAAAAATATTTAGTATTAACCGGAAAATAGGTAGAGTAAATTTTTGTGAAGTTCTTATTATGGGGCACAAAACAGATTCGCGGTTTTTCATCGCAGAACGCATTTTTTGGTGCTAGAAAAATTTAAGATGCAAAATCAATTCCTTCCTCAGTACCCTTCATTCGGTCTCTACAGCTTAAGACTCTTTTTGGAGATAAATGAAGTACACCAACCTCTCGTGCCTAGACTTTCGAAAAAATGTAATGAGCAGATTTTAGCATCTTTTCTCGTAGAACGCTTCCTTTTCGTACATTTTACCGTAAATTATTATCGTTCACATTTCCCATTACTCCGTATCAATGTGAATAACTTCCAAATTCCATAAAGTGACTAATGTGAATAAATAATACTGAAAGATTAATTTTCACCGTGGAGTCGCGTTTCAGAGAAAACGATGGATTATTCGCGAAAATCTAATATTCCAATCAGAGTTTAAGATCCAGCCAGATTGAAGACTTTGATCAATAAATTGAATTCTAAACCATCGTTTATTCACACCGATTCTAATCTCAACCTCTCCAAGGCATCACCTGTGTGCTATATGACATAATGTCACTAATCGATGTTAAAAAATTTGAGTACGATATTTGGTAAATAACTGCATCGCAAATAGTGGGCAATAATGACTTTGTATCTATAGTCTGTCATCACCCTTACCCACGAAAAGGACATGCCTATTGAAAATTCACTTGGAATAAACCAAATAACCATTTTATTGCTTCTCTTCGAACTTTGGAAGAACGATAGTGACAATATTCAGAAAACTGAACGCTTCCCCCTGGATTGCCTTTAGTTTTGAAGAATTCGTGGAATATACGTGGGCCCCAGAAAATCATCAACGCTAGTAGGCGCGCGACGGCTATTTTGGCCGACACTGTTTCGATAACATTCCGAACAACCACGCTCGGATTGACCCAGAAATGCTCAAACAGCTAGGTATAGTGACGTCAACATAGCTTAGCTAATTCGCCGAAAAGATTGGAGAAGATTTCTGAATCTAACTCACCCAAAGTGGGGAAGTCGGTGTCTTCAATCGACGCGCGCCTACATACTCTCGCGTTAATCTTGATGATGAATCCTTGCACTCGTTAAATCATACCAGTAAATCATGATCGGTAATTAAAATACATTTTATCCATAGATATATAGTCGAAATTATTTAATCTCAAAAGTTATAGCTAATTCAGTTCTCTTTCAGTCATTGAGAACTTTTCTTCAGATGAATTCAATGTTCTGGATGCATGTATTACAACAGTCAAATCTTGCACAATTGGTCCCTGACTGAGGATTGCTACTACTTGGTACAAAAATGAGTCTCTTGTTATTGAAGAGACTCAATCGGAATTTGGAGATTGTGAAATAATCTCTCTGTATAATATGTTTTTGAATCTTCCAAATGCTTCTTGCTGTTCCAAACCCCGATGTAAATTCGACAACTTCCCTGGATAAGATTGATAGTGGTTTTGCTGTGAAATTTTCATGAATCTTCTGTAATAACCATCGAGTTGTAGAGATAGATTTACATTTCTTTTTCATTAATAATGGCAAATTTTTTACTGCCGTGACTTTTTTGTACCGTTGTTTGGATTGGATACGCTCGATGTATCAGTTATATGCACATGGATAGAAAGGCGGCTGGCTACAAGTGTGGTGTGAGTGGATACGACAGGGTTCCACTATAATTAATTGTTGTTAAATCATTCAAGATGTACCCAGACTACAAGGTTGACAGTTTGAGAGTAAAAGAGAGATATAGAGGAGAGTGGGGCTAAATTGGACGGGGGCAAAATTGGATAAGCGAGATAGCTCGGTCGCAGGCGAGTCTAGACTTTCACCGCGTAAATTCTCTTTTCGCAATTTTCCAATGTTTGGGTGCCTACAAAATTACGAAAAATAACTTTCGCGCCTCGCTCACGAAGTTCCCCGCTTCCGAACGATTATTTCGACCCTCGCCTGCGGCTCGGGCCGAAAACGAATCGCTCGGAAGCAAGCTACAACCTCATAAACTCGGTGCGAAATATACTATTTAATACCATCAGAGACAATGGTTTTCATCGCAGTTAGACCTGCCAAAACGATACTGGGAGTCCACGCTGACATAGGGGTGCTTCTCGAGGGCCTCACGCGGTTTATTTTCCAAATGCAAAAATTCACGCTACTTCTGCAAAAATGGACAAGCTTAACCGCCGTTCGGGGATCGAAAACTACATCACAAAACGAAGGTTTTGAGCCGTCGTGGGTCAAAATCGGCCCACTTGAAGCCAAGTTATCGCAATTTTGCGAAAAAAACGCTTGGGGGCATTTTTGGACGAATTGGTGGGGGCGAATTTGGACAATGCTAAATCCCATCTAGAATCGGTCGACCGATCGCCTGTCCGTATTTTTCGAGGATAATTGCGCGTATCGAGGCGCGTGTGCATCTGTGCGGATTGCTCGAGGCGCGGGAGGTTAAGGGTGACTTAGGTGATTGGAAATGGGTGAGAAAATGAAGTTACGATGTCCAATGGCCGTCTTAGGAGTCACTTTAGAGGTCAGAAGTCGCTTTCAACGTGTTCCAAGATAGTCCTCGATTTGAGCATTTTCACCCTCGCATTCGGTGACATTGCCTTGAATGTTACACACTATCAGCGGGATCGTTGACTTGGGGCAAGTATGCGGGCACCTCCGATATGAAGAAAAATGAATGAAAGTCGACTCTTAGAAGCTACGAGTCGATTGCTGATTGCTGAAGACGGTAGTGCACCAATGAAGCGCCTATTTCAATAATGTTAGAAAATGATATAAAGATGGCCCGCGTGTTGAGGCTATGGGAGGATGTAAAAGTCTCAGGCGGGTTTCCCTCTTGGTTCTGGGTTATAACCACGTGCTTTGATGAGCAAATGCGACTCTAATAGGTAGGGAATAATGCCGTATACCTCAATTTTGGAAAGCTGTCCAAATTTGCCCCCAAAACTTGTCAAAAGTGCCCTCAAGCTCGAGGCGACTTTGGACAGATTTATTTTTTCCATTTTCAAGAAAAAGTATGAAAGCAATGACCTAGGGGTTCGAACATTTTTTTACAATCTATTCAATAGTTGAACTTCAAAGTTCCATAGCGCGCCTAGCCCCAAGTATCGTCAAATAGCCCCACTGCAAAATCCGTCAAATTTTGCCCCACTTTCCCCTAAGTAACTGGAAAAATATTCGGTAGTGATAATAATCATACATTCATGCCACGCACCGCGACACTTCCCACGGTCCGGAATGCTCTGATGTTTCCGTCATCTAGAAGATGATGCAGGAACGCAGTTTACATGATTATTGATATCATTTGGTCACTGTTTCATTTACGTATCACTGGTTCACTTGCATACTCACTCAACTCTACGTCACGCGAACTCTTTGAATCACATTATCCCACAACTATTCTATTCTCGCGTTCATTCATATTTAATAAATCCATACTCATCTCAGTTACACCTTACACATAAATAACAAAGACCTTGGAAAAAATTTTTCTTCCGGTCATAATCTAAGTCAGTAGTGAGTAATCTACGACGTTGTGAAGATTCCCTCTAAAATTCTTGGTTTTCTTTGTGAAAAAAACTACCATTGAATCGACAGATCAATACAATACAGGCACCCACTCTAGTAAATTTCATCGTTATTCACACAGCAAAAATTATTGGTTGTCCATTTCATCAATGCTCATAGCAAATGATGAAAATTCAAATCGTCCATAACTAGTGATAGATAATTTCATATCAATTTATTTCCCATTGATAATAGTATCTCACAAAATGATCCTGCAAAGCCAATAAAATCATTAGCGACAAAAAAGCACCGATAAAACTTTCTGAACATTGAGACATCAAAGTGACACGTGGAATGCGTATGCAGCGCCTCTGCTATTATTCGCACACGATTACATGCGCTCGCATATGAATACATTCAAATACTCTACACTTCGAATCGCGGATATACCCCTTAATTGGACTCACTCCAACGTTGGATAGAATTCAATTGAATTTGCGAATGGTCGAATTTGTGAATAGCCTCTACACGCTGTGCCACGCCATCGTATCTAAAATCGAAACGCAAATTATTCGGGTATTGGATAGGGAAGCATATTAGCTTTTCCATCGATTGAGAATCATCTATTCACGAGGTTGGCTGTTCCAATATTTCAATCGATCGATCGATACTGGATCAAATATGCAGCTACGCTGAGGAAGTTACACGATTGAGATTGTCGCTCTTGCGAATAGGTGGTGTGGATTCTATATACTTTGTGAAACATGTATTACATGGATTCTCTCCTATCAATACTGTATCAAATATCCATACAGGACCAGCGCAGTGATGGACTGTGGATAAGAATCGAGTTGCATAGTTGATTTGAATAAGGCATATTATCTGGAAATATTAAATATTTATAGATTGGTATGTGAATAAATGATTCGAAGCGTACAAAAAACTGTATATATTTGGAATCCAAGTCAACAAAAAAAGTGGCATCGAAGTTCATTAGCTCTTATCAAGGGTCTCAATGAACGAATAATAATTTCATTGCCAAGGGGAAGGGCTCACTTTCGCAACGCTCAGTGCAAACATATAATCGTTTGATCCTTTTTTAGAAAATACTCAATCGAGAAAGAAATTTACTGAAAAGGCTTGTAA
This sequence comes from Eretmocerus hayati, assembly GCA_029851415.1. Taxonomy (NCBI): domain Eukaryota; kingdom Metazoa; phylum Arthropoda; class Insecta; order Hymenoptera; family Aphelinidae; genus Eretmocerus; species Eretmocerus hayati. The sequence continues at coordinate 54,515,199 of CM056741.1, read as the reverse complement.
ACTTCTCGTAAACATCAAACTCTACGTGTTGTACAAAGTCTTAGATTCAAAAATTGTCAAGAGTGTTATTGATGGAGAATTGGGTATTACAACTTTTCAAAGTTAAAACTTTCATCATCGATCAAAACCGCAACGATGAAAGCAGCTTGGAGAAACTGTTTTCGCCATAGAAAATATCGACTCATTCATCTCTGTTCTCTATGAACACTACCAACGTAGAATCAATACAGACTATAACTTTCAATGTCCTGCGATCATCGATTGGACAGCATTCGTCAAAATGAAAGTTAATGAAATTCGATGGAAGCATATGTATACATTTTAGGCCCCGGTTATTCGCAGTCGTTCCGTGTATATCCGTGTAAAAAATGAGCCAAAATGGGGTAAAAAACCACGTGTTCCGTGCGTGTCCGTGAGGAGTTTTAAAGCAAATACAGCTGTTTATCAGTGAACTTCCGTGTGCTTGCAAGCTCATCTACCCGTGCCGATCCGTGACATGCCCTGAGCTGAAGGGCGCATCCGTGCAGGTCCGTGTATCCGTGCAAACTCGTCTACCCGTGTCTATCCGTTTTCAGTCGGCTCCGTCATTGGAACCGTGCGGAGCCGTGCAACCGTGTGTATCCGTTTTCGATATTCAAATTGTCAAATCCGTGCACAACCGTGTACCCGTGTGGATCCGTTTTGGTTCGTTTTGGTTATTGTATCCGTGCAGACCCGTGCAACCGTGTCTAGCCGTTTTGGATGTTCTTCCCGTCGCATCCGTGCACACCCGTTCAGCCGTGTGGATCCGTTTTGGTTTGTTTCGGTCATTGTATCCGTGCAGACCCGTGCATCCGTGCGGACCCGTGCGACCGTGTCTAGCCGTTTTAGATGTTCTTCCCGTCACATCCGTGCACACCCGTCTACCCGTGTCTATCCGTTTTCAGTCGGCTCCGTCATCGGATCCGTGCGGACCCGTACAACCGTGTGTATCCGTTTTCGATATTCAAATTGTCAAATCCGTGCACAACCGTGTACCCGTGTGGATCCGTTTTGGTTCGTTTTGGTTATTGTATCCGTGCAGACCCGTGCAACCGCGTCTAGCCGTTTTGGATGTTCTTCCCGTCGCATCCGTGCACACCCGTTTAGCCGTGTGGATCCGTTTTGGTTTGTTTCGGTCATTGTATCCGTGCAGACCCGTGCATCCGTGCGGACCCGTGCGACCGTGTCTAGCCGTTTTGGATGTTCTTCTCGTCGCATCCGTGCACACCCGTGTATCCGTGTGGATCCGTTCTGGTTCGTTGCGCTCATTGTATCCGTGCAGACCCGTGCATCCGTGCGGACCCGTGCAACCGTGTCTAGCCGTTTTGGATGTTCTTCCCGTCGCATCCGTGCACACCCGTTTAGCCGTGTGGATCCGTTTTGGTTAGTTTCGGTCGTTGTATCCGTGCAGACCCGTGCATCCGTGCGGATCCGTGCAACCGTGTCCAGCCATTTTAGATGTTCTTCCCGTCGCATCCGTGCACACCCGTCTACCCGTGTGAATCCGTTTTGGTTCGTTTCGGTCATTGTATCCGTGCGGACCCGTGCACCACTGTATATCCTCGTAGCCGTGCGGACCCGTGCAACCGTGTCTAGCCGTTTTGGAAGTTCTTCCCGTCGCATCCGTGTACACCCGTCTACACGTGTGGATCCGTCATCGGATACGTGCGGACCCGTGCAACCGTGTCTATCCGTTTTCAATATTCTTCCCGTCGCATCCGTGCACACCCGTCTACCTGTGTCTTTCCGTTTTCAGTCGGCTCCGTCATCGGATCCGTGCGGACCCGTGCTACCGTGTTTATCTGTTTTCAATGTTCTTCCCGTCGCATCCGTGCACACCCGTTTACCCGTGTCTATCCGTTTTGGGTCGCTTCTGCCGTCGTATCCGAGCAGACCGGTGCAACCGTGTCTATCCGTTTTGACTGGTTCTGCTCGTTAGATCCGCGCAGACTCGTCTGCTCGTGTCTATGCGTTGAGCGATTAGATATACTGGAATTGCCCAATCATCAGTCTCGAATCAGTTCCCCAGTTCTTCTTGGTCACACGCAAATATCAGAAACCGGCGTAAGAATAAGATCGTGAGTCTTGTTTCATCAAGCTCATTCATTCTCAGGCGATTACAGGCGATTTTTGAGAGCTAATAGTTCATAACCTGCACACGCCTTCCATTATCTATTATGGCTAATATCTATTAATATGTCAGAATATAACTACTGGATGAGGAGGAAACTGAGAATATAACCAGCCAATTGCGTTTTTTTCCTCAAGTTGACCTAGATGAAAAGAAGAATGGTGCCAATTTGTCACGTAGAACCAGAAATACCGCGATGAAATAAAATAATTAATTTTCCATTGATGAAGTTCAGTAGTATGCAAAGTGAATTCCTAAAGCCTAAGAGTTGCACCAAATTCAAAGTCTTGCGCATCCGTACTGTCAAGCTAAATGTTGTAAAGACAAGAATTACGTATAGTGCAAGAAACTATTCCAATCAACTACCTCACCACATGAAAGTTAGTAAAAGGCCTCCTCAGTAAAAGTAATAAGGATTCGATCAAAAAATTGGTCAGACACTGGCTTCAGAAGAATGAGATAAACATATCATAAGATCTATCTTGAAATGACAGAAACAATTAAATTCATGCCTGATGTAATATTACATGAAATAATTTTTTTTTCGTTTACAATCTTTCCTTGCTCGTTCTTAGGTTCCTAATAACGAGTACATTTCTTGTTTTTTTTTGACTGGGAAGTGGGAACTGCCAAATCACTGGGCTTTCTACAATTAGTAGAGAAATAAAAATTGTTCGGGTGAACGGTAGGATGACGAAACGTGTCCGGTAGAAAACAACACATACCCACACGGACATGCGTGCGCGCGGTCAAAGGGCAGGGATAATGGGTCTCTAACAGATTTCGGGGGCTATCGGGAAGGAAACTATCACCTACAATCGATAGATTTTGGTGAGAGGAGAAAAATCTTCGAGATATTCTTTAGATAAACAAATTTTTCTTTATGATAATATTGGATTCAGTGGGGAATTTTGTCAAAATTTTGCTGGGGTTTCTCTTCAGAGAATCACAGTTCATTCTTCAGAGTGAGCAAAAAGGATCTTACGGCATTTTGCCGCATACAAATCCTATGGGCCCAAGAATACCGCGGAAATATTTCTGCGGTACAGACATACGGTTTACCGACTGGAACTGATCCTATGCAAGATTGCAATAAACCGCGAGTCACTTCGACATGTTACTATCACGGCAATAAGTCGCGTTGGCGCGGTCGACCGCTGCGGTTCCATCCTCTGCAAAAACACCGTAAGTGATGTTGCGCTGTGCCTACGAGTTTTTGCATAGGATTTGCGTCTTACGGAATCCTCGGCGAGAATTGTAGCATAATTCCGTGGATCCGCATAAAAATGTTTATTTTTTAGTTAAAAACAACTATATTCGATAGAAACATTCTATGAGCTTTGTTACATAGAGAATTATTAGATCTACACGGTGATTTTCTCATCTCATTTCCGATAAAATGCGCTATACAGTTTTTCGTCCGTAGGACAGCGGGGCTACGGTATCCCAGCTCATTTTCTCCGTATTCGGAAGCGCTACAATATTTATCTGAATCATTCTGCTGTTCGACCAATACTCGAGCACAGAATTGCACGAAACCCTCTTTCTGAACCTTTGATCCCTGAAAGAGATCTGTTCCCGATACTATAAACACTTTGCGGATTTGTAATTGACACATCATACTCCTTCAGAAACACTGAGTGTTGCCCTGGTATATTTGATGAAGCTTTAACCCTTAGTTACCCACGCAAGATTTACTAACACTCCAACCCACGTGGTAGCCAAATGGCACACATCCCGAAAATTACCCTATTTCCGCGCTTTTCTCGTGGAAAATTCTGGTTAAAAATCACTTTCATGTACTTCAAACATTTCAGAATCAATATGAATTTTCCTACTTAGGTTTGGAAACCACATACTTCATTTAAAAATTCCAGAAAATGTCTTTCTGTCTTCTCTCTGGGTTACGGTAATGGATAATTTTTAAAATTTCGAAAATAATATATCAATTGTGGCTGAGATTGTCGTGGTGATCATTTTTATATCACAAGTAGACTTCAAAGAAACTATTGGCACTTGGTTTGAATGAATATTCTTCAAAATGGAAATGTTGGGTTTTGTCGGTGATGAATTTCGAGTACTCATTTTGAGGATATTTAAAAAAATTTTTTTTTCCAAATTCTGTGATTGGTCCATTTGAAAGGTGATATTGAATTATGAAATTACATGTAGGCTCCAGAACCCCGAAACATGAGCTCCGACTTGGAGATGAGATTGAAATTTCGCGAGTGCCAAAAGTCTAATATGTACGTGGATCGGACTATAAATTGAACCAGCGTTCTCACGCGGCTTCCCCTTCTCCAATATATATATATACAAGAACCTGCTCAAATCGCTATTGGTTCGGCGTAACTCATTAAAATATTCCCTAATATATTTGAGTTTCCAAAAAAAAGCATAATGAGGATGAGGATGGATGAATGTGTATTTTCCAATTGTCACTTGTCTTGTTGAACCCTGTATATTGAAGTGTAATGAAGTATTTCCCTTAGAGTCAATGATCATTTTCCACAGTTTGCGGATTTAATGGAAGCTCTGGCTCGTTTTTCATTTGTTTGCATTGGCGGATCCTACGAATGAGGATAGGGCTCACATCCGATCCACAAAGTATGCATTGACTCTGTGTGCACGAAATTACGAGATTCTGATCAAATGAAAATCAATGAATTTTGTATCAACTTCAATGTCGTGTTGTGCTTCCAGAACTCGCTTGATATATTTGGCACGTATACAATTAGGATGTCTGGAATAATCCAAACGTCTGTATGGGCAGAGAGCTAGTCCCAAAAACCGATCTACACTGAAAACTTCCGGTATCACTTTGGAAACGGGAAAGGGAGAGGGGAGGAGGGGTTGGAGGATCAGAGATGAAATAGGTATGCAGAGAATGTATTCTATGAGCCATTTTATTCTTCCATCATCGTTTTGTATGATTATACAAAAAAAGTCTAAGTGCATGTGCACGATTGGAAATCCAGAAATTCTTTCAAATATTATGCTCATTTGAAGACATTATAAACCTCGCTAAACTTGCTATATCAATAAATTATGCAGGAAGTTGTGGAGCGGTCCACTCGAGACTTTTGTTGGAATGTCTTGTCACTAAAAAGGAATTAAGTAATTGCAAACATATAAAAACATCAGAAGCTAAAACTGGATAAATATTGTGTCCACAATTCCATGCAGACCGCCTTTTGGATGGACCACAAGAGTTGATATTGACATGATCAGAATAAGTTCGTTCGGTGAGCATCGAACAGATATCTTGCAACTGAAAATGTCATACATTGAGTGGGAATTCCAATCGAAACAATCGATCCAGAATAAGCGAAGTCTCCTCAACAAAATTGGCGAAACCAATCCTGGAGAGGTGTAGAATCACTACCCAGACAATCTAGGTGATACGTTTTCAAACAGAGTTGACAACGGATACGATGGCCGAGCTGGCTATGAACGGATAGACAAGGGTAGACGGGTGTGCACGGATGCACGGGTCTGCACGGATACAATGACCGAAACGAATCAAAACGGATCCACACGACTAGACGGGTGTGCACGGATGCGGCGGGAAGAACATCCACAACGGCTAGACACGGTTGCACGGGTCCGCACGGATGCACGGGTCTGCACGGATACAATGAGCGCAATGAACCCGAACGGATCCACACGGGTACACGGGTGTGCACGGATGCGACGGGAAGAACATCCAAAACGGCTAGACACGGTCACACGGGTCCGCACGGATGCACGGGTCTGCACGGATACAATGACCGAAACGAACCAAAACGGATCCACACGGCTAAACGGGTGTGCACGGATGCGACGGGAAGAACATCCAAAACGGCTAGACACGGTCACACGGGTCCGCACGGATGCACGGGTCTGCACGGTTAAACGGAACCGCACGGAGCCGATTAGGAACGGATAGACACGGGTAGACGGGTGTGCACGGATGCACGGGTCTGCACGGATACAATGACCGAAACGAATCAAAACGGATCCACACGGCTAGACGGGTGTGCACGGATGCGACGGGAAGAACATCCACAACGGCTAGACACGGTTGCACGGGTCCGCACGGATGCACGGGTCTGCACGGATACAATGAGCACAATGAACCCGAACGGATCCACACGGGTACACGGGTGTGCACGGATGCGACGGGAAGAACATCCAAAACGGCTAGACACGGTCACACGGGTCCGCACGGATGCACGGGTCTGCACGGATACAATGACCGAAACGAACCAAAACGGATCCACACGGCTAGACGGGTGTGCACGGATGCGACGGGAAGAACATCCACAACGGCTAGACACGGTTGCACGGGTCCGCACGGATGCACGGGTCTGCACGGATACAATAAGCGCAATGAACCAGAACGGATCCACACGGGTACACGGGTGTGCACGGATGCGACGGGAAGAACATCCAAAACGGCTAGACACGGTCACACGGGTCCGCACGGATACACGGGTCTGCACGGATACACGGGTCTGCACGGATACAATGACCGAAACGAACCAAAACGGATCCACACGGCTAAACGGGTGTGCACGGATGCGACGGGAAGAACATCCAAAACGGCTAGACACGGTTGCACGGGTCTGCACGGATACAATAACCGAAACGAATCAAAACGGATCCACACGGGTACACGGGTGTGCACGGATGCGACGGGAAGAACATCCAAAATGGCCACACACGGTTGCACGGGTCCGCACGGATGCACGGGTCTGCACGGATACAATGACCGAAACGAACCAAAACGGATCCACACGGGTACACGGGTGTGCACGGATGCGACGGGAAGAACATCCAAAACGGCTAGATACGGTTGCACGGGTCCGCACGGAGCCGACTAAAAACGGATAGACACGGGTAGACGGGTGTGCACGGATGCACGGGTCTGCACGGATACAATGCCCGAAACGAACCAAAACGGATCCACACGGCTAGACGGGTGTGCACGGATGCGACGGGAAAAACATCCAAAACGGCTAGACACGATTGCACGGGTCCGCACGGATGCACGGGTCTGCACGGATACAACGACCGAAACGAACCAAAACGGATCTACACGGGTAGACGGGTGTGCACGGATGCGACAAGAACGGGTAGACGGGTACCCACGGACAGAGCTTGCAAGCTCACGGAAGTCAACGGATGTACTCTATCATCTTAGTTTAATGTTCTTACGGACGCGCACGGAGAGTATATTTTCTACACGGACATACACGGAATACGACTGCGAATAACCACTTCCTACATTTTATTCATTTTTCGGGCACAAGTTGAGCCCATCAAAAAATAGGTATCCATCTCATTTATCAGATACGTTCGCATGCCGTTATATGCAACTGGATTAAAAGTATATCCTTGAAACTCATTCAGAGGCAAGTTTTTCACAGAAATCATGATGAGGGACATATGATTATTCTTTTATATTTCATACATTGATCCGCATTATCAATTTTTGCAGATATCTATTTGAAATCTTAGCGCCAACAGACAGTATTTTCCGATAAAAAGATGTCCATAAACATATTCTTCAATGCTAAAATGAGAAAATTAACAGAAACATTAGATGAATATTCAAACTATTTCAGAACATAATACATAATCCTCCAATCATAATCTGAATAACAATTTTTCAGCAATATCGGGTATCTCATTCAAACTCTTCTATGCCAATTGATTTTTTGAATTTTGCGAGAAAGAATACGAGAAGTTTATATGACAAAGTGGTCTGAGCTTATCAGTTTATTCCCTCCTCCGATAAAAATTCATGGGAAAATTTCTTGCACAGAAATCCAGAGCCACAGTACGTGATACTGTTATTGATCTACTGCATATGTTTCAGAGAATTTAAATTATTTTTCAATGGCTTATTTCTTATTAAATGCATTCTTCCTCATGTACATACAATCACATGAAATTTTCAAATCTCGAGTATGAGTTTTCAATCACGCAGTATTGGAATTATTCGCCTGCAATATTTCAAATATAGATTCTGTGGGTATTCCAATCAATTTCAGTCACGTATGTGAATTTTTAAACATCAATATCTGATATTCGATGCACGTATATGATTTTTCAAGCATCTACCATCACTAAAAATATTAGTGCATAAAAAAGATTTCATACGAACGATTTTCAAAGAGTATATGTCGCCATTTCAAGAGATTCTACCCATATTCTAGATTCATCAAGTAGATCACTCTCCAAACATGATTGGCCCGAAGAATGAATTCAATGTAAATGATGAAGAAGGAATATGATTTTTAGAACAGAGTATTGTATGGTCCCATCAAGAAAAATGTAAAATTTCTCAATTCCTCATTTCATTTGATGCGATTTTTTCTTTCATCAATGTACTTGGATGATAGATCTTGAGCAAAAATAAGATATGATACGGAATAGTACAAATTCCTGAAAACTATAAAAACAATAAGCCAGGAGTTACTCAACTCGCGGTGAATTAGCAGACGAAAAAAGTGATACGTAAAAATCAAATAAAAATGAGCATCAGCTGCTACAATATCAATGTTCTTTTTTATTAGCTACATGTAAGAGTAGTTAATCGAGGAAATTGCTAGGGTAGTAATTTATTAACGAACTATAAGACTGATCATTAAGGTTCACGAATCCTGATATTAATTGAATAGTGTTGACGCTGACTTTGTCATCACTGCTCGTGATGTTGTCCATACTATACATAAGCTGTTCGTTTGTAGGAAAAAGATACAATTTCCTAAAGAAGCTGACATTTATTGATTTTATCTATCAGGACAGCATAAATCAAAACTTTTTTCACGCTCGACAAATCTAAGTCATCTCTTATACTTTTATTGAAGGTTCAGTCTTCATCAAAGAATAAATAAAAATCTCAGTACTACAATGAACAATGGAATTCCCCATGATCTTTGAAATCACCATACTTCCTACCTCGACAAAATTGACATAAACCAAAGTCAGTCAAATAAAATTCACATCACGAGTGGCACAAGCCCCTCATGTCAGAATACGAAATCACAAAAATCCACACATTCTCTTCATATTCGTCGTCGTGGTCGTCGGCGCATATCAAATCTATCTAACCACACGGAAAATGTATCCTTCCTTCCCATCGAATTCATCATTCAGACCAAAATCTCGAATTTTACTCATCTGACATTCTACAATCTATATATTCACACCCTCTGATCTCCTTACAAAAAAGGTTTCTCGAAGAAAAACATTTAAACGGGTAAAGAGCCTGAGTTTTCTCGTGACTATAAATATATATCTCGTGTTAGGAAATGGGGTTTAGATACAGGGACAATAATAACGACTAGAAATCGGTCAAAAGAAGACGGAAAAGATTGAGATAGAGACAGGATGGAAGAGAGTTGAAAAAAGAATGAGGGAGTAAAATTCGAGGGCAAATCACGCCTAGGGGTCCAAAATAATACTGTGTGTGGCGTGTATATGTCGGGGCGTACATACACAGCAATAGTGGCCACCTGTTGAGAAAACTCACCCGTCACGGCTTATCGGCACGTGGCGCAACGAGAATTTCTCACCCACCACCACGGTTATCTATATGTGCTCTCTGAGCTTACTTTTCAACTTTCTGGCGCCTCTCTTCTTTTCTTTACCTTCTTCCCTTTTGTATTCGTCAATGTGTGTATGAGCTACCTATACGTCTGAATCAATCCGATTCGATATTTGTGAGCTCTGAATTCATGATTGTGAAATCGATAGGGGCAAAATCATGATTTTACTCGAATTGCAAGTGTGTATTATTATGATGTGGTGGATTGTGAAAGTATGTGAAAATTCATGTTGCGGAATTTTTGCAAATTTATGCTGATTTTTTTTTTTGTGACAAAAGATATACTGTCGCGTAGTATTTGAGCAGCCCGAGGGCTGAAATTCTCATTATTTGTCACGGAAGCTTGTGGAGTACATATAAGATACGATGAGAGCTCGTTGCATTTACATTTTTAACTTGGTAAGGAGATAGGAAATACGATGTGTACTCACGTACAGCATACTACATTTTGAGATGCAAATCTTGTTGTGTATCTTGAATTGCGAATGCGATGGCTGAATCAACCCGTTGTGTGACATATTCTTCAAAATGTTTGTTGGTTTACTCGGCATTGACAAAGTAGTTCTGAGAAAATTTCTCTTCTCTTTTACATAGAGAACTTCTTTAATGGACGATAAAAATATATTGAGAATGAGATACGTTACGAATAAAAATCACTTATTTTATCCAACCGGATCAAGAATACCAATTTTGAAAGTCTTGACGATAAAAATCGTCACAAGATTTGCTCGCATCGATCGAATAACTCCCCAGCGATGACAATCGTTATTACAAATAAACACAGAAATGCCAATATTCGTACGGGAATTCAACTGTAAATTGATATTCATGTCAATATTATCTCCGAAATTGTTCTGTTTCGTAAATTCTAATACCAGCCCCCGCATTCCAAACCAAATGACACTATTATCCCGAAATTTAAGCTCACTCCCTATTCACTGCATATACCGAATAGCATAGAAATTGAATCGTCCAAATGTTCACAGCACTGATTTTCTCTTGCTCTCTCTATACACGCACAAAGCTCACCCGCGTATTATGTGAAGCTCTAATTTCATTGCGATATGTATATACAATATTCCATCGATTCCCCAATCATCAAAGTGAAAATTTGGTTAAATTTCGATTACGCCATCAGGCTTTGTGATCGGAGAATCATTTATGCTAAAAGCAAGAGCAAAAAAAAAGAACTCTATGCAGTCTTATTAGTGATTTTTTGTACATATCGATTTTTTCTCACGCTGCCTGTTAAAGCTAATTTACCCAACGATCGTCCACTTTCAGACAAAAAATACGGCTTTACTTTGTAGTTAACGTTTTCTCTAGTATGAAGTAAATTGTACTGGCTCAACACACTCTGTAGAGTCGGTCGATCGAATTTCCTATTAGCGCGTACCGTTTGATCCGTAAGACAAACTATGCTATTGTGTGATCAATTTATTTTTTACACTCACCCTCGTCAAATTTGCACCCTTTTCTCTTAAAGCACATGAAAAATATTAGTTGCTTGTTCTCATTACCATTATTGACAGGATTACATCCTTTTTGACCCAAGGTATAGTTAACGTAATTGAATAACGAGTTTTTTTTCCCCAACTTTTTTACACCTTTACATGGAGCTCTATTAACCCGCTTACTTTAGACCTCGTTACCCGATCTCAGAGATATATTTCTGACGCTGAATAAGTCAATAACTAGTTGCAGAAGGACGAAAAAAGGTGAAATTACAATTTTGATAATTTTCACTTTTTTCACTATTCTCCAAAATAAAAGGTTAAATCAGAGATTTGCTTACCGTTAGAATATGTTTCTGGCATCGCCAATAAATTGAGTTGAAATCTTGGTACAGTGCTCGCCTTTGAGATAGCTTTACTATATAAATACCAAGAACTCACCTCTATTTCCCGTAGTAAGCGACGAAGGTTTGTTATAATTCTTACAGATTCTTGTGATGTATCCGATTGAGATAATCTCAAATATTGGTTTTCGGGTGTGTGTAATGTAGTGGACTATTCAGCCCACGACATTAGACACACCCGAAAACCAATATTTGAGATTATCAAGTCTTATCCAAGTCTTAGTGAGGGGTAAACCTTTCTACGCGTCTGCTCAACGTTTTTTTTTTCTGAGAATTTGCTTCAGGGGGCTAAAAGTAGTCCATCGAAAGACCATTCAATTTCAGATAATTTCACCTGAGCAGGAGTAATCGATAAGACATCAATTTAAGAATGGACAATTTTCAACGATTTTCAGCATTTTTCTCAAATTTTGGGATTTTGCAATCATTAACGTAAATAACCTACTTACACAGGGAACTACATCCTTCCATGGCCCAAAACTGATTGAAGTTAAAATGAAACATGTTATTTCGGAATGAAGAGTTTTGGTACGGTACTATCGTGTGTATTGACAATCTGCGCGGATAGAGAAATTCATCATATCAGTAGGTCGTTCTCTTGCAGTTCATCTTGACCTCAAAAGGCTATCAGCAAAGTAGGATGAACTTCTTGAGAATACAAACTCTGATCTTGATTCTCATGAATAAATCCGTTTTAAAAACATGAAGCCTTGCAGAGTCATTGAAAACGTCCTCCGCTGTACACACAGACTCTGAGAATTGTCAATTGTAAAAAGACTTTCAGATTGTGTGGTCAACTAGGCAAACACAAATGAAACTTCGAACCGAGAAGATGTTATCCGTTGAACTCAAAAGGGAATGCAAATTTGTCAAGGATACACTAGGAATTCATAAATTATTGCTTTGTGAAATTGGTTTGTGTATGATCTGAGATGAGTGTTATTCGTCTAGATGGACCACATTTTATTTCTACAGTTAGTACAAAATTATCAAAAAGTGAGAATTTTTTGCAATCGTATTGATCGGGTGATATCTTTGACCTCTAGGGAACGGGAGTGGCAAGACATCTCAAAAATCTCTACCCAAGGCTTTTTGGGGTCTGTGACTTCAATTATGTGGTTGACCAGCCTCGATTTCAACAAAAGTGCCTATTCGAGATGCGCACCGTACTACGTTACCGCCACAAATCCATGAGAATACGCATAAGACGGACTGAAGTTGAGCTGTCGCAAGGCAGTTTCCCATTTCAGATACGTTATCTTGTATAGCACAGTTGAATGCCACCTCGTATTAGATTCGATCTATTCGAATGGCTCAGAGGCGAAGAATGACTATTTCTACCTCCAAAACGAAAGTTCCTTGGCTAAACTCGACTCTAGAATTTGTTTCCCCATTTTTCTTATACTATGAAGCACCAAAAAACTGTTTATCACAAACTCAGAGGGCTATAGGAATGAAATACTATTTCCTTCGTGTACCGTCAACCAGGGTAACTTTGGAACAAAAATTGCATTTTTTCCCTTAAACCTCGCGAAACTTGTACGTCTTACATCAGAAGTGCATTGTATCTGTGGTCAATCGAAAGCTTACAGTCTCAGCTTTCGATTGCGGTGTTTATAAGGTCCATTTGGACATATCTGGTCGGAGCTATGAGCGCTGAAAGTCGTGTTCCAAAGTTAGATACGGACTGGGGTAACTTTGGAACAGAAATTGTTATCATTATTTATTCGTCAATTTATTCATAAACTAGGTCACACCATCAATTTTCATCATCAGGAATCGAAAGCTGAGTGTCTTAGCTTTTCATTGACCTATTATAAAAAGTCCATTGGGTTGAATTGGACTCCTATAATTGAGCATAGACACGTTCAGCGTACCTCACTCTAACTCTCGAGGAGAAAAATACCTTCACAGTCGGTTTCTGACGAAAACTGCCATAACTTGGCTTCCATGGGTCGAAATGAGACGTTTTTTGGCTCATTTTGAAGCTTCCATCAACGGCTACTCAAGTATATAGAATTCGAGGATGATATGAATCTTGGAAAATGATTGAGGGTGCATGAACAAGTGTTCCAAAGTTACCCCGGTTTCTGAAAAAAAATACATACTTGTCAGTTTTTACTCTACAACACTGAAACTTCGTGAAATACTCCAATGTAACAATGGATTCGTCCAGATATGTGTACAGACAAGTGAAATCTAGCTCAGCTACCTCGAATTCGACCTACTAAAGTCGGAACCACAACACTTTTTCCGAGAGACTGTTTGTTGGATTGAAAACGTACTTCTGAAGAAGTCAGCCTACAAACGGATTAATAGTTGATGAAGGCCCTCGCGCCAATGCAAAACACTTTTTATGCTTGTCTCAAAAGGAGAGAACCGGTATTAAGGGGACGTCGGAGCCCTATCAATATTGTACAGTTACCGACATGATCGAGTTTTCGTATTTCTCGATGAATTTTTGAGATATCAAAAATCTAACAAGTAACGCCAATTCTATGAGCCATACAGAATTGGCGTTACTTAGTAGAATCCCGATATCTCGAAAATTCATCGAGAAATCCGAAAATTCGACAATGTCGGTATCCGACATCCTCTTAAGGCCTCAGGATCATTTGCCTAGCCAACTGTGCGTGATAACCACTCTTTCATGGGTTGTTCCAAAGTTACCCTCCTGTTCCAAAGTTACCCCGGTTGACGGTATTCTTATTGCACTCATATTTTGAGCCAAAAAATGTTTATCTTTCACGATATAGGTCAGAGACCGTGAGTCGCTACAGTTCATTTGATAATAATCATTATGAATATTGGAAGTCTTACTATGAGAGAAAATTCCCGTCCTCTAAAGCTTAATTTCATCTCACTTCTAATATTTAGAACAACATTTTCCTCTTTCGTGTAATTTTAAAAATCTCACAATCTTCTCCCGCAAGGAAAAATTGTGAAACACGGCTGAGAAAATGCGTTTGCGAAACCTTGTCGAAATGCAGGAAAGAAAAGAAAATCCGTGAATCATCGCAGCGCTTGATGTCACATATTACGCTCGATATATACTCATATGTGGTAATCTTCGCGGGACTGGATGATATATACTTTCATATGGTTCTTTCATAAAATGTACTTTCAGATGGTGTGCGCGACCCGATCCGATTTCATCACGAAGCCACATAGCTGAACATACATTGACTGACATTATAGGTGCAGATCTCGCGGGTTTTGCAAATATATCGAGATCAAGCTGCACAGGGACGAGGTGCGTGCTTTTCTCCACATCCTCTTTAGATTCTATATGAAATTTCTTTGAGGTAGGCTTCACGGATGGATGTATATTCCTGGTCTACGGATGACAATGATATGCCGGCGTATCGGAATCCCGATATACAGATTCCGGAAGATCGAAGACGCCGTTGTATTCGTATACACTTCAATTTTGCCGCGTTTCATTCTTTCTATACATTTCAGACTCATTGCTTCATCACATTTATCTCATCTTTCGTTTGGTGGCACTTCCGGCGAGATTTCCTTCAAAGATAATCTTGACAATGAGTAACCCGGAATTCCAGCGAAGTTCATCAAAACTTCTATTTGGTTGTCAAAAAATCTGATAAAATTCTAAAAAATACTCGAGTAATTGAGAATCGACTTCTTTTGGGGCCAGCATGGAAATTTCATCCCCAATGCTTACTATAAATGGAATGAATGAAAATGTGGAAATTGCTACAGTAGAATCCGGTTATAAAGAGCTTCAAGGGACCGAAGAAATTCGGTCGTTATAACCGAACTCCGCATTTATTGGTCCAAATCCATAAAAATTCATCATTATTAGTGCTGATGAGTGAAAAACAATAAGTCTCGAGTTCTGCGCAACAAAAACAAATAGATGTTGAATCTAGCAGTAAAATTTTGAGCTTGACATTTCAAGATTGGACCATTAATCGAGAAATTTTGATCTCTCTGCAATTTAAGCCCCTTGAATAAGGCTTCATTTATTTCAGGCTCATCACACTTCCGTATTCTTTTTACATCATTCGCACCATCTTATTCAACCGCTAAGATCTTCTGTTCATCTTTCGGGGTTGTAAAAATTGTTGATCTGCGTACGCCGTGAATTGGATAAAATTCGGCATTTTTGTCTTTGCCTTAACGCTCGGATAATTGCGAGTTAATCTCGCATTGTAAATGATTTTTTGATCGTTGTTTCTGATCTATCCATATTGCTCACTATTATCGTACTGCTGTCTTCCATGTCTATTACAAACTTTAAGCTCCCGAACTAAGAGCCATATAAGGCGTTCGCATCCATTTGCTTGGTATAGCCGGTACCGAGACCAAATTCTGCCAGAACTTTTGCTCGTATTATAACCGGATTCTCGTTATATCCGGATCGTTATATTGGGAGCTGTTTGCACATACGTTTTATGGTGGCCAACCAAATCTTCCAAATTTGCTCGTTATAAGCGGATTCTTCTGTATTCTCAATGATTTCCATCTTTTTTGGCCTAACTTACGTGATAAGCTATCCGGATTGGAAATTTTTTCGAAAAGCCACAATAATTTCGAGCTAAAACCGTAAATCTACTTTAATTTTTTTTTCAAGACTACACCATCAAATATAGCTCTACCTACACAAGATCACCCTCAACACAATTAATGAGATACAACCTTGAGATTTCAAATGTCAAGTGTGATTAAAACAGTCGGAAAGAAACACCAAAGGCGTCAGAAACCGGCGGCACCAAGTAGTAAAGTCCGGCTATGGTCAGACGCGAGCGCAACGAGAGGATACTCACCCCAACGTTATTTTGAAAGTCGATTTC
Source organism: Eretmocerus hayati (assembly GCA_029851415.1). Taxonomy (NCBI): domain Eukaryota; kingdom Metazoa; phylum Arthropoda; class Insecta; order Hymenoptera; family Aphelinidae; genus Eretmocerus; species Eretmocerus hayati. The sequence continues at coordinate 54,498,775 of CM056741.1, read as the reverse complement.
TGAATGCGTGTCACTCGGCACCGGCTGTATGCCGAAATTTGGCGTCAATATTCTCGTGCACCATCAGTTTTTTTATTCATGATTTCGAATTGTTTTCGAGAAGTATCATCAACACGACACATTTTTCAATTTTCGAACGATAAAATTCGAGCGCGAAACATCTAGAAAGAAAGCCGCACATTACAGACTGAGCTCGCGCGTGTTGCGCGCCGTTTGCTCGGAGCGCGACTGAGCCACGATGTGCTTCTGGTGGGTTGTTTCAGTCATCACACACTGCAGAGTTGAGAGAAGAGGAGGAAGAGAAGTAGTAATAGTGGTGGTAGAGGCGGCGGCAAAACGGCAAAACTTGCGCGAGCGCAAGCGCCCATTCAGCTTTTTCGGTTGTATATACATGAGAACGTCCATGGTATATTCAGGTGCTGTCCATAGATTCCTCAAAATTTTTTTTCATGCAATTTCATGCAGAGGAAAGTGAATATATTGTTTCAGAACGTATACTTTCTAGGTATCTTCAAAAATTCATATACAAGTTGAACATTTTATACAAGTTTAACATTCAAAAATTCATCTTCCCAATCTTTCAATATTTATAGGTGTTTTCAAAATTGCGAAAAATAGTATTTGCACCTCGTTCACGAGGTTTCCCGCTTCCGAACGGTTATTTTGACCTTTGCTTGCGGCTCAGGCCAAGGATCAATCGCTCAGGAGCAATCTACAACCTCATGAATTCGGTGCGAGATGTACTACTCCGTCGCCGATCGGAAAAATTTGGTAACTTCGAGTCAGAGCGTGGTAGGGATAAGTATGAAAATACGAGTCTCATCATTTCGTTTTCTGAAAGATATATTTGATCTTGGAAAGGTCTGTGACTTGAGAAATATTTGATGGTCTGATATTACATGCGATGGATCATATTAAATAATATAATTTTAGTCCGAAATTGGGAACTTGCAGTCCGTGAAAAGATTACGTCTGAAGAGGAAATTCTAATCAATTCTCATTTTGACGCTCAATGGTCGATTTTGATTAGATGGTTGAATACCCGTGGATCACCTCCATAACTTTGCCATTTGAAATTCATTTCTTGAACTTCAAAAACCAAACGATGTATGGACACTTCACTTATTGTATTTTTGAAGATTCTCCATTTTTAAAGCAATACAGTAAACAACGACTCAAAAATTTCTGCTCCAGATGGGCATTATTCATTGTAGAAACTCACAACGTGATGATCAACTTTTTATACTGCATAAGAAAAAGCTCTGTATCCATACAGATCGAGTGAATAATCATGTTTGTCTATCGACTCTCAAAAATGTTTGTGTCATCATTAAGTATTTGAAAATTGACGTTTTTGGACGAAGACAATCAAAATCTATCTTGTCTCCCTGAAAGTTTGAACTCGAGTTTAAACTGCGATTTTGAAAACTTTATGCACTGGTTTTCATCTTTTGGAAAAATTGTTTAGAGTTAGTCAAACAATTTATTCTTTTACAATTTAACGACATTGGCATTTTTGTTAACAAATTCCCTTCAAAATTGGATCGAGGTAAGGGTGCCCAGTATACATTCTACACCCCTCAATTCGTTTTGCCAATATCTTTGTCCTATTCATATTTGTTCTAAGACCTTCAAAAGGAGCTGGGGTTAGTTCAATTTTGACCGACCCAGAGAAGAGCTATTTTAATCCTTGAAAAAAACTTCATCACAAGTTTGCGAAGAGGTGTACCTAACATACTCCCATCGTGTATAAAAGGTCTGTAACTCGAACAGGAGAATTCACGCGTTTTATAAAAGTTTCGTAGAATCATCATGTCTCCCCTCCTTGATATTCATGTTGGGCATTCCGTGGCTAATTTCACAGCTTTTTCACACACTTCAAGACAGATGGAATTCACTATATCGCATGAATCTTCAATACGTAGAAGCACCTTCAGGAATAGTACATTATTACGCGACAAGGGCCGAAAGTGACCCATCGCGGCCCGGGTAGATTGCCGCACGAGCCGGCAGGCGAAGGCGGCATACCCGCGGCCGCGATGGGTTATTTCTACTATTTTTCGGTGACACTTGTATCGAAATTCTATGCTTTCCGACGCGATGTCGAGGCTAAATGCCGCTCCGCCGTACAGGTTAGAAAACGTCGGAGCATGCAATGTAGTGGCCCGAGGGCGCAGCCCGCTAGCCTGGGCGGCATTGCGGCATTTTCTGCCCCGGGATCGGGGCGGAAACCATAGGCTTTCGATGCCAGTGTGCCGAAAACAGAGATAGGGACGAGTTAATGACATCCTCATATTTTGCGACTTTTTTCGCCCATTTCATTATATTTTAGCATAACACACACAAAGAAAATTTGCGGGAAAGTCAACGAGTGCTTTTAAAGATCGGGGATCCAGAGTTTTTTGTAAACAAAAACATCTTCCAGCTTATAATCGGTCCAACGATGTCAAATCCAAAGAATTTTCGGAGCTAAAATGAGGGAATACAATTCTCCTCCTAACTTCTTATTGATACGAATCCTGAATAGAATCGAACTCCATAGTCCTAAGAGTATCGAGAAGACTCTTTAGTTTCTATCCAGGTTTAATTTTATCTCTGTTTTCTTGTAAGGTAAGTGTACCCAACATGCCCCCATATGCCGATCTCAGAATTGGGCACTCGTTGACCCCCGCGTGACTTTTTTTACGTTTGTTATCTGGGAGATTTGTACCGACCCCGGATGGTTTTTGCGTCTCCCAGAAAATATCAAGTGAGTTTTTGCAAATTTCCAAAAAAATTGCAATCAGTAAAACCGATTTCGAAAATTTTTGAATCGACCAATCTTAACGTATTTCAGTGCATTCTATATTCTTTTTTCAAGACCTTCAGAATCCACTCGTTGGAATTGCAAAACCTGGATTTGGAGCGATTTTATGATCAAAATACGGAAATCGTTCGCAAAAATGGAGTCTAAAATTGATGAATATCCAACATACTCCCATATGGTTATCTCGAAAGGGGTTGCAATACCACTCAAAACGTGTCCATCAAGTCGAATCATCTCGGAAATAGTGTTTTGGACCAGCGATAATCTCTAAATAACGATACACGCCGAATAGAACAATTTTATGCACTCAATCACCGATTTACTTAATTTTCTTGGGAAAATTGAGACAGCTTGACTCCAGTTGATGAAGATCAGACGTGCTTCAGCTCATTTTGAAGGTCTTGCAACGATCTTAAAAATGGGCTCAATACATCGAAAAATGTTGAGGTAAGCCACAGTTGTTGAGAAATCTTCCCAAACTCGCAAAAAATAACATTTCGAGAAAATTGTGGTAACTCAGCTCTGGTTGGTCAAAATTGAACTCACTGCATGGCAAGCCCGCAGGCACTAGAAATTCAGAAGAAAAAGACTCGAATACGATGAGAATTTGATCGCTGCGGGGAGTGATTCAATAACATGCAACTCTCACGATCCTCAGTTTTCACTCGTTGATTGCAAAATTTGCAAAATACGAGCGTGGGGCGTATCACGCGCAGGAATTGCCAATTTTCACTGATATTTTCATATTTGTCTGATTGAAACCATAGTCCATTCTATCTTCCAAATAGTCAGGAGTGTACACTCCAATAATCAATATTGATAAGAATTATTGTTTAAAAATTGGGGCGTGGCATAGATAAACAATAAAAACATGCAATTTTCACTTCTTCTTTGATTTTTCCGTCATAAGTCGGAAAATATCAAATATTCGGGAAAATGTGTGGAGAGATAATTTCGTCGCCCCCGAAGAAGAAAAACACCTCCCATTGTTCTCCCAATGCATTCTTAAATGGGGACGTGTTTTTCTTCGTCGGGGGCGACGATTTGTAGATCTTGAAAAGATTTACAAAATTGAATCGAACGTTTTTGCTCGCAAATTGCAACTCTTTGGAGTTAATCCTCATCAAAGTCGAAATCGAATTTGTTTAAACAAACTCGCTGAAATTATTTATAACGGGCTCAAACTATTTTTCTGAGATAGTTCGGTGAATTTGAAGCAGGAAAGATCTCTAGGTGTTTTTTCTTAAACTTGATCGTTTTCGAGTAATGGGAACGGCCAATTCCGCGACGACTTGCAACCGTCAATACAGGCGGCGAAAACGATCAAGTTTGGGAAAAAATTCCTAGATATCTTTTCTGCTTCAAATTCGCCGAACTATCTCAGAAAAGTAGTTTGAGCCCATTATTAATAATTTCAGTGAACGAATTTGTTTAAATAAATTCGATTTTGACTTTAATGAGGATTAACTCCAAAGGGTTGCAATTTGCGAGCAAAAATGTTCAGATCAATTTTGTAGAAAAAAGATGTGAAAAATAGCATGTTTTTATTGTTTATTTATGCCACACCCCAGTTTTTAAACAATAATTCTCATCAATATTGATTATTGGATGTGCCACCTATTATTTAAGCCCAAGATCGTATTGAAGTACCGAGTTTAGCCACTTAGTGATCGAATTCAGAAGGTCACACTCCTGACTAAAAGGTGAGAGTAAGTTGGAAGAGTTCTACAACCTGAATCTCTTCATCTACTCTTGAAAAACTAAATTTGAGTCTGTCGAAATACGGTTGACAATCTCGCGCACTTGCCCTGTAGCTCATTTGAAAAATGTCGGAACAAGCTTTGAAATGCAATGACGTGCGTAGAAGAATATTAAATTAGGCCAAAACTATTGACAAAATGGCTCAAAGGGGGGGGGGGGTCATGTTGGGTACATTTACCATATCTTTTTGTGGATCTAAATAAAACTTTTTTGACATCAGAATCTTTGAGTTCGACCCTCTCGTTAATATCCTAATAATTCTACATTTTTTTCAGAAGTCAGATTCAGAATGAGTATCGAGTAGTAATACATTCAATACTCCTCTTCGGTCGATTGTTATTTAGAACATTGACTTATACCTGCAAAATTAAAGAAGCACGGACCCGAAGGCTCGAGTTCCTTTGATTTAATGCTTGATGAATATTCTTTCACTCTGATAACGCTCAAGACCCCCAGTTGATTTGATTTTCACTGTCTATCTATAAAATTCAATATCCTCCTCGTCATCTCAAAAATTGTTCAAAGAATGTAATCCATTCATTTTTACTCCTGAAAAGTAGATCATTATAAAAGTAGATTGGCTCCAAATTGCAATTTAAAAGCACCGACGAGAATGAGCTCACAGTGATGCACAAGTTGTGACACGAGCTAAGTAAAGGTCTCTTATCAAGATGAGAAAAGCCTGTAACTCAAGAGAAGATTGAGTTTGATGAGAATATAGGCTGAAAGAATGAGGCAGCCTGAGAGAAGATGAATAAGGTATAGGCAACAGATGAAGAGATGGGATCTCACTAGTATCCACTCAAGAGGCGTAAAATTGAGAGATCGTAAAGCAATTTATAGGATACCTCGTTCGAGGGATGAGCTACCGTTTGACACGTCCAAGTTCATCAAAACGATTAAATAAATCGAATGGAGTAATTTTACTCCAGATTCCGTGGACGATTGTTTGAGTATATAGAGAATTCGTTTCTTTCTGACGAGGTAGCAGATAGATTCGAGGTAGATTCCGATGAAATCTTGATTGCTAAAACGAAATTTCTACTAAACCTTCTCAGCAGATCAGCTCAGTAGAGCATATATTTGAAGAACGGTTCGGGAGGTAGATTGATCGGCTTTGGACTGGAAATTCTAATGGATAGCCACCGAGAGAGGATTTTTGGATATTGCACGAAGCAATGCCGCACAATCTCGTGAAGAGGATTTTTCAATCCTTGTATATGATGATGGAAATTTAGATGGTTATCTAGTCGATACATCTGCTTATCCGTCTTATCTGAAATTGGGATAGTGGAAAGGAAGCGTCATGATACTCTTTGATCCTCTAACGGATTTGGGTAGTCGTTATTACCAAAATTGCTAAAACTGATTTACGCTTGACTTAGTGTTACGGTAGATTCAGATTATTTGAGGGTGCAAAAACTGTGGAAAATCGAATTTTCATCCATCCATAACATTTTCAGTTCGTTTTATTTCATTTTTATTCTCATGTTCGGCAACTGCTCACAAGAAAAAATATCGGGATAAGAAATGACCTGACAGAGAGTTTTATCAGAAACCCAATAACATCATAGATTGGAGAATTGATATTGCTAACAGAATGTTGTCGATAAGGGAATCAGGAACAAAATGTTGAGTCTTTAATACTTTAAATTGGGCCAGAAATTTGGTTGATTCTCGTTAGATCAGAGGTAATAAAATGCTGGTAGATTCAGAAGGGATTATGAAGTATTTTATTATAAAGATTTGAAAAAGCGCCATTGAATCACCAATGAACAGTGCGGACATTCTGAGTTTCAAAAAGAGATATTAATCTCATAGAAATATTCTTATTTGAGTACTCACAAGCACAAATACCTGTAGCAGGAGCTCCGAAGGAAAAAAACGTTTACATTGATGGATGAACAATTGATGGTCAGTTCATCACTAACTCTTCAAGAATCGATTCAAAAAATCAACGAGTCCATTCTAGATAAAAGAGCCGCATTCATTGAGTCTTGGTTTTGTGGAATTGATATGGTACGTACAGCTTATGTTCCAAGAAATGTACTGACTCTTTGATGATAAACCCTTCCACGGAATATTTTCAAAATACCACAAACACTATTGGAAGTATTTCAAAATCGATGGAAAGAGGAAAAGATGTGAGCTTATAGACTTTTCAGTGCAAGTCGTACACACACAATTAAATTCTTTCAACTAACAAAAATTGTTGAATCTCGGATGAAATTCAAAACAAAGAATCTTCAGTAAAATAATTAAGCGGTTTCTCAATCTGAGAAGTCGTGACAGTATCCAACGAGTATCCAATCACATTTTGAACTTCATACAAAACTTGTACTCTGACCTTCCAGATCCCGGATGTCCCGTCCTTTACCATACATCGAGAAATTTGAGCAGAGCCTCAGTAGATCTCAAAAATCGTATCCAGTGCAACTTTTTTCTACTTAAAGTAAAAGGCACCCATATCTCCTTTTGCCCTTTTGCCTTCTCATATTCGCTTCACAGTGGAACAGCAAACTGTTCGCCAAGTCTAGCACAGCCTCTTCAAAGACTTGTGAAGTGATTGTAGTTTGAGATTTTTATATCAGTTTATCAGGAAAATTTCGGTGAAAATCTAAAACCTCATTGAATATAAGATCCACCAACCGACGAAACATCAAAGGACAAATCTCCTCTCTCATTTTAAAATGTAAGAGATCTTTTTCGAGTTTGCAACGAGATAGTTGGACCGATACTTCGATGATTGAAATTTTATGTCAATCAGGAAATTGATTTCAGTCACGAGTTTGAGAGTTAGTCATACTATCACTACAACTCGAGCTATAACTACTTCGAAAGCTGAAATAATTCAGTTTTGCAGGGACTCCAATGGGATCAAAAGCTGAGGGACGGAAAGTAAAATCAATTTCGAACGAAGATTCGATACCTTTCAATTCGAGGCTCCATCGGACAAATATCATTAGGAGTGAGATCCAAGTTAAAAACGAGATTATAAGATCCAGCAAAGTTCTGTTGAGGATCATAATTTCTCATACACTTTCTTGTCTGTGATTATATATAATACAGCACAAGTGATCTTCCTATGCTTCCACTTTCAATCCAAAAACGTCACAAACGCTCACAAGAGAAAATTCAAAGCCAGAATTTGAGTCTCGTTCGGAACGTAATCCGGACTTTCTTCAGTATATAATGCAATTCGCATGCCCAGCACGGGAGTGAGCTAGGCCAAGTAGTACATCGATCAACTTTCGGCAAGAGTAGAAGTAAAAGGCGATGGATTTCATAAGCCTTGAAGGTACGTGATCTAGGCTCTTTCCATTGAGTAGACGAGGCGAGAGTTGTTTTTCGTGTAGCTCACCCATTTTCGGAATCATAACTACTGCACTCAATACTGAGATGAGTTTGCCCTCTTGGAGAAGCCTTTCCTAATACACTTACGCCATGTTCATCTTTCAATTTTTTTTTTTTTTTTTTTTTTTTTCATCAATTCGTCTCAACAGTCGATGTGAAATTCACACGACATGATACACATCTCTGTTTGAGTATTATGGTAATTAAGTCCATTGGATCTTCGTTTCTTTCATTAAAGCATTTTCAACCCCGCTTAGATTTGAGCCCCAGCCTTCTGCGTCAAAGACCTCATCCACGAGGCCGCGGTGGCTTCAGTCCATTGGATCTATCTACTTACTTTATTATCATTGAACACGTTCCTAGAACAAGCGAGTAGACTCGATAATACTAGACGCATTTTTCCAGAATCCCAATAATGTCATTCTATTGAACATTGAATTATCTCGACGATAATGTCGAAGCATCATTTTGGTTCCCAAATTTCAATGCTTTCTCCGGAGAAGGTATTGAATCGATGCGGAAATTTTCGCTTGAAAATGTTTTGAATCTCTCATTCTTGACCCGCCAGTTCAAGCTCTACCACAATGAAATTTTACCTATTTTATTCTGCTCGCCGAGACCCGAGGCCAAAACCCATCAGAACCCTTATACATTCTACCCGCGATGTACAACGCTTCCTGCGAATGATTTTCAATTACACCTTGTGTATGTCAGTCTATGCGTGTGTTCATACATATATACAGGGCGTCCCAGCAAGGTCGGAAAAGAATTCGCGAGTGGATGGATGTCGGATATCAGAAAGCTTTCGCGGTAGAAGCTCTTATCAATGTCCCATGGGTTCCGAGATAATGGTAAAAGATATCCAGCCAATGAGAAGTTTTGTTTCAAATCGAAAGATGAAGACCGGCCCAAATCGCGCGTGCAATAAAAAAATGGTCAGGGCTCCGAAACTTGGCATTATTTTTTAATGCAAAGGATGCAACTCGGAGGGAGGAGCCTAGTGACTCATTGCACGGTTTGCGAGCGTTAATGGGTTTATTGGTTGTACAAATTGTCGGCACAGTTATTTGTAAAATTTGCTCGCGACAGTCTGCGCGCTAACGACCTGTCGTGAATTCTTTCCACCTATTTTTCAAATTATTGAAATAATTAAAAAATGACACTTTTAATTCCCTCTTCTGATTACTGACTTTGAGACGATATTTTAGAAACTCGAATGGTAAAAATCGGACATTTTTTTGTATCAAAAGTAATAAGTATGGTTATCATTGTGATTGGCGAATTGATACTGAAAACTGGTCGATTTTTACCATTCAAGTTTCTAAAAATAGTCATAAGGTCAGTAATCAGATTGTGAGATGAGGAGTATCAATTTTCAACTTCTCCAATCGCTCGACAGATAGATGGAAAAGATTTACGACGGGCTCATTATGTCATTAGCGCGCAGAGAGTGCGAAAATTTTTCGTGGCATGAGTCCAAGACAGGTAATGAAGCAACCGCTTGATCCCAATCATTCATCCACTGTTTTATGATAGCACGGTAGTTCATTTGAAGAAGAAAATTCATTCTATTGATTCATCGCAATTTATTGGGGATGATACAGGATGGAAACGTTATCAATCGCAAATTCTGATCATGGAAATCATCATATGAAATGTTAAAAATAGCATCATTGTTCAAGAGCAATTTTATAAAATACGACGTTCTGATTTTTGATCCATGAGCTCTAGAAATCCAAAAGTTTCGCTGGTGGTAATAAAGAGTACGAATCAGATAAAACAAATTAAAAAAGAACAATAAATAAAATAAATCAATAAAATAAATCAATGATAAAATAAAAAAAGAACAATAAATATCAATAAATCAGTTATGTGAAAATATTGTTGAACAAAACTACGGTGGCAGAAAGAAGCACTATCACTTTGCGAGCTCACATCTGTTCCCGTAAGAATTTTGAAACGTTTGACTGCTATCGGCCAGAAGTACGTAAAATTCACAACCATGACAGATAGTCACGTGAAGAGCAATTCGACAGGGACGCAAAACTTCATTAAACACAAGTTACCCAGTGAAAGATTTGAAATGAATAGATTCTTCTGAATCGCCAGCTAGGCTAGACAAATAGATTATAACTTTTCAACCTAGATTCGGTAGTGTCGTGGGAACTGCTGGAACTGTCCACCTCCCATCGCTATGCACTGCCTAGCATGATCGAGAACCCCTTGAGTTGCTCACAAGATCTCCTCCGCTTCCAGACTCTGGAACGCTGCGAAGATCCTCTCAATCAAGTGATCGCGATCCCGGATCTCAACATTGTAAACCCGTTCCTTGATGACACCCCATGAGTAGAAGTCCAAGGGTGTGAGATCTGGGGAACGTGCGGGCCATGCAATCGGTCCACCTCGACCAATCCACCGATTGGGAAACACAGCATCCAGATGATCCCGAACGATACCTGTAAAGCAATTCCATCGTTATCACGTAAGTTTCCATTCAAATATTGATAACAGAGTATTCATGATTATGAAATGTGCATAACTCTATCTACTCTTCGAATGATGCTGCACAGTATTGAGGAAAATTCTGTACATAGATGGAAAATGGTAGGAGTTTTCAAAAGTTACTACGAAACAAGATTGTATCACTTACGAGCAAAATGAGCTGGCGGCCCATCTTGCTGGAATCATGAATTTAACAAAGCAATGGGATCAAGCCTCAGATTTCTCACGAGCATGGGCAGCGTGTTTTGCAGGAAATCGAGGTAGGTCTCACCGTCAAACCTTGCTGGGAAAAAACCTGCAGAATAGTTAATGTGTAATGAGGCCGAGTCTTAATGAGTTATCTTCGTCTTTGGGAATATTCATGGAATAGTATGGAAGATACAGTCGAGAGACAGAAAGATCGAGTAGAATCGGTTCAAAATTCTACTCGCCTATGAATCTTGGAAGAATTTGCTCATTCGAAAAACATCGAGCATCAGTTTTCAAAATGGCAAGAACCGTATAATTATATTTTTCCACTCTCAACCGAAAAGGGGAGCATATGAAGACTTCATGAATTTGGCGTATAATGCTACTAGATATTTTTTCTCTTGAGATCGAGAAAAGTTATCATTGAATAAAGTTTTTTTATCCGAAAATAAACGAAGAATTGAAGAGATATCATCATCGTACCATCACCTACGTGGGATTACCGGATGGCAATCCGAAAACTCGATGTCCCAATTTCGATATCAGAATTTCATTTTCGAATCTAAATGGCCTGAACGAGTTGCATTTTGAAAGAAGTGTACTAACCACTCGATTTCGATAGAGTCCAGCCCATATGTTGACACTCCACCTCCTCTGAAAGTTTGAGTCCCAAGTGAAAAAAGGGTTCTCATCAGCCCAGGTGTGGTAATTGTCGATGTTGAAGAGTCCAGTACGATCGAATATTGATTCATTAGACCACAAGATGTATTCGCCGATATTCACTCGGTGGACGTCGTACACATGCACGATCTCATTACAAAAATCCAATCGATTCGGGTGGTCCACAACTTCCAGATGCTGTACTTTTGTAAAATAATACGGATGCATCCCTTCGTCGCCCAAAATTCGTGCCACGGTGCTTTTCCTTAGATTCAAAATTCCACCACATTGGCGCATACTTCCACCTGATGGATTCTCGGCAAACCAATCAAGAACCCTATCCGCTGCAGCATCCCTTACTGGTCGGTGACGAAAAGGCTGAACTTGGCGTGGCAAATACTCCCCGTAAGTTCGGACTCGATGCGCCAATCTCAAAAAAGTCCCGACTGCTGGTGTATATATGTACCGCGACCGGGGTGGATAATCGGATACAACTCGTGAGCTCGTAGCGCGGAATACCCCTCTTGAACATACATCATACATGTTGACGTAATCGTTCAGTTCATATCGGTTTTCACCTTGACTCGCGAGTCGCTATCGAACGACACCCTTAACCAAAAAAATAAGTTCAAATACGAATTCCATTGGGAATAATATTTCATAGTATACTTCGTCTGCATGTTCTTATGCACTTATTTCAAAGTCCACGCGTGCAGGAAACCCTGTATGCGGTTGTGCATTCTTTCGTAAAAACTCCAAAAATGTTGTCCAGATTGGATATAGGATATCAGGCAGTTCAAAACGTAGAATTGTGGATGTAGTCATTTGGAGTGACTCCACATAATGATACAAATATTGGACTCGGTCAACGAGTCGTTCATTTACGACTCATTGGTTTTCCCGCGGGTTCCCTCACAATGACCATGCTTAGAAATTGGCATCTTTACAAATGAACATCATAGTGTCATATTGACGAGAAATCCCTTCCACAGTTGAAACGTTGTCATCGTCACTATGTTGCCGTAAAATGATATTAAACTTATATCGATCGAGCATGAGATTGTAAAACTGCATGATCACAACGTTTATAATTACTCAACCCTATCCAATATGAATATACATTATGCATCAACGCTACTACGTAGAATCAAATTACTTCGTGTGTACCTACTTCAACTGGAGTGAATGTGATGATAATGCAAATTATATCTCGAGTGTTTGTGGGAAATGGTTGGAGCGCTGCAGGCTTTACTAACAACTAAACCGTGACGGTTGGGAAAGGCGTAATTAACAATCCAAATCGGGTGAGCTTCACTCAAGCTCGCTGCAAATTTTTATGATCTTTCGAACTATTCGCATCTATTTCATAATAATCGTAATCTTAAGTCACAGAAAAAGGATTCATCAGGCTCAAAATGGATGATGCTGCATTTAGTCAAAATAAACAGAATTGGAGAAAACCAGTTGTTGCCGCGTTTGCAATCAACACAATCAAATCGCCTCACCAGAAGAGAAGCGTATAGTGGACATGAAATTGAGTATAATCCGAGAAACTTGTGAATGTCTCGACGAAAAAGATCGACTCAATTTGAAGGGACTCAAAAGCTACGTTTCCACAGGCTAAAAGAGTTTCAAAATTTTTGGAGGACAGTGAGACACACAGGTTTGTACGGAGATCTGTTTGGGATAGATAGAATTACTGACGTAGTGCTCAAACGAAGCACAGGATCTTATTGAGGGGGTAATTTTACCTTTAATAACCTTATGAGGCAAGTGTATCCAACTTGCCTCTGTACCCGACTTGCCCCCATATGCCGATCTCAAGAATGGACACTCGCCGACCTTCCCGATAATTTTTTTCACATTTGTTATGTTAAAATGTGAGAAAATAAGTGGTTTGGATCGGCCCAGAATCATCTCTGCATTTCCCAAATTTGAAGTGATTTTTCCATTGTTCGTGATTGCACAGCTAGGAAATCCTCGAGAAAATTGCGTTCAGTAATACCGGTGCCAATTTTTTTTTAGTCAATCCCACCTCAACATACTCTAGCGCATACGATTCCTCGTCTCAGGACCTTCAAAATCCATTTTTTTTAAATGCAAAGGTCGGATCTGGAGCTATTTTACTGTCAAAACACGGAGATGCTTTGTGAAACAAGAGTGCCAACATTGGAGTGTACCCAACATGCCCCCATATGGTTATCTCGAAACGGCGTGTAGACACGACTTTTTTTACCGTTCAAAACTGGTTTAGCACGTCAAAATTGGTCGGTAACAGCATTTTGAGCTGGTGAATAGGTCCAAATGTGGTTTCCCGGCGATAAAAATGGATGGAAACGATTTTATGCCACTTTATCGCCGATTTACATTGTTTTAAATAATGGGGACAAGTTGGGTGCACACTTTTGAGGAGTCCAAAAAATTACCCTTTGCGAAAATTGAAACAGCTCGGCTCCAGTTCATCAGATTTAAACATACTTTAGCTCATTCTAAAGAGCGTGAGCCAAGCTTTGGGATGACTTAAAGAACGTTGAAAAATATTGATGTAGGCCAAAGTTATTGATAAAGTGGCTTAATGGGGGCAAGTTGGCACCGCACTTACTTAAGGGGATGTCGGAGTCTCGCGCGGAACGAGAAAACACTTTATGCAATCATTTTTACACCGATTGAGATGGGGGTGGTCGCAAAAGATTCGGAATTACTTCAGAAATCGGTCTCTGGTGTGAATGGTAAGAACGATCGTCTCCATCTGTCAAAGGAATCGATCTAAGGTGCAAGGTCGCGATCTCTGAGAATCATACTCGCAATATCGCGCATTTCCTGGTTCACTCCAAGAGCGAGGGAGACTTTTATTTCCATAGGTTGTACTAGAGGCCGATTCTTGAAGAAAATCCGAATCATTAGCGACCACCATCGTCTTAATTGATGTAGAAACCATTGCGTGAAGTGTTTTTTCGTTAATGCCGTGAGACTCCGACATCCCCTTAAACAGCGAGGATTATTCCGAGAAGAAGCTTTTACGTGTTATAAGGGTCAAGGACACACTCTTCTCAGATAATTCCGGTTCTATTTGGAGACTGATCTCCACTATGAAACATGTAATGCGTAAATTTTGGCGTACATACAATTGTCTGAATTTTCAGGATCCGTGGTCGAAGTTAGTGTTAGATTCAGCCTTGACTACTTTCACAGGTTTTTCTGAATAAAAATGAATTTTATGTGAGTTAATTATAACAGAATAATAAACATGAATAAGTGTCTCCAATGTGTCCCCGCACGCCAACCTCAAAAATGGGCACTGGTTGACCCTTTCCCAAATTTTTTCATGATTTTGATTAACTTAGAAATGTGAGAAAATGAACGGTGTGGACTGATCTCGAATGATTCCTACGTTTCCCGGAACACTGAAGTGATGTTTTGCATTTGTCGTGTTTGCACGACTAAAATTTCACCCTCCAGTAAAATCGGTTCCAAAAATTTTTGTTTCACACAATCCATACCCAGCGACGCATTCAATTTTTATTTCAAGACTTGTGAGATTGTTTCAAATTGCAAAACTTGAAGCTGAAACGACTTCATGAGCAAAATACGGAGATTAGTCGTAAAAAGTGAGTGTATACTCAACCTGTCGGCCTCTATTTCTCTTTTTTGATTTTACCCTCATCTCTAGCTCTATGAGCAATGCAATAGTCATAAATCTATCCGATAGTAAGTGAAAAAAAGCTCTGAAATGAGCTAAGGGAACGTCTACTTGGATACCTTGGAGCGAGATAAATCGTGATTCTACGCAGTTTTTGTTAAATGCGCTAATTTCCTTCTCCCTATCTTAATAGTTTTAGGCCAAAGTTGTGATATTCAAGTCCTCTAACCAATAATTTACTAGTGAATCTTAGAAGCATATTTCTTCGATCAAGTTATAGAGTATCTTTCCTTCAGATTAATACTCGATTAATCGATACAAATGAAATGTAAATCTACCCGATTCCTTACAATTGAGGGGGTGGGTGAAAAAATTGCGTAAGTGCATTTTATGTAACTCCGTGCGTAAAACTGTGTGTAAAGTTAACTTTTTATGCATGATACCCGTGCCAAAAGTGATGCGTAAAAGCATTCTCGCACAGTTCCAAATCCCATCCGTGCGAGAATATGACATTACTGCACGATTAAGCGTGCGAGAAAGTAACTTTCGCACTATGTTTCTAGGAGAATCAGATCAGTACAATAATGAATTGATCACGATTCTGAAAAGAATTTGGAAACTTGTAAAAATCTATCAGTTAGTCAATTTTTATCGATATATCTTGCAGAATTACTTTTCGCAGCAGCGAATCAACGTAAATAGCGTGATAATGATTCTGTCAAAGATGATCGATTCGCAAATGACATTGCTGCAACAGTTGTGTAAAATTTTTAATTTCATATTTCAGATGGAAGCCTAATAATTTTTTTAGATACAATTCTGTCATTCAATAGATGATTGACAACTAGATGATCCAAATAGAATGAGCAGGACTCAATAAATTATCATTAGAATTGACCATTGGTGCTAGAGAATATATTCGAGAATCACTCGTAAGATGAACATGTTTTGTTGATATTCTCTAGATATGTTTCTGTCATTCAACAGATGATAGGCAACTAGATGATCAAATCAGAATGAGCAGGAGCTCAATATTTTTATGAAAATTGACAATTGGTTATGGAGAATGAATCCCATGATCACACGTAAAATAGAAAAATTTTTGTTTATATTCTCTAGATGAATTGAAAATAAAAAATTTGAATTGGTTCATAACAATATGAGGAGATTGATTCTTCAACTAGGTCAAAATGATTTCATGCATTTTGTATTATGTAGTTGATATTTATGAAAAATGTGCTGTTCATTTAATTTGAGCCAATATACTCACAAAAGTATATTTTATGAGTATTTGCGATTTCAATTCAATGAAATCTACTTATTCAAAAGTTTTATCACTGAGTTTTCTTTAGAACCTGAATTTCATCAAACAGAATTTGAAATTTCTGGAAATTGAGAATTTTTTCAATTTGTGCAGCATCGTAATGTACTGGACGGCAAGTTCGTTTTTTGATACATCTTTCAGGCGTTTTTTTCAGTCGGGGGGCTCCGCCCCCCGAACCCCCCGGCGGGGTCTTCGCCCCCTGCACCCCCACCAGGGGCTGCCGCCCCTGGACCCCGCTCTCCTCCCCTTCCAACGCCACCCCCTTACCCCCTGATTCGCCTTGATGTACCAGATCAATAATGGTTAATATAGTGCGTCTTGTGTACTAGTCGAAATTTTGCAGTCCATTCATAATGATCAGGAACTATTTGTCAATCAATGTGATTAAAATTTCAAAAGATTTATCAACGGAATAGAATCGTCTATGGATTGAATAGGAGACAGAACTTCAAGAAACAATTCTAATGATCTTATCGGCTAATGCCTGCAAATACCGTGGAGACACAGTTTTCCGCACGGGTTACATAAAATAGTATAAGCAATACGGGTGGGAAGTTCCCGCACTCGTCGCCGGAACCTTGCGAGAAAGTAACATTCTCGCACTTTTTCCACATTCTCGCACGGGTATTATGTTGTTCTCGCTTCGCGAGAACAACATAATGACCGTGCGAGAAAATGGAATCGTGCGAGAATGTTACTTTCTCGCACTCTTCCCGGCCACTCGTGCGGGAATCCTCTTTCCCACCCTGATTGCTTAATGTACTATTTTGGAATTGCCGCATAAAGCTGAAAATCAAATTTCATCCTCCGTCTCGAGTTGGGCTAAAACGAGAATGCTATCTTCTCCGCAATAAGTCAGTGAGGTCAACTCGTCCAAGTACGCCTCTGGCAGTTTTCATCAAGTTTTCATTAATTCTTTCGAAATGACCGTTTTGCAGTTACGCCCTCTTTCCATCCCACCCCCTCAATTTTCTTGAATACTTTCATAGATTTTGACAGGGCCTTGTCGATTTTATGTCAATTCCTCACGATTTCTCATCCAATGAAGACTAACCTTGGGGTTACTTCCTCAGAAAACCAGAAAGACTCTAATAAGTACTGTCCGAAATCAAAGACAAAATCATCGAATCGATGAGACTTCTCATTCGTTTGTTCACTAATGCGGACGCAATATATAAACTTTATTTCTCCGTTCAACTCATAAGTGAGGGCTTGTCGATACGTACACCAAAATGTCGGAAATTGTACACTACTCTTTCACAGTTCACTAACAGCGATTCTTTCTACAATCTTGTTACTTACTGTGAAATGGGGAAAATCGAGGGTAGAGGTCAAAATGCAAACTGCAGAGTAGCTATTTGCCTCTTTCACTCATAAAGTTTACAGATAATTCGAGATACTCACATTTACTTGCTTATTACTTTGTCGTATTATCAGATCCCTGCAAATAATGTTGTTAATTTTGTTGCCCAAACGCCAAAAAATGATCCGACTACTCGCAAAATCTCAGAGCCAGCTCCATTACAACAACTCAGTAGCAGCTAATGTTCAAACTTTTCTAATTTTTACTCAACTTGCGCGCGAGGATGAAGTAACACACCTAAGTAGTTGAACTTGGAAAACATCTGCTCATGACTCTCAAACTTTTGCAATTCTGACTTTTTCTTCCCTCTAGTAAAAACAGAAATTAATTTGGGCATATCTCCAACTAATTACAAGCAATTAATCTGAGTTGTTGGAAAAGAGACTATGAAGAAAAAGAGAACTCTGATTGTGATGTATTTTCATAGAAAAGAGAATGTTCGAGCCTACTATCCTCGACCTTCCATAACTGCGAGCAATCTTGTCAGTCAAAGCATGGGCAGAGAAGACTTTAAATTAGAATTCTATAATGAGTCATCATTGAATTTTCGAAAGATGCTCTAGTATTTCAGAGCCTATTTTTGGCAATGAGCACTTTTGGCGAGAATGCCCGCTCCTTTTTTTGAACGAAAGCTCATTTGTATAATGACGCCAGGATCTTCTCTCCAAAAATCTATCACGGATGTCATGAGCTTTCAAAGTTCCAATTCCAAGTATTCAAAGTTTCGACAGCGACCCATACTGCTCTCGACCAAAACCGCAATGCATCCGTTTATTCACTCTCGTATTCTGTTTTGAAAATTACATCAAGACAAATATTTTTGTTGTTTTTGAATCAGCTTCTTCAGACTGATTGTCGAAGTGATCACCAAAAAAGTAATCGCGAGACTCAAAAATGGCAAAATTGATACTCGCAAGATATTTGAGATGCCAACCCTAATTGCAATGCGCAAATACCACGAATGGCCGCGTAAGGTGGGGAAATATTGTGAAGTGTCGGGATGCGGGGAAGCATACTTCTGTCTGAAATACGTTGTCTGTTAGAGCACGCTTGCAAACTCGAGTAACAATGACGCGTGTACATTTACTACGAGGAGCTAATACGTCACCTGTTCACACAATCTGAATGGGTATTGGATTCCACTTGAAACACAATCTAGATCTACAAAATTTTATATACCACGTGTCAAACAGCCTAGCTGGGTGGATAATAGATAGAAAAATGACCGAGTAACATGAGAATAGATCCTAAATATCAGGACGAATCATTCCTCTCTACTCGGAATTTCGAGAGCTCCCCAAAAGTCCGTGATGTATAGAAGTATCGCGTAGTCTTCTTGAAATATATTGTAAATATTTTTTATAAAAATTCGAGTTAGGATTCATAGGGTTTTAAAATAGAACAAGAAATTCAGTTTGAGACGTTAAAATGACGCACATTTATTGAATCGAACCATAAAAAAATGTATACTCAGTCAAAGTCAGCCTCTAACAACTTGGTAATGGGCAAAATCAGTATTTCTACATTTTTGTCATGAGCTTCTTACTTGGACCATTCAATATCCTTGATATCCATTAAGAAAGACTCTGACGCTCTTGTAGGCTTGTAAATTTCGAATAACTCTGCAAATCAAGTAAAATTGATGATTATCTAACTCGATACTATGGTTCGTTTTACCTGATATCCATCAGTTCATCCGTGTTCTTTCGCGGCCCACACAATAATAATATCGTTTTCTCAATGAACAAAATCTTTTCCAATGACTTCGCGGATGGTGATCTTGAATAGTTGCACGCTATACAAATGTATCAATAATTCACAACTAAGCATAAAAAAAAACCGTGAAAAAGCTTACAATGATTATATGATTTTCTTTCAACTCATTGCAATGTCACCTAATTTATGCGCTTCAATCGCCGAAATAGTTCTTAGAATTCATTCATAGATAAGCTATGTGCCAATTTCCGTCTCAATATTATACAAAAGTAGTGATCGTGCTAAAATTTACCGTTCTTATGATGGAGCGAGTAACCAATGCACATCCAACTATAGCTCACTTTCTTCTAGTATCACTATTTCCATGGAATAGTGTCATAAATATTTACAAAAGAGTTACCTCTCATGAATATTCTCACCCAAGTTTTGAATGATCATAGGCGAAAAATAGTCTAAAAGACAAAATTTGTTCCTACGGAATCTGTTTTGATTGTAAAATCTCGATCAACGTTCAAATGTTCATTGGGCACCTTTCAGTATTCGCCTAATTGAACACGCATTTCAGGAGAAATGAGAGATGTCTGAAAGCGGAAGACAAAAACCTCAAAACAGTAGAACATATTTTAAAAATAGCAATCTTTGACTTTTTGGGATACCTGTCTGCATAATGAAGATTGACGATATCAGATGATTGGTAGAAGTTTTGTAAGCACTTTGGTAGCATCATATGAACATTATAACGCATCATTTCCAAGTGATCGTTACAAACCAAGTGTGCTATTTGACGCCTGAAATCATCTCTAATTTTCTTGAGTGAGACTCCACTTACCATTTGTACTATACACAAGACGTAGCCGGTGAGAAAAGTTACAGTCAAGATTTGAAAAAACGAGCGTTTGTCGACGTCAGCTGGAAAAGACCAACTGCGAGGCCATTCTCGTATCACTAAATTTTTTATTTGACGCCTCAAATCAAAACGAGGATTCACTGCATAGTCCAGAAAAGCTCCTCGATCGTAAACCTCGTGCCGATAAATGAGCTCCCCGACACCACTCCCAATATCAGCTAATTCAGATTCAAGGAGCCTTTATAGAATCTCGTTCCAATTTGCGCACTCGACCCTCATGCGACACTACCCATCGATGAAAACGATGCACGTTTTCATGTTCAAGAAGTGGTGGCAACAAAAACAGCAAAAACAATGGCTTGTAGTTACACTCGAACTACATGCTAAGGGTTTCTTTGAAAAGCTTCCTCACCGTCGACCCTACGGTCGTGGCCTTAGGCCCATTCGTAAAGTACGTCGTCCTAAAAAGGTATGGCTGAACGTCCTCAAAAGAGGTGTCGAATATGAGCTCGAGATCCTGACGTTCGGGCACTCTTGGAGTGTAATGCGGTCTGTTCATGAGCTCAGTCACATTAATTATTTTTTCAGTTAGCATATCACTGAGCTTCTCACGGCAAAGTTGTCTTTCGTTTTCTGTGGCGAGCTTGAGCAACTCTAGCCTCAATGTCCACACTTCCCAGGGTATGCATTCATTATAGAAAGGTATGGTGTGACGTTTGCGCTGGAAAAATTCGAGGGATATCTGTCCAGATCCCGGGCTGTCGTGAGAGCGGAGAGCTTGCGAGAAACTCGATATTTTGGACTTGAGAGCCCGATCGAGAGTCTCCGATGAGCAGCACACATAAGTGAAGTCGATGAAGTCGCACTGTACGTCTTGGTAGCCGACACTGCCTACCGAGTAGCTGCCTGCGGCATCATCCTTGTATGTAAACTTGCCCAGACTGCGGTGGAATAGCACAGTATGGAATATACTTGCAACGGCCTCATCCACTTGGTGGCCCTCCATGCTCAGCTCAAAAAGCTGCGTTCGAGCATTCATTATCCTTGTGGTGGCCAAGGGCTCTGTAAAGATTAGTTAGACAGAATCAAGTTATTATTGAATCAACTGATTGCAACGGACCTTCATACTAAATCTCTACTCAGAGAATTCTAAGTAAGCACAAGATCCAGTGGGCAACTCTGAACTATTGTTGGCATCAGAACGACAGTTTGAAATGAAAGATTGACTTATATCAATACAGCCACAAATAAACACTTTTTATGTTCTCATTTTATTGACTACATCTGTGTGACAAATCATGATATTACTCAATACTCATTTTCTTTCTCCAATTAGTGTTGAACAAGTCTAGACATAGATATTAACCATGGCAAGCAATGCAAAATCAAGGTAAGAGAGTACAATGAAACGGTTTTGGTAAGATTGAAACTTTTTAAATGAGTAAAGAAAGGTACAGAAGCTGCCTGAACAAGGATTATACATTCATAGCTGGGAGAGAAACTTTGCTGAAGCGTCTCTTCCATCTGATGAAAAAACAATCCAAATGATTGAATTCCTCGAATGTCAATAATGCCACATCTACTATTAATCTTATCAACATTAATTAAAGAAGTAAAAGTAGAACATTGTGGGAACTTCATAGATTGATAACTCTGACATATTTTATCAAGCAAAACATGCACAATTTGAAATTTCTTGTCCAAATCATTCAACTTGAAGAAAAAAAATTTATGATAATATCATTGTTTCTAAACTAACCTCAAATCAGAATATTGCTGGGTTGAATAAATAAGTGCATAATCGCTGCTCAACGGAATTACGAATGATGCGAGTCATGCTAGCCGAGGATGGCTGCTCCAAGACTCCGATTCAGCCCAGGTTGTAGCCCAGTAGCCGGAGCAACATCACCAAATTACGAAACGAAAGAGCACGATAACAGCAGAGTACTTGAGCAGTCAAGTCAACAATCAAATAGTATATTACTCCCGATGCGAGGCTAGGCTGTTTTGGGGCACGGGGATGGTTTTTCCCCGAGTGCAACGAGGGGAAAATATTCGCCGTGCCTTAAAACAGCCTGCCGAGCGAGGGAAGTATGCTATTTTTTCGCATTAGGGCGAATAAACGCCAATTTTATGTTCGCAGCCGGGAGTAAAAGTGGCGCTTTAGTCGCCCTATGCTAAAAACAAACTATTACATTCTTCAAAATCTCTGAGCGTTACTTCATGCACGTAACTCCAACGATGTACCTATGGGGTAAAACACAAAAATGACCTTGTTTTCTCATGATTATCTCAACAACTGTTAACCTCAACTTTCGCATGACACATAAATTATCTCTAGCGCAAAAAATGAACATTAATGTTTCTGGCATTGAATTTTTTACCTTGACTGCAAATATGCAATGCATATGCCGATCCCGTACCAATTTCGAGATTTCATCAGAACAGTCTCGTTATGTTGACGTCTCATAAGTACCTCTAGCAGACAGCCTCTATTCATAATTTTGGAGTATCTATGATGGTTTCTGAAGAAACCATTGAATTGTGGATTAGATGCATGACGAGCAAATCAATAATAAAGTCGAATTATTGGCATCAAAAAACCCATTCAACGACAAAAACGCCAAAAGTTTCAGAATCAAAAAGGAATATTCTGCTCGTTTGTGGGTATAAACACAAACACGAACACGAAACGTATGTCGTATCGCAGCGGATCAGCCTAGGCAACCGCAACCAGCCTGAGCTGACATTATATATACATATATATATATATATATATATGTACGTATATATATATATATATATATATGTACGTATATATGAGACACACCTCCTGTCCGTAGATAATAATAATAGGGATTAGGGATGATTCTGGGATCGGCGTGAGTTTCGATGGATCTTGAAATGTTGACGGCTGGAAGCAAGGTCCATTTGCCAAGTTGAGGATGAGAAGATAGCAAATATTTGAAATATTCCTCAAGTATAGAGGAGGTATAGATGAACTAAATTGACTAAATTAAGAGTCCGTCACCTGCTCACGATTATTTTACAAATTTCAATGACTACGATTAAAGTACACATAAAAATCTTATCTCAAAATCCGTTTTCTGCATTGAAACCAGCAATTGATAACTACAAGGTTGCAACGATTATCAAACTATTATTAGTAATATACACGTCCTTTCACTCCAACACCTGCTTCAGCTTATTTGAACGTAGCGGGTAAAGTTTGTCAAGTTGGTCAAGACGTTTTGATGCGCGCGCTGCCACCTTGCTCGCTGTGTTGGCCAAACTGGAATTCGAAATTCGAACGGTTGGCGTTTGTATGTCAACAACAACCTTTGTGTGACAGCGAAATGACAGTGATTATTCTTTAGTATTAACAAATTTACTCCATCTTTGGAGTTTTCCTCCCAACCGATTGACGACGGTCACATTCAACGACCTGAGCAATTAATCGGATCCAGCAAACATGAATTCTGCGTAAGTTTGACATATATTTTCTCAAATCTAACCTGTAAACACCAAATTCTTTGGATTTATTAAATATCTTTGCCGGTTTGAATTTTTATTGCGTATAGAGTACCACCAGCTATCATACTGTCTTTACGATAAATATCTTCATTAGTTTATAAATTGAGTTGACTTTGTCCCTTAAAGTCCTGTTCTATCAATGTTCTGTTATAGGGTCATTTTAATGATAAGTAATAACTTAGCATTTCTAAATTGTTTTCCAGACGAAAACAAGCTCCTCCATCAGCTCATAAGTCAGCGAAACCTCGACCACCCAATAATATGACATCAAGAGATCCAGTTCAAGTTTACTGCCGACTAAGGCCTATGCAATCTCCTAGTGATGTCTCTTGTCTAAGAGTCATATCAGACACCACCATTGTTGTCACTCCTCCAGAATCTGCAATGAATTATCGAAATGGTCTCCAACGAGAAATCCAAACAACATTCACTCGGGTTTTCACGGATGGTGTTAACCAAAGGGATGTTTTTCAAATAGTTGCTCTGCCATTAGTTGATAATTTGATTCATGGAAGAAATGGTCTTCTATTTACGTACGGTGTAACAGGGAGTGGAAAGACTTATACAATGACAGGAAAGTCAAATGACAGTGGAATTATGCCTAGATGTCTAGATGTGATTTTCAATAGTATATCAAATTATCAAGCCAAGAAATTTATTTTCAAACCAGATAAACTAAATGGATTTGAAATACAAAATGAAACAGATGCCTTGATTGATAGACAAAATGAATATCATGTAGGTTTGTCAACACCTCGTAATCCAAAAACTCCCAGATCGTAAGTATTCTTTAACAAAACTTTGTTGAATGAAATTTTGATTAAATCATACTTATAAATTAACTTATTCCAGGCGCAAAGTTGATAGTGATAGTGATAGTAATCCTATGATCAAAGAAATCAATGATTCTAGGACAGTTAGTGTTGATCCTGACTATGTATATGCTGTATTTGTAACTTATGTGGAGATATATAATAACAGTGTCTATGATCTTCTAGAAAAAGACGATTTTAGAGCAAAGTAAGATGTTTGATAACCCATTCATCCTTCAAAATATTGAGTGTACTGTATTAAAAACCAAATTTTCAGATCCATTCAAAGCAAAGTTGTCAGAGAGGACGCAAACAAGAATATGTATGTTCATGCTGTGACCGAAGTTGAAGTCAAAAGCGCGGATGAAGCCTTTGAACTTTTCCAACGTGGTCAACGAAGGCGGCATGTAGGGTCAACAGCTTTGAATGCAGGTTCCAGTAGGTCCCATAGCGTGTTCACGATTCGTCTTGTTCAGGTATTGAATCTCATTTGTGATGATGAACTTTAAGATGGCTAATAATTATTATGTGTACTTCATGGCAATCCCAAATTTTAACTGTGAGTATATGATATGATTTAGGCTCCACTTGATAGCGAGGGGGAGCAAGTCGTTCAAGACAAGAGGGTCGTCGTAGTTAGTCAACTATCTTTGGTTGATTTAGCTGGATGTGAGCGCACAAATCGTGCTAAGACTACAGGTCAGCACTTACGTGAAGCAGGGAATATTAACAATTCCTTGATGACCTTACGCTCTTGCCTAGAAATCCTTCGCGAGAATCAGTTGCAAGGCGCCAACAAAATAGTACCTTACCGTGACTCTAAAATCACTCACCTCTTCAAAAATTATTTTGATGGTGAAGGTCAAGTTCGCATGGTCATCTGCGTGAATCCAAGAGCTGACGACTATGACGAAACAGTAGTAAGTGTCCTATTTCTTACTTTGAGTTTTATCCTTTCAATTTCAATCATTGACCCTGTTAACCAGAGAAACTTGAGAAGAATGTATTTAATCAATTGATGAAACTTTATTAATGTAGCAAGTGATGAAATTCGCTGAGATCTCGCAAGAAGTCCAAGTAGCTAGGCCAACAGTTACTAAACTAGATCTTGGGTTCACACCGGGAAGACGTCAAGCGAACAAGGTAAGATTCTAGCATTTTCATATTTCACAAAACCCTACCAGTTTTATCTAGCAGTAAAGATACAGATTAATTGATACCTCTTTTTGCAGATATTCAAAGAAGCTAGAAGTAGATTGGAGAAAGAGGGACGTGCAGAAGCAGCGGATTTAGAAATCGACATAGGTCTAGTTTACAGGTATACAATTATTCAAAACTAGAAAGATGAAGAATCTGGAACTACTGACATTCCTATAACCTGGGTTTATTTTGGAATTTTAAATTTCAGTCTCGGTGGACCTTTCCCAGATTTGGAGATTCAGAACCCTAACAACGATCAAATAATTCTGGCTCTAATGAATTTCTTGGAACAAAGAATAAATAAGAGGAATTCACTTCGAGCTGATTTGGAACAAAAACGTAAGTTTCGTCACCAGCGTTTAAATCTAAAAGTTAGATTAAATTTACCACAATCTAAATTTTTCAATTATTCTCGTAGAAAATGAATTCAGAAAGATGTTGTTAACAATAGAACAAGAAAATATGAATCTCAAAGTAGAAAATGCGACATTGAAAGCCTCCGGATCGCAACAAAAGAAGAAGGTGATTGGACTTCGACTAAGTTGATAAATATTCTATCAACAGTATCATTTTATCCCTCGATTATTTCCAGGTGACTGTGTTGGAAGACCACTTATGCAAAACAGAAACACAAATTGACAGTTTATTGCGCAAGTTGAACTCAGCCAATGATACCATCAGGAGTTTACAACAAGAGGTGAATGCTTCATTATTCCATTTTTGTCTACTCCTCATTCAGAAATTGCACCTCATGCAAAATATGTGTGATAGGTATACCAGGCAGAGATTAGTTTCTGATTCATTTGCTTTAATTTGCTCAATCTTCTCGTCGGTAGTCGATTCATTTTTGAAAATTAAGTCTGAATAATTGAGTATCCTTAGCTCATCATTACTTGAATTCTGAATGTTGGAGACTAATGAGTATTTAACAATCCATCTCGTTTCACAGTTACGAGATCGAGATATGGTTCTTAATCAACGAGCTATTGACAAACAAAGAGTAAAGCAAAAGTATACAAGCAAAATTCAGCATGAAACTGACAAAATGAACAAAGAACTTGAATCAAAGTTGAAAGCCCAACGTGAACATCTTCAGGTATGTTACTTTTCATTAAAAATTTCCGAGTTAAACAGTATTAAACTCAAATTTTTGTAAATCACCCGAGATTGAAACAGATTCAAAATTATTTTTCAATTCTTTTTCGGTGGAAATTCATTCATATAATCGTTTTGCCAGAATCAAATGAGGGAGAAAGAAGATAAGCTACGTTTGGTCAAGCAAATTCTCGGTGATGAGAATGATACGATACCGGTCCTAAAGGATGATGGTGACTCTCAGCAGCCAGTATCCAACACGAAAACTCCAGGCAGAATTGACGTGCGTGCACGTAAAGATAAAGTTGGTGTATCAAATCCACGATACAGGCGATCGCAAAGTGCCGATCGATGGGTAGATCATCGCCCAGAAACTCTTGTTCCCGTTGGAACAGTTCTGCAGCCTCTAATGAGGCGCAAGAGGAGCATCACCAAACTTACTAGTCCCAAAGAGATTACTGACGGTGCATCAAGATACTGTCTCATCGCTCAAAATCACGACTCGGAAGGAGAGCTTGAGACCAAGCTGTACAAAGTGAGTGGGCAAATTTCTGAGTGAAAGTTTCCACAATTCTTCTTTTATCCCACTTATGAATCATTCTCATTTCATGATGAATATTTTTTCTACCATCGATTTGAAACATTTTTTTAGGGAGACATCCTTCCTACAAGTGGCGGAGGCGCACAAGTTGTATTCAATGACGTCGAGTGTTTGAAACAACTGTCTCCTACCGGTCAGCGAAAGCGAAGCTGTTCTGAAACTAACAAAGAGAATGGTCGCAATCATATAGCAGATTATGTTAATCACTGCGCCAGTCAAGGAGTCACGATAACAACTTCCAAGAGACCCAGAAAGTGATAGATCGATTTTTTATCGGAGCAGCTCATGTTACAACTTGCTCATTCAAGTTTTCCATATTTATGAATTGAATATGTACTTAATGACAATAAGAACTCATATGCTGCTGTTCTTAGACCATAATTTTACAATACAAAAATGATTTTTTAATTACGAAGCTATTGTATGTGAGGAATGAATTTGGACTTTTATTCCAATTTAGAAGCCAGCCTTCGAATTTTTAATGATACTTGAGTAGGTATTTTTTATTTGTAAAACTGAAATATATTATCATTTTATACATATTCAAATGAGTCTACTCTCATCTATTAAGAAATCCGAAATTATCTAAAAACTTTTGGGAGAGGTAAACTTAGGAAGATAGTAAAATGAATAGAAATACTTTCAAGTCAACATCATAAAATTTATTTCACAGTTTGCAATGGCAGAATTTTACACGATATGATTCTTCAGCTTTTTGAAATTATGAAGGACACATACCAAAATGATTGTGAAACACATTCAAATATGTCTGTAACTTGATCAAATTTTTCATTAGGGTAGAGACTAAACATACTCACAAATGATATCAAGAAGTTCTGATGTCCCATACATTGGAAATATGAGCAGATTATATGAAGAATGCAACACAATAATCAAAACTGGCTGTTGTCCAGGTGTGTGCTGTTAGTCAAATATTTATCCATCTTTCAAGAGTTGATTTTTTGGCACATTGAATCAACAGTTCGTTACTCCTGCCATAATAGTTCTATGTTTCTGTACAAACAACCTTACATTCTAAATGTAGAATCGAATCATTATTCGACTAAGCATGATAGTCTTGTCAAATTTATCGAACATACTTAATAGGTTCTAGAGATAAAATATTTACATTTCTTGTAGTATCAAAAAAGTATTCCAATTACAAAATCTTATGGAAGTCTCATTTGTCATCTTATTCATGTAATAAAATAACAGCACTCCTGTGACACATCGGTTCCCTAGGGAGACTATCAATCCCCAGTACTGGGAGAAAAACAAGGTTCAATGCCACAAATCTCTCTCTTAATTACTCAAGTTTCATATAAAACATATAAAGCTACCTTGAAATGGCCCAACGATTCAAGTGATACATCAGGATCAGAACCCATAATTTCTACTCAGAATTTCAACAGCAAAAATATGGTTTCTCTCTAATGCCATGAGCTATACTCTGATTTACTAATACTTCTTCACTCAAAGGTATGTCATAGTCACTAATTCCTGAACTGTTAGAATCATACACTCTCAGACTTGTTAACACATCTTTCTCACCATTTGATAATTTATAAAGTCCAACTCCTGTAGCTAAGAACACTTGATCAACTCCCTCATCATGCAATGCAGAAATCTCATGGTATGAGGCACCAATTGATTCTGCATATTTTCTGCAATCTTCGAAGTCAACTTCTCTTTTATCTACAAGGTCCAATTTATTGCCAATGAGTATCAAGACCATAGTCTCTTCTACATTTGCTTTCAGTTCTGTAACCCACGATTTGACTGCTGTGAATGTTTGAGCTTGGGTAATGTCAAATACTAGGAAAGCTGCGTTTGCATTTCTGTAATACATTGGAGCCATTGATTTGAATCTCTCTTGGCCTGCAGTGTCCCAAACCTACGTTACCAAATGTTTACACATTACCAAATATTTTAAATGCAAATTTCTTGATCACAACCGTTTGGCTCTGATAACTTGCTTACCTGGAATTTGACTCGAGCATCATTGAGATTCATGTTACATGTGAAGAAAGAGGCCCCAATTGTTGAGTTGATAGGATAGTTGAATGACTTGTTGACATATCTATCTATCAAACTAGTCTTTCCAACACCTGTTAACAGATTCTTATTAAATAGGATTCTGAGAACATGTAAGTAGTTGTTTTGCAAGAAGAGTGTAAAAAAGAGCTGTTTGCTATGAATCAACAAATGTCTGACTTTCAAACTATTTATGCATCAAAATTAAGCGTGATTGATGACTGCCTTATCTCAAGGTCAAACAATTTATTTTAATTTTAAGAAACAACATATTTTAGTGGAGAAATTTGTACGATTTTAGAAATCAAAGTTGCAACTCAATCTACAAGCAAACACCTGCTGGTAATGATATCCTCACAATTCTCAACAGATGTCAATCAATGATGATACTTTTAAAATGAATCAACCCTTTTTCTTCTATGCAAGTAAAAAATGTACACAGTCACACGTGTCGCAATAGAGCAAGTCTATACCACAGAAAAATTTGAAAAAGAACAGAAACGAGTTGAATTGACAGATGGATATAAATGTGAGTTGCGGGTTACAGTTTTGTTAGGACAAGATTTAAGTCATACAATCTCAAACAACTAATGCCACAATGATCAAGAGGCGAATGAAGAGTATGATAGGAATCTAGATGTAGATAGCTTAATTCTTTGTTCATCTAGAATACAGGGTCCTGTTTGTGCACACAATACCTTGAGAGCCAAGAACAACGACTTTTCCCTCGATGGTTTTCATGTTTCCTCATGACATCTGCTAATTAGCAAAGAGAGTGATATCTGTGAATTGTTATGCTCAATAAACTTATTACCACTGCAAGAGTGATTCCTTTCTTGATAGTGCTCCAATCTCGCAATCGTCACAGCTTCCCCGTTTACCAACGATCCGCGTGCTTTTGTTATGCTCGTTCGTTTGTGATAAATAAATATAGTCTGTAAATAAGTAGTGTTGTTTCGTTTCTTGTTCGACGAAATATTGACCATATTGACATTGACTGTGACTGGACTGGACCTGGACGGTCACTAGACGTGTGCTTAGGATGAGAAGTATATCTATATAAATTGTTAAACAGGTCTCTTCCGATATCCTGAAAACTGCTGAAAGCTGCGATAAATACTGTCAATATCTCTCATACACACGAACCTATAGTTCATAGCAGTATAGAGCTAGGAGCAGAGCAGCGTGAGTAATCAGAGTTGCACTGAAATGCAATTGATGTCAACTCAATGCTGTGAAATTCCGGACTCCTCCCTTTCCCAAATACAGTCTGCGGTGAGATCGATTATGGAAATCCTTGTTGCAACATGAAAATTGATCATTGGTGATCTATATGGTGCTGAATTGCTCAAAGAAGGAGTGATTGAATTGGCATGTCAAAAGACTCTCCTCTGACTCTGAGCGGAGGGAAAACTTTACTTAAGTTGTGATCGAATTATTTGACCATAATGGTAAGTACTCTCTCTTTGCTAATATATTTCGCTGTATATTTCTTCAGAGTCAACCGATGAAACAAAAATTCCAAGTATCTCCTACATTCTAAAGTCTCAAAAATGTTTGATTAAATGAACAAGTTTTAGGAAACTGTTGTTAGATGTAGTATGATACATCTCAAATTCAGTACCTCTCATTCATGCTGTCTGAAAACAATTGTGGAAATTCCTATGAAAGAGAAAAATAGACTAGGAAAATATGATATGAGTTTCTATGGTTTTTGAGGCCTCTCTCACATTTTTCAAATAACATATTCGCAAAACTTTTGTCGATTCATTCTTAAAATCTGATAATCTCACTCTCTATCTCTAATATCACCTAAGCTATGAACTCATTGATACATAAACAGTGAATAATAATGCTGAGTAGGAGCTAAATACTACTGACTACCTAGAAGATCTTTTACATCTAACTCATCACAAATATAATTCTTCCATCGCATGTGTTGCCTATTACAGTCTAGTTCACTGAAGCCTTACCTCACAGCAGTGAGACGCACTTTGACAGCTGCCATGTGCTTGGAAAATTTCTCCTCACAAATTGTTGAAAAGCACAACAAACCAGAGGTAGAGGTGCGAGCCAGTAAAGAGTTGCTTCTAACTCCTGTACTGATAAGTAGAAATGCCAATGAAAAGATTCTCATTGAATCTAGTGTAAACAGTATGAGGATTAGCATCGCTGTGAAACAAGTTGATGATTTGGAAAGAATCTTGTGTCACAAATTCACAAGATTCATGATGATGAGGGCAGAAAATTTCATGATACTGAGGCGGAAACCATTGCCTGTAAGTAAAGAAAATCTTTTTATACATCTGCTAAATTTACAATCTAGTGTTATGTATGTTGTCGATTGCATAGTGCTTGAACGTTTCGATTGATATCACTCCTATTATTTGTTTCAAATTCATTACTGGAGTATTGAATAATTCATCATGTAATGATTGAGGGAAAGAACCTGATTTTATTTATTATTACTACTATTATTAGTGGTTGCCTCTAGGATCTTTTGAACTACATAAAACTCACAATCTTCTAAAAGTTCTATAAGTTTGAGAGGCAACTGTAATTATTGAAGATCTCTGAAGAAAGTCTGACATGAATAAGGAATTAAATTATATCCTGTGGATATGGAATTGGTCTTTACATTATCTATGAACTTCTGAAATGAATTTAGTTGTTTTTTTATAGAATCATTGTCAATAGGGGGTCAATATGATAGGATACTAGTATTTGTTCCATATTGATGATTTTAAGTAAAAATAGAGTAAGATCTCCAGTATGATGATGTGAATATCTTTGCCATTAATTTTTCAGGGTTACGACATTAGCTTTTTAATAACAAATATTCATACAGAACAAATGTATAAACACAAAATTGTTGATTTCATTGTACACTTTATGGAAGAAATTGATAGAGAAATCAGTGAAATGAAACTTTCAATGAATGCCAGAGCCCGCACATGTGCTGAAGAATTTTTGAAGAGGGTAAGAAGTAAAATTCGTCATTCTACATTATTCTATGCACCATTCTAATCTCACACTTTATTTCTACAGTTTTAGTCTTCAGTCTTCATGTGGTATTAAGGCTTTAAGACTTCTAATGTAACTAATTTTGATGCAATATTCCATGCCTGTCTCATCAACTGAACAAAACTCACCATCTAAGGACTTTTGTACAACAATACTGATGTGGACTATTCTCATATGAATGAGCAAAACAAGGGTATAATTTTTTGAGAATCCTTTCTAACAAGTTCAAGACTTTGTGTAGGATGAAAACCAGGTGAAGAAGTGTATGTTGAGTATCTTAGGATGACTAATCTATAAATGGTTAATCATTCCTTGCCAAATGTCTGTTTGTATGCCTGTGTATAAGATGAAACCTTTATAAATTATGATTAAAAATTCAATTAAGTAAATTTATCTTGATTACTTAACAAGAT
The DNA here is from genome assembly GCA_029851415.1 of Eretmocerus hayati. Classification (NCBI taxonomy): domain Eukaryota; kingdom Metazoa; phylum Arthropoda; class Insecta; order Hymenoptera; family Aphelinidae; genus Eretmocerus; species Eretmocerus hayati. The sequence continues at coordinate 54,465,900 of CM056741.1, read as the reverse complement.
CAATTATGCTGATCATTTGAGTATCCTTATTAGAATCCTTGCAAATACTCCTGGATTAATGTAATTTGTGAAAATGTCTATCATAATCCAAGAGATCTAAGATCATAAAGCTTCAAGACATGATCTGAGATTGCCAAGTCATATCCTGATTTTATTTCTCTGTTATTCTCGAGTTGGGACGTATTTGTGCGAGAACTACATCTGCTCATTATCAGGTGGTGTGATTCTAGAACCTAGAGTCTAGATTGCCTAATGCCTGATCACCATTCCAGTATCGTCAAGTAGCAGCCTAAGTCCATCATTACTGATCATTAATTTGTCCTTTCTTTTACTCCCATTCATCAGATGAGGCTGAAAAATATAAATATGAAAATCTTGTGATGAGTTTCATCTTATCTACAAGGCTACAATAACTCTAGTGCGATGTAAACTTGAGAATTTTATATTTTCCCATACTGTGGTCATATAAAATTCGCGCGAAGGGCTTTTTAATTAACGATTTCTTTCTTATCAACGGAAATAATCTTCAGGTAAGGCTAGGCTTCTGGGAGTGTGCTGTGTGGGAGTCGCGCCTCGCGCCGTCTGCACCGCACAGCCGCAGCCCCATTGACTACCCTCCCTAGTCCCATTATTCCAAAAAATCTGACAGTAGTCTTCTGTATGTAATTGTTGCTATCCCAAGTTGAGCGATAGTTGATGATCATCATAAACTAAATATGTTTATTATCACTTACCAAATCGAGATCATGATTGGCTAGTTTTACTTTTTATCAGCTATGCTCTCCAAAACCAAGTGACAATTTGATACACAATTAGTAAGTATTACAAATAAATAATACATTTACTATGCTTCTTGAAGCATACATCACAGTAATCAATACCACCATTCCATCTTTTTAATTGTTCAAAAGCCATTGATTATACTCACTTGATCAATCAGGAGCTCGCTTCATGGCTCATTTGGGTAATTTTTTGATATTCTCAAGTAGCTTGTTTGGAAAATTCAAGTACCTTGAAACCCATTAGCGAAAGCCATGAATGAGGACCCCTTATTTTACCTATAACCACTAAATCTAGTATGTACCAAGTACAAGACATATAAATTGGCTTGCTATGATTATGTACCTGCTTAATTGAGTTTGTGTGTCCATGAGCTTTTTTGTACATTTCTCCATCTCTACGTAATCATTCGATTGAAAAGATGGATTTTATTATCAGCTTCAGTGATTGATTAATCGAATGATATTCTTTCATTTGCCTGGTAGCAAAAATTATCAATACATATCTGTTGCATTACACAACCAAAACTGTACATAATGAAAGAACATCAACAATCTTTCCATCTTATCTTATTTTTTCAACAAATGTATGGCTGGTTATTAGTATAATCTTTATTTTAATATAAAGCCAATAGAAAGTTGGGCAACAGCTTCATTTTATTATTCATCAAGATATGGGCAATTACAATTACATTGTATCAATGGTTTCAATATTATGTACAGGAACAAAAATGGTTGGGGGAGAAACTGATCTACCATACCTCGTGACTGGATGCATTTTTTACGCATTTGGTCTGAAATGGTGTTGGGAATATGCAAAGATGTGGCATATCTATCCAAAGCCTCGGCCTCACCGTGAAAGCCCTAAGATGGGAATGATACCTAGATTTCGTAAAAGTTGCCTGAGAACACTCAACAGCCATCCCATTGAAGGATGCCTAAAACTCATTGCAACTGCTGTTGGTCTCTTTGGTACTTTGACTGGTGGCCTGCCCAATTCTGGAATTGTCTCTCCAAAGGTCATACATGCTACAATTTACCTCTTCTTTGCCTTCTCTGGACTTGTGGATGTTTTGTACTTTTATTTCCCTCGCAATGTTAGCGATGGATTATCAAAAATGGCACTAGCTCAAAGTTTTTTCATTGAAGGTTTCTTATTTGTTTGGGCTAATGTCAGTGAAAGCCCTGAGGTGAATATGATTCTTGCTGCAATCGTCTGGACCACCAGTATTGCAGTTACATTAGAGTTGGTATGGCCAGAAGTGAGGCTTTTGAGAGGAGCAACAACATTATTGCATGGAGGATGGTATTCTCACATGGTTCGAGTATTCCGAAGTGAACCTCTCAGTTTAGCTAAAATCGCCTTGACCTTTTCATGGCATGTTGCGGTTGCATCTACGGTCACTCTTATTACTGTAGTTATAACCAGAAGCTGCTTACCCCGAGAGCCGCCACCGCCTCCTCAAGTACCGATTTACGATTATTGCAACGAGATGCAAATCCGCTCTGCCTCCTGAGAGGAACTTCAATCCGATCAGAAAACTCATGCTGATCGGAAATATCGCCATATGAATCTTTACAAAGCTCCACAAAGCATACCAACAGCCTCAAATTAAATTATCATCAGCTCAAATTTATCAAGAACTTAGTGAAAAAGTACTTCAGATTTGTGAGAGCTACATACTTTTCCGTCGATTGTGCGGGAAAAAGAAATTTTAGAATGTATCCTCAATTTTTATTCCCCCACCGACGAAGGATGAATCAACTTCGACTCTTGGGTGGAGTAGTTTTCTTTCTCGCGTGTGATTTCGATTCTCCCTATCAAGGCTCGGGACAGATGAACAGCCGGGTCGCCGCGGCCCGATATGCATATGCCCGAATTTCCACCTTTGTATAGGAATGAATTTCATTTCAGCAGCTCTTACTCAACACGAACGTAAAGATGTCAATTATCAAGATATTATCTTCAAAGAAATCACAATGAATCGTAGGATGCAGAGATATCCAGAAATTGATTTAGAATTTTTTTCATTTTGTTGAAATTATTTTCACTTGGATTCATCGATGAATTCCTTCAGAACCATTTGTATCTCGGTAATAATCAATTTGGCTCGAACTATCAAAATTAATATGAAATGAATTCCGATGATCGATTTCGGGTTCTTCGCTAGTAGGATGTTATAACTGATGCAACGAATCATGTACAACGAGATTCTCTTAAGATGTAAGATTAGAATAATCCAATTTTCTGAAATATGCTCAAAGTTGTGAAACTTTAAAAGTCTCAACCATCAAAAATTGACACACAGCTCATACCGATCACTGATATTATCTGGTATCTTAATTTACGATGTAAATTTTCAACCAAAGTGCTAATTTGCATTTCACCTAGCAATACTTTTACACTCAATTTCTTATCGGAGAAGGTTTTTATTTCAGATCGCGAGTACCATTATTTCAAGACTCGTTAATAAATTGTTTCAGAGGAATTTTTCTTCTAACATGTAAATAATAGCCCTAGTTCCCACATTGTGATAGATTTGAATTTGAGAAACATTATAAGTAACTCAATTCGGATCAACAGTGATATGATAGACTAGAGCATTTGATCAACCAATAAGCATAGTATCCAATCAGTCTTTTCAACAATGAGAATTTAATTGACAGTCATCAGTGCCTGAAACTTTTCAATTGCAGAGCTTATTGGAAGTGGAATCATTCACGATGAATCAGTGTTACATACATGGATTGTTCATTACATTCCTTTAGTGCCAAATTCAATATTTCCACTGTCTACGTCTTTTAATCGCTCTTTAGCGCACACCAGACTGTTGCAATCGTAATACTCTTGTTGAATACAATTTTTATACTAATCTTTATACAGTGTGATTGAATTTATGTATATAAGTTGAGTATAATAAGACTAAGAAATACTTTAGACGAGAGATGTATCTCAAAATAATAATACTGATTCTCAAAGTAGCTGCGTTGGGTCCAAATGAATCCCGGTAACCGCGGGGGCATATTTGCCAACCACATCTGTGTAGTCCGATAGCGAGAGGATAAACTCTTCAAGTTCAATTATAGGGACAAGTATTTTAAAGAAATTGTAATCACTCTTTTATATCAATATTTATTGAATAAAATCTGGTTGACATATTTGTAAATTGAGTGTTTCACTCGTATCTAGACAATGTAGCCCAAAGCAGGCAAGAATATCATAAATTTTCTCCTCTTTCCTCGGTTGCGCTTAGAGACATGAGTATTTGTACCGAGTAGGCCCGAATATATTTGTTTTTCTAATTCATTGAGAGCAGCAAAATGACGGAGTAAAAATATGCGTCTACTTTAATTTGAATTTTCAATATTTCTGTGTAAGAGAGGCGAAATCAGTGATTCGCCTACTATTTTCATTCGGGTCATTCGCATTCGCTCGATTTTTGATAAATTCCAGCCTGTCCTCTCGAAGTCTCAGCCGTTTAAAAATTCACTTGACGGTCGTTTTTCTTCCTTAAGCGTAACCACCGAGTTGAACTCCAAATTTGTAAACAAGGTCGTGGTAGTACACTTGCCCTGGACGTAAGATTGCGCACGGAAAATGAGGCTGCAAACAAAATTATGGATCAAATTTTTGGATGTTTAATTACATAATGGAAAAATGACAACTAATATTAAAAGCGCACGATTTCTAATTTCATAAATTATTGGCTCTGACAACTCAGATTTATATTTATACGGTTTATTAATTATAAATGGGTATTATCGGGATAGTTTACCCGGAACGTGTGACGGTCTTTCATTTCGACGAGCAAGCTCCGAATTTATCTATTCCAATTTTCCTACACGTATTCTATTGAAAAACCCTTGGAACTTTTGTTACAGATCGATCCGTCCACTCATCTTTTTTATTTTTAAAGATTGAGGGTCGAAATGTCAGTTCCGTGCACGATTCTCATTTTTCAAAGGGATAGTCTTGTGCTTGTAGACTTGCTGTAGCGAGTCAAATAATTACGCTCGCATTTTTCCATCAAAGTATGGTATAGAACCAACTATTTCTCATACAAATCCGAAACGTGTGACGTGATCCCTAGCTACGTGATTTTAGGCGTGTTATGGGGGTTTTGGGTCAGTTCCATGCATACCCTTTTAGCCCACTAAATAGTCACGTGCATATATTGTAGCCTCGTATTGTAGCAATTTTTTTCCAAGTAATATCACTACATTAGACGAAATCTCCGAGATGAAAGCGCTACGTTGATTCGTGGCATATAGAGCCATAAAGGGGTATGCACGGAACTGACATGTCCGGGTAAACTATCCCGATAGAAGCCATATATATGTGAAAGTGATTCAAGTTCTCAGTGACGGTGGGAAACCAGAGACTTTTGGTTTGGAATTGCTTAAAATTTTCCCGATATCTGAAGAAACGTATTAGTTGCGTAAGTTTCGTCACGGGTCATCGAATGTCTACATTTGACGCGGTAGTTTGATTATTTTGCTTCGCAAACAGTAAGTTAATTAGATGTTGAATGAGGTGTAACAGAGTCTACATATAATTATTAGGAATATAATGTAAGATATGTTCCATGACACGGAAAATTTTACCAAACAACTGAAAAATTCATTAAGTTTTATTCGTGCTGTTGCAAGTAAAAGAAATATTTCAATTCCTCGAACCGCAAAGAGCGCATTTGTGAACTTTTAAAGAAAATATTCTAGAATGTTGTGATTGAGTGAGCTAGCTATGCAAGTGACCCAAATTTCCATAAGTTAACTATCGAAAAATTTGAAAGAATTGTAAGTTACAACTTATTCATCTAACAAGATTGTTCTCAGATACATATCATTTCCTCGTTTTTTTAAACATGAATCATTATTCGAAAGAATTTTGAAATAATCACTGGAACAGAGTCAACGAGTAATGCAAAACTATTCGAAAATAGATTTGAAAATTCCGGGAAATTTTTGGAACCTCGTTTTAAAAAAGACGATAGAGCAACACAAAAACGTGTACCCCAAAAATATTTCTCTGACACACGAAGAGAGCTGTTTTGTGAGCTACTCCGCGTACGATGAAGTTCTAGAATTCTTTGTGGAATTTTTCCAAATGCAATCATGCCGAGTTCAAGATTTTCAGCTGACAGTATTGTGCGCAACGTTGATGGTTGATTCATCGGTAGAGTTTTCGAGATTCTATCGCACTAATACATGTATTTACATTCAATGGCCGATTATGCCGATGTTGCAAGATGTCAGTTTTATCTGACACTACTATTTTAAATGACCATAAAATCAAAATTTATGGTGATGCTCTCGTGATGCTTGTTGAGCAACAGAGTGACGAGAATGTCCGAGATCTCGTTTCGAGCAACGTTACTGCAACGTTTCTAATATCTATTTTTCAAATGTAGCGCGATAAGTAGAATTTGAAAATATTCGATTTTTATGAATGCAATCGATCGCAATGAACTATTCTTCGCAATGAAGTCTTTCTCCCTACCATCATCACAAAGCTCTCCGGAGCAAATTTTTTTTTCAATTTCTTCAAGCTATCATACAACTGGCGCCGTTTGGATTGAGTGTCTCTTTTATTTACTTTTTAGTCCGTGGATTTTTCAACGAGTGAAATGCTGGAGGCTCTGAATCCCAAAGAGATTGATTCGTAAGGAAACTATCAAGTTTTTGAACATTTGTCTAATTATATTAAGGATGCTTAAATTCTTGAGCCGTTTTCAAGGAGTTTCAAGAATTCAACATTGAGATTTCCTTCAATGATATACTCGAAAATTCAAAATAGTGTTTTTCGATTCGAGGGTGGGAAGTTTGGTTTTGCTTTTCGAGAGGTTGTTATCGGCCCGAGACCTGGCGAGGGTCGAAATTAGCACGAGTGAAGCAAAAAAACTTCACGCCCGAGTATCGAAAAATACATTATCAAATACCGAATTTCGGTTGCAGATAATCCTCAGCTGTGACAAGTGCTGACTGTGTAAAAATTAGTTTGGCTTGATAAAACAGTCAAAACCCTTATTGATTCGCGATTTGGAAATTTGGGCATGTTCTCCTTAATCGCGGGCTCAAATGTATGCGTATTCGCGATTCCAGGTGAAGTTCATCATGCAAATTGTGGATAAAAGTTTTGGATTTGTAAAAAAAAAAAAAAAAAAAAAAAAACAATTGCAAGAACCGTAATCCTTAAAAAGTTTCTTTGCATAATTTAGAAATGCAGTAATGCATGGTCAACTTCAGATCGGTTAACGCATTTATTTCACAGTTACGTGAATTTTGATGCCATTATCTCTACTGCACACTCCATGATTGTTGTTGATGGTCATAGCGTGTATTTTCATACATCTTCCAAGTTCTTGATACATCGGATTATTTTCATTCGCATTTTCATACAGCATGCACCCATGAACGAAAATCACCTCGAAAGAAAAAAGCGTAAAAAAATCGATGAGTGTAGCAACCGAGGTACAGATTGTGAATTTCATCAAAAAGAATTCAAAAAGTTGGTGCTTTGGGAAGAAAGTTCGAAGTCGACAAGTGTACTATTGGCTTCAAAAAAATATCCACCGTCGATCCAACCAAGCTTTGTTGACTAATTTTTTGCTAAGAAAAATGGTTGATTTGTTATTCACTAATTTATTTCGAGCTATTTGGTTCACTAATTTATCTTCAGCTCTTCACTTACAAGCGTAAAAAATCACCATTGCAACATCTGGATTGGCGGAATGCAGACCCCAAAATCCCATAGCACCAATGTTTTATAGTATTCGTGTATTTCGTACTCGCGGGACCTTCTCGGATCGTGTCTACTGCGAATACGGAGTTTTGCTTGTACAAGACTTTTTTCTGAGATCCGGTCGAATTTCGCCTTTTTCAAGAGATCATATTTGTAATAAACATCGATTATGACGACTTTTTTGCGATCCTTATTCATCTACTAATAAGGGTGAATAAGGCCCATGGGCAGAGTATCACAGTTTGCTGTCCACCAAAGAGAAACTCAAAGTTGGTTCTTTCAAAAAATTTGGCATAGGTGGGATGAAATTATCATCTTTAGAGAAAATCAAATCCCATCTCGTGCTATGTAACTATAGTAACAAGCTTTTCTTGTACTTACTATATTAACCGCATCGGGATAATTCTGTGGTTGGATACTGAATCCGGTAAATCTAGTATACTTGGCACCTCGTTTACCAGGCAAATATTCGAGATTGCTCTTGATTGATACCTGACTGTCGCTCAAACTTTCGCAGTCGCATTCGCATTCACAGCCCGCCGAAGATGAGCTTTTACTGCTTTCAGTTGATTCCTCTTTCAACCGATACGGCGGAAAACGTCCACAGGTATACAAATGTACCCCTGGTTGGTCTGAGTACAGCTCTATATACCTGATTAATCGAATTAAAAGTTCAATTTGACGGTCATAAAATCATCTTACTCTTATTCTTGGATACTTTTGGCAACTTTTTACAGAAATATGAAGCATTATCAATGTGTGTTTTCAACCAAGAAGGAATGATTATTTAATTTGCTTTTTGTTTATTTTTTTAAAATCAGAGTTTCTTTCAAACTGATGAGTTCTGTTATACTTGTTGGGAAAAATTCCATCATCAAATCCTATTGAAAGTTTTGTCACCATCTGTTCAAAGTAGAGCGAACTCTTTTGAAAAAAAAAATATGGTCATCGCCCGCGCCGGTGCCTGTCAATTGGTTTTTGAAATAGTAATAGTATATTCAACACGAAGCACGCATGCAGTTTCACAGATCATTCTAATTCCTATTGAACGAGCTCCTACACGTGACTAATCCAAATAGTATATTTGGAGACACGTGAAGCCAAAAACACGACAGGCGGTTAATGATAAGATATTTGGTGGCTAGTTTGTCGCGCGAGAGCCAGCTTGGCCATTCGACTTCGATTTTCCGGAGCCATCCAAGGCCTGAGCAAGGCCAGTAATCACAAATATGCTAGAATGTGCTGTAGCAATGATTAACCCGAGGAACCTTGGAAAACTTTTCCAATTGGATTGGGACTTTGTTATCTCTATTTATTGCATCAAACTAGTGAACCTGAAGTACTTTAGGCTCATTACATCAAACTAGCTTAACTGGTCACGAATTTTTTTGAGTTCTAGAAAAGGTAAGTCTACTAGAATCTTCTTAGTATCAATTTTCCAAGGAAAATCTCCCCGCCCCCCCCCCAATGTAGGAAATTGAGTCAGATGACAGCCATAATGAACAAGCTCTAAATTAGTTTTTCACCGCAGTGTCCAAACATTAGAAGGATGGTGTATCATATATCTTAATACGTGTAATCGGATTGATAATAACAGCCACGTGCTTTGACCAAAGTGGCTCAACACTTTCACATTCTCAAAAGTCTTGTGCATTATTGGGGCATAATTAGCAGACTGTTGGCACCTTACGAATATTTTATACTCTATTTTATGGAATTTAAACATTATCAATGACTCTTTTCTTACCTTCCACTATTTGCGTGTAAAACTCTTGCGACAAAACATGGTTCAGGCTGAGAGCTTCTTACAACGCAAAAATTGTGGTCGAATCCACCATCTTGGGGAACCTGAATAGGGAAATTCGTAGACAATCAGGACGTAACAAATATTTAGAATGTATATTACTGTAACACATAATTGAAAACTGTTATGACATCCCAAGCTATAGGACACGATTTAGATCAACGGCTCAATCTTTTTCAACTTCATAATCTCAAAAAAAGTTGCATTTTAGAGAAAAATCTGAATAAACCACGTTTTTAGCTCGAAAGTCGTCTGTGGATTTCAAATTTGGGGCCCGGAAATCGTTACAATCTAGAGATCCCATGGATAGATTTTTGAAAATTATATTACACTATTTTGTATCCAACAAATATGGATACATAGGAGATGTATATTCATCCAAATATTCAAATCATGTTCGCATTGTAAATACATGTGATTTATCAAAACTTTTGCCTAACCATTTGAAAACCGAAACCCACATTTCATTTCTAACTTGACACGTTTTTCGATGTATCCATAAAAAGCTTCTGATTGGTCATTTTTCAAACAATCATTCCACCATTCACAGTATTATGCTACTTACAGACCTTTTCTAAAAGTTCTCCTAAAAATCGAGGTATTCGAAGATCCATTATGGTGCCACCAACATTACGTATTGCACCAGTCGGTAAAGGGTTTTCAAATTCGGAAAAAGTCCATCGATCGCAATTGAGTGAGATTTTATGTGCTCGCAATTCGTCCTCGCCGGCATCCTGAGTAATATAAAAATGGTCCAAATCGTTTTTGAAATTCATTTAAATCAGCCATAAAAGCACGAATATAGACTCTAATTATTCATTCTTTTGATTTTCATTAAACATTCTGAATTGAGAAGACTCACATGACCAGCAAGATTGAACACAGTGCCATAAGATAAATTGACGACGGTTGGTTTTGACGTGGTAGCCCTCATACTAATTTCCAATCTATTTTCATTGGTCAGCTTGAATTTGACAGTCGTAAGTAGTGCACCTGGATATCCTTCCTCACCATCATCGCTTAGATAACTCATTACCACGTAACTACAGTCCTCAACATGAGCCTCCCATAAACGCTTTCCGAAGCCATCCGTCTGTGAAACGTCGATTTGCTCAACGTAGCACATTTCTCAGAATTCGTGTTCCATAATTCGCGACTTTCCTCATTCTCAAATTGCACACTTGCTCGAGTGCAATCGAATTTTTGTAACCACATCATGGAAATCTTGTAGCATTAATTAGTGAAATCTTGCGATGATCTCTGAACGATCATAATGATGAAAAAAAGTTTCGTTTTTTTTTTATCGTTGAGATTGATTCAAGTGTAGGAAAATCGCTAGAGCTGTTTATTGACTCTATTGGTATTTCCAATTTTTTTATATTTTGCAAAATTCAATTTTATGGCATGCTGCCTTGGTAGGAATTCTGTTAGTGTATCAAAATACAATAATTGCCGAAATCGACTATTATTGTGTTACATAATTGAAATGAATTTCTACTGTCAGGACGTGTGCAGAAGTGTTTGTTTTACACAAATTTTTCACATTTAACCACAGTTTGTCGAAAAATGAAACAGCAGGGAACATAACGAAGTCAAATTGAATATACCTGTTTCGATTTTTGCAGACATTGTGAACTAAATTCATACTCACTCCTCCGTGAATGTGATGCTTGAACATGTCGTTTTTTGTCAAAGAATAGTCCGTGTCTTTGATTTTGAATTTCCCATCCTTTATTCGATTGGCACACCTGCCTAGTATACAGCCCATGAACGGGTTCAGAGTTGGATCGACGTAAGCTATAATTACAGCAATTTCGTCAACAAGAAGAATGTATCTGACCGCAATAATTCAGAAAATTGAGCTGATTTTGTTCACATTCTCGCTAATTAGTCGATGAATTCGTTTACTTTCGAATCGTTCGGTTGTGACACACCTCGAAGATGGGGATGACAAAACTCGAAAGGGAAATTTATCTACATGCAAACCCCGTTATTCACGGATATGGCATTCGCGGATGACCTGTATTCGCAAATGATGAGAATATGCCGTTTCTCGCGGTTTTCAATTATGCTCGCCATGTAAAGTGGTCCTTAGGGCGTGTCCACAAATGATGCATATGCAGTACACACTGCGCATATGCACTGCATTCGTGCACATGTGCAGCTCCTTGAACTTGAGCAAAGATTGAAAGGGCTCAAACATGGAGACTTTACTACAGTCTCCATGGGCTCTAATCAGAAAATCTCTGATTTAAGCCGGTTTCTGTGTTCCCACCAAACAGTAAATGTTGCTACAACGTTTCTGGGAAGTTGTCCTGTCAACCTTGAAACGTTCCCTTAAGTTCGGGAAACACGTTGCCGACACGTTGGCGCAACGAAAAAATGTCTACCAGATGCGCGTTGCCTCAACGTTTTCAGAACGTTTCTGGGACGGTTTCGAATATGAATAAATAAATGGATTATTATTAAAAAATTGTTGTTAATTGGCTCTTGTTGCATTCAAGCGTAATCTCCCCGTCTTTCTTGTACCAAGTGGACACGTTTCTGATTGAGCGCAATCGATGGGATTGAACGGGGATGGAGCTGGTAGCTTGCGAGAACGGGAATTTTATAAACAATTTGTTTATTTATTTAACAAAAAATATTCGAAGTATTGGTTGCACAGGAAACATCTCGGAAACCATCGTGCAACCTTTGAAATATCGCTGAAACGTCCCGGAAACGTTGTGGAAACGTCGAGGCAACGCGCATCTGGTAGACATTTTTTTCGTTGCGCCAACGTGTCGGCAACGCGTTTCCCGACCTTTGACGGAACGTTTCAAGGTTGACAGGACAACTTCTTAGGAACGTTGCGGCAACATTCACTGTTTGGTGGGTTTTCTCCGTTACCGGGCAAAACAAAGCAGACTTTAATGAGTTCGGGCCGTAATCTTAACAAATCTGAAAGAGCCTTTTGTCCCTAGGCTGCTCTTTCAATTGAAATCAGACCGCTTGTGGTGTCTTGATGATTGAAACTGGTATACTCAACCCATCAGAAGTGAAATTTAGTCTTAAGATTCCAAGTAGCAGCTGCGGAACAAAAACGCTTTTCCAGATTTGTTCAGATATTATGTCCGGTGAGTGTACCAACGGGGTTCACCTGTATATCAAAATCAACCAATTGAAATGACAGTTTCTCACAATTAATATCTTCATATCCCAAAACAATGTCTGCAGTATCTCCGTACTTGTCCGGACACTTGATTGAAACAATTGTTGCTCCATAAGTAATTATCATTACTTCCATTCGATTTGCATTGATGAGCGTGTACGATTTTATTGGAATAGCATTACTATTCGGTTTGCTCGTATGACAGTCACCTTCTCCAAGCGACGATGTCAAACTCGAATCAACTTTTTTCAAGTCATCTTTACTGTTTTCTGAAACTATACAAGATATAAATGATGAAAAAGAGTGCTGATCAAATTTTTCATCATTCACGAGAATTCCTATGACAGCTGAAATTCAACATGTCTAAATTTTTCGAAAAAAATATCGTGGAGCTTCATAAGAACAAGATCCATGCCCTGACATGAATTTGAATCTACACTCTCCATCACCATATTAATTTGATACTTCAAAAAAATTTTGACAAACGTTAGATCCAGTATCATTTTACTCATCACAAACAAACTTCCAAATTACCTAGTTTCGGATCAGAGTAAAATGAAAATTACATCCGCATAGCAGAATAATGGCTCAAATTTAGCACTTGCACAAACTTTGAACCGTCATTACCATTATACTCTGAGTACACCAAATTCAAGCTCAAATTAGAAATGTCAAATGGCTTACCTGGGCAGAGTTCGCCGAATATTCCTTCGACAACGGAGATGTTTTCACAATCACAAATTCTCTTTGCCATTTTCCTGCTTTCCTAGCATGTAAGATTATTGACCAAAATTTTTGGGTTATATTTTTGACAACATGATAGGGTTCATGTACACATGTCCATACGGTCAGACCTGCATACGGTACACTACAATGACCGACCCTCACGTGTTCATATACAATTGCCTTGGGGTGGATGGAAGAGAAAGAGAGATAGATGGCCGACATACCTATTCTTTATCATGGTGGTAATCGCAGATACTTACTTACCCATCATCAGGTTTGCCATAGAAATAGAGTGCGGAATGGAGTTATGAAATTTCATAAATTTACTGTCAAAAAGTTTTTTTACTTATTTTTTCGAGTATTTTTTATATTTTGAAATTGTAACTATTGTAGTACCCTTCGCAATCTTGAGAAATTTTTTGATGAATGCGCAAAAAACCATCTCGTAGTGATTAGAAATCGAAGATATCGGTTTAGCCTAATCAATGTTTTCAATTCATGTCATGTGTCGTCGTAGCATGCCAATCGCAATCGATGTTATCAAGTCATGTAAAATACGTGGGAGCATCATACACGAAACCGTTATAGCGTTTAAAAAGATCGGTTCATTTAATTTTGCACTTTCCAGGCAGGAGTCATTCAAAATTTTGAGACTCCTAATATCAGAGCCAAGGCATTGTTATTTTCCCATCGCGCAATGATTCTCACACTCAAGAGTGAGAAAAGGAATGAAATAACCTACCTCTAACGTTTAGTCATACACAGTTTCGGGCATTACCTTTGATTGATTCGCGGAGAGATCCCGTCAATATCGCATAACGTTCTGTAATTAATCACTAAAAATGATAATATATTATTATACAAATTTCAGTTGAATTTTTAAACGAAACAACTTAGCTCCGATGTAACACAACTCAACATATCGAGCAACTGAGCAACATATAGTATGGTCAACTCTATTCGGATCTTTCGAAAAAATGTTCCGATCGGTCAATATAGAGTATACTTATAATAATTTTGCTGCATGACCGGCTAAGCATAGGATTTTGTAAGTATCATTTCAATTTGAAAAAGAAAGAATATTTTCCCCATTTGAAATTTAAACGTCATTCTCATTTCGTCAGGTTGAAACGAGGTTAAAAGCAGAAATAAACCGACAGTCTGTGCTCTATAATATGTATATTTTTCTAATAGAACGATAGAGTGTGATATGAAGAATTCTCAGTGACATATCATGCAAAATGGACATTAGGTGTTGATTATGAATAGTCAATACTTGCGCTCACTGCCTCGAGCAAATATCTCCATTATACTAGACAAACGCACTTTTCAATAGTTTGTGATAACCTTTGAAGGTAGCAATACAAAAAATCTAGGAGAAAAAAAAGAGGTTCAATCTTGAGGAAAAAGATAGAAATTGAAAATTATTCGGATTTCTGATTTTAATATTTTCCAACGTTTGTACACTAGTAATTATTGTTCTGAACTCTGGAATGTCATTTTGGAGTCCCAGAGTTAGTTTTTCCGGATGAGAGAATTAGAGTTCTTTACTCTGTCTCGTCGTAACTTTGATTACTAAGACAACAAATACAAAAATTTTGGATCGATTCCCGCTATTATGTTTCTATCTCGAGTTCAATAATACCTCCCCTCTAAACCTAAAATAGTATATTAAGCAACAAGGGTGCCAACAGATATTTGCGCACGAGTCACCGGAACGAGTGTGCAAACGCCTCATTTACGCACAGTTTCATCGTTTACGCAGTGTGCAAATGGCTCATTTGCGCACTGCGTGAACGACGAAACTGTGTGCAAATGGAACGTTTGCACACGAGTTGTGGGGACGAGTGCGCAAATGTCGGCGCCCGAGTTGCTTACGATATTTTTCGATACACTGTGCGTAAAAGTGTGCTTTGCGCACAGTTTGTCGACTTTTACTCACAGTTTATCGAAAAGTATAGTTCGATACACGGCCGTAAAACCTATTATTCGCATCCTCGTGATGATTCCGACCCTCGCCTGCGGCTCGGGCCGGAAACCCATCACTCGGACGCGATTAAAACGTTTTACGCCCTTGTATCGAAATGTACTATTTTGTTATTTCTGTGAGCAAAAATGTAACCCGCCTCCTAAAACACATCAAAAAATTAGGGGATGCTGTGAGACTTGGGTGTCGTCTCGAGAGTTGACTGACTTTGTTCCTTTTTCGCATTGGTGTGTACGAACTTTCCGAGTCCTTTTTCCTTCTCAAACAAATTATGAACCATTTTCATTTGAACTACTTGGGATCCATGACGACTTTCTGAAAAATTTTGACAGTAGCGAGGAGTGACCGAAGCATCACCTACAACGAATGATCAATGCATCTCAAGCATTCAGAGGAACATGGCATGACGGGGTCACAAGAGGGCGGAGGAGGGGGTCCAGGGGCGGAGCCTGAAAAAAAATTCTGAGAAATGTATCAGAAAAAACTCTATCGCCAGTATAGTATGTTACCACGTTGCTCAAAACTGTCGCTGGTGCTCGAAAGATCGAAGTTAGATATTCTTCACAATTATGTATGATGATGATATATAGATAGATGATGGTATAGAGTGATCAGAGAACAACTCAAGTCCAGTGCGCAAATGCCTCATTTGCACACTGTTCTTCGTTCACGCAGTGCGCAAACGAATATTTGCGCACTGATGCCTCATTTGCGCACTGCGTGAAAAAATATTTGCACACAGTTGTGTCGGAATAATGTGCAAATTCGCTATTTGCACACGCAAACTTGCGTCTAAATGGCCATTTTTGCGCACAGAATAACAAAATAGTATATTAAGCAACAAGGGCGCCAACAGATATTTGCGCACGAGTTGCTTACGATATTTTTTGTTATTTCTGTGAGCAAAAATGTAACCCGCCTCCTAAAACACATCAAAGAATTAGGGGATGCTGGGAGAGTTGGCCGTCATCTCGAGAGTTGACGGACTTTGTTCCTTTTTCGCGTTGGTGTGTCCGAACTTTCCGAGTCCTTGTTCCTCCTCAAACAAATTATGAACCATTTTCATTTGAACTACTCGGGACCCATGACGATTTTCTGAAAAATTTTGACAGTCGCCAGGAGTGACCGAAGCATCACCTACAACGAATGATCAATGCATCCCAAGCATTCAGAGGAATGTGGCACGGCGGGGTCACAGGAGGGTGGAGGAGGGGGTCCAGGGGGCGGAGCCCCCCGACTGAAAAAAAATTCTGAGAAATGTATCAGAAAAAACTCTATCACCCATATAGTATGTTACCACGTTGCTCAAGACTGTCGCTGGTGCTCGAAAGATCAAAGTTAGATATTCTTTACAATTATGTATGATGATGATATATAGATAGATGATGGTATAGAGTGATCAGAAAACAACTCGAGTCCAGTGCGCAAACGAAATTTGCACAGTGCGCAAATGCCTCATTTGCACACTGTTCTTCATTTACGCAGTGCGCAAACGAGTATTTGCGCACTGATGCCTCATTTGCGCACTGCGTGAAAAAATATTTGCACACAGTTGTGTCGGAATAATGAGCAAATTCGCTATTTGCACACGCACACTTGCGTCTAAATGGCCATTTTTGCGCACAGAATAACAAAAAATATATTCATCAACCGTTCACAGTCATATGTGTATAAACATTCTAATCCGCGCATGGAATAAATTTGTCTAATGGTTATTACAATTGTAGGCTGGTATCCAGAACTCTTAATTTTTAGTTTATGAAAATAGTGACCATTTTTCATAATTTATCTATGATTAAAGACACTTTCAGATCTATCAGAACATGTGTAAGTGGCACACAATAGTGATTTTTGTAATAAATCTAACTGTAGTAAACATTGAGTCCAGTTTGGAATATTGATTGACTCATAATCGAGTGAGGTGCGAGTCACACGAATCTGATGACTCCGAGCTCGAGGTACAATTTTACCCACCTAGAGTAAAAATTTATTCGAACAGATTCATAGAGAATGAGCATATCCTCGTCAAAATTACATGAAATCATTTTCGAGAACTATTGACATCTTATTACCTCACGGTCATGAAGAATTCCACGTTTTAAGTTAATACTGTTGATATACGATGCTTTTTGCTCATTTTTATCCACCAATGACCTTGCGAGCAAATAAGAAAATTGGTCCCAAGTGCTATTACTGTCCATGTTTCATCACCTGTCATAATAAAGAAATCTATTAAAAATTCAAATTCCGAGATATCAAAGATCGTATATATGTAATAGTGTTCGGTGTAGATTTCGTAAGTGATCAATGTCACAGATTGGAGATAAATGTATCTCTAATTTATATTGAAGGAGGAATCCCACTGGAGACAGAACTCAATCACTAGTCTAGTATCATCAACTCACAAATTTAACGCAGCATTTTAACTGGTCTTTGAAGGAGTGGGAGAAGTGAACTTGAGAATTGGAAAATTCGTTCGACTAAGAAATAGTCATCAACTACGCCTCCTCGAATTATCAGACTACGGTCATTTCGTTGCGGTTTCAGATGTGTTAACATTATCTTCGGACCAAATATCGCGTATTTCATTTTACATCAAAGAGTAAAGTTGTTTCAGCATCGATTAGTAGAGCAAAAAATATTTGATTTTCAATTTACAAGGGTCAAAATGTCTGGCTATTTGAAATGCGATAAACCGAAAGCTTAGATCTCATTTGTTTATCATTTTACTGAGCATAAAGTGTGATATCGGTATTAACCGATATCGAAACCGATTATCGAACCGATCGAAACATATATTGTCGTATCATAAACAGCTCATAAGTGTTTTCGAGTAACATTATTGACCGCAGTTAAGTGTGAAAATGACGATTTACCTTTTACTGGTGGTGTTTGTGATTTTGGCAATTTTTCACCTAGTGACAAGAAATTGTAGAGCTGGAAAACTAGCCAATCAACTTCCTGGCTACCCCTCTTATCCATTAGTTGGAAATTTGTTGAGGTTCAACGTTACGGATCCAGGTAAGTTAAACTCGTGTAATTTTTTGAGGAAAATTTGAATTTTTCGTTGCGTTGACTTGCTAGATTGGCAAAGGCTCTTGATGGCAGAAAAGTTTTGGACTTTGGGTGATTTTCAACATCGACATACTGCTGCATTCTCATTTGAAAACTAAGTTTTCTATGATCATTTATTCACTGAAGTTCTAATATTTGATGATACTCTACTGAGCTTACGCAAACTTCTATCGCTTTGAGAGTATTTTTATTTATCAGCCTACTCGATTTTCTCCGAGAAACTTGAAGTCAATCAGCTAAAATCGATTGCTAAGGCTGATTTGATACATTATATGGAGCTGCAAATCTTATCCAATTCTCCAAATCTATAGTATATTGAATCGATTTCAGCGAGTAGTTTTTGTGAGGAGAGGTCGCAATAGCTGTCGATCAATATTACTTTGAGAGCAATAAATGACTACGTGACCCTGAAAGAAGTCATCATAAATTTCTGTTACACGTGATTATACGTAAGATTATACGTTTAGCGAATACTTACAAGGGGGACCCACGAAATGCGGGTTACCAAATCTCACCAAATTTTTTCGCAGTCTCGTACCACCTAGAATATGAAGAATCCAGAGTAACTCCGTCAAATGGGCCTCCTGTTCAAAATACAAGTAAAAATGTTAGCATTATCAGTATATCTATATATTCCTTTTTTGACATGGGCCTATATGGGCAATGTTGATGTCATGGGTCGTTACGACAACTTTGAACAGGAGGCCCATTTGACGGAGTTACTCTCAATTTTTTCATGTCCTAGATGGTACAAAACTGTGAAAAAAGTCTGGTGAGCTTTGGTGACCCGCACTTCGTGGGTCCCCCTTGTTAGTCGAAGAGAGTATATTTTCCACGAGCTATTTCTCGATCTAACGATATTCTTTCTCCTCGTTCACGTTGAAAAAAATCACAAAATTTTATTTCAATACTGGCGATTAAAAACCTCACTCAAGTTTATGAAGATTAGACAAAAACTGAGCAGCTGAAAGTTTATCTGAGCATCATTCATGATGTGAGATGACGGATCAGAGATCAGACTTTTAAACTTTGCAATAATAAATCGTCCCAAAATAGAATGAATAAGCAGGGATCCGGATGACAAATCTCAAAGTTTGCTTAACGAAAGGCCAATGTCTGATTTGGTGGGAACATCTAATGGTAATACTACGTAAAATATCAATTTGTTTGACGAACCTTGATCAGTATCAACCTGCATTTTAATTTTGTGTATCAAAAAGATTGATCTCCACTTCCAACAGTCTTAAGCTCGTAAAAATTATTTTGCAGAAAAATTATGGGAATTGGGACGAGAGATGATGAATAGATTTTATCCAATAACAAAAATTTGGTTCGTGCGATCAGCTCTAATCAGTATTCGCCATCCAGATGATATGCAGGTGAGCTTACTACCGAAGAACTTATAAGATAGCTTGATATAAGAATAATCGTCCGCGCGCTTTTTATCAAACAAGAAATTCAAACGAGCACTCATATTGTGTTTCGTACATCTATAAATAGCTCATTCTTATAATTATATAGTGCGTCCTCTAATAAACAAGGAAGATGTGTGCCACGAACAGAAATTTTCAAATATATCTGATGTGCATTCTTGCACTTGGGTTCAAATTTATTCACCCAAAAAAATTCTTTCAAGCACTCACTCTAAAGGATATTATTATGATTTAAAACTAATCCTGGTGGATGATTAAGCATTGAAGCGGTTATGTCAAGTCGATACCTTGATCATTGGCCATCATGATTCTCACCAATTAGATCAATAAATCACAAACTTATTGGTAAAATTTGTCAGCCTCGTCTCAGGTTCAGTATTCAATCGTCAAACAGACTCCTAAGTCAGTCGGATGATTTCAAACCAATATGATATGCTAATTAGAATCTTGAAATTTAATTCATTATTTTGAATAGGCTCATACACGGCATAATCCTCGAGGATAATGTACAATAATTATTGAGAATGAGATTTTTTTCTGGAGATAACGAAAAACCTTCTCAAGGAGGTGGTCATCTACAAGAGTTTCTTTAAAAAAGTGACCAATAACTTTCAAAATATCGCCCATTTGACTGAAAACCTGAAATCAAATGGGTCCGGATTAGCCCAAACTCATTTTTTGTACATACTCAGAGATCGAGACATACATTTTTATAACAAGACAAATTTCACTCCAAACGGAAACTAACTCGGTGATCACGACTTATCAGAAATTATTTTCATTACGATTCAATAGATTCTATTGACGAGTCAGAAGGCTATCGACAAAGGATATGTATATAATCATTTCCACCCTTGGTTGAGAACGGGGTTGCTGACAAGTACGGGTGAGTTTGAACTTTACTTTTATGATTCTGTAATACAATCTATGTTCGAAGAATAACACGAACAATGTACCTATATTCAACGTTATTGAAATAGCTGATTCACAATCTGATTTAATCTGTTTCGATCTCTATTCAAATCACTCACATTTTTGCAGAAACGTATTAACTCAGTCGTACGAATCTGAATTCGGCGTCAGTATTTTCTATTGCGGCTTTGCAAAAGGTGAAGATGAAGGTCAAAAACCCTGCTTAAAATAATTCCGTGGGATCCCATAGGACTTCGTGGGACCTGGCCCTGGGAAAATTTCCGATTTTGTTTTTTACGAAATTTGGCATTGAAGACGTGTAGCATACGAATTTTGACCATAATCGACCAAATTCAACTATTTTTCCCAGTGTTAAGATTGAAAATTTTCCCAGGGCCAGGTCCCACGGAGTCCCCATGGGGTCCCACAAAATTATTTTCATCAGGGAAGAGATTAATGAATTCGAAAAAGCTGGCGCAGAAATTCTACACATAAGTAATTAAGACAATGTTGAATTGAGAAAAATGAGAAGTTTGTTACTTTATACAAGTAAGGAGTCGCCAACAATAAGTTATTGATAAAGCATTAATGTTTGTATACTTTGACAATAATTTGAAATCTCACCTATCAATCCAGCACATGCCTACATAGAGGCCAACTGCATCGGTCAATCTAAATATAAAGGCCGTATATATACGATTCGAATCTTCTACATTTTTGACAATTATGTTCTAATTTTGAAATCAACAATTTTCTTCTGTTCAAATACATCAAATCTTTTCATTATTTGATTATTAATAGTTCAATGCTGATCTCTGGAATCCAAACATTGATCTTATCAATATTTTTTGGGTCATCGATTCAGGAAAAAAATGGTGGCAGAGGCGGAAAATCCTGACTCCAGGCTTTCATTTCAATGTTCTGAAGAAATATTTAGAAATCATGAATGAAGAAGCTAACAAATGTGTTTCAAAGCTAGAACAAGAAGGTGACGAGACAGTAAAAAATGTCGTGACATTTAGCTCTGATGTAACTCTGAATGTGATTTGTGGTATGTTTATGATCATAAAAATAATTTTGCTCACTTCTCAAATTTCGAAAGTGAATTGTTTTTCATCTTTTACAGAAACAGCAATGGCTGTCTCTTTAGATAACATAGAAGAAAAAATGGCTCGTGAATACAAAAATGCCATAAACGATTTTGGATACACGGTTATTTACAGGTATTTATGAAGAAGAAAAAAAAATTATTCTAAGAGTTATAGATTATTCCCTAACGACTTCTCACCAACAGATGTCATCGAATATTACTTTGAATCTCATTTTTCATGTATTCAACTTTCATCTCCAAGACTCCCAAGGCCTCAAATATTCGACTGGATGATGAAACTTCCCTGGAAAATTGGAAACTTGCATCGAAGTTCGTTGAAGGTTCTTCATGACTTCACCAACAGGGTACTTACCAATTTCATTAAATTGATTGCCAGTATAAAACAATAATTCATATCAAAAGTGCAAGAGTTCCAAGTGAATCGCATGAATGTTCGTTCACTGAAAGAATTCAATTTTATCCAGGTAGTTCGAGAGCGAAGAAAATTTCACGAAAAAAATAATCAAGCTGACTTAGATCGCTTAAATGACTCAGACGATGATTTGAACGATTTGGGTGAGATATCAATTGCGACTCGTCATTATAACCCTAATAGTTTTATTAAAATGATCAAATTTTGTCCCTGTACCTTTAGGCCGGCAAAAAAAATTAGCGATGCTTGATATCTTATTGGCGGCAGAGAAAACAGGTGTGATCGATGATGAAGGTATCAAAGAAGAGGTTGACACCTTCACTTTTGAGGTAAATATACATTTTCAATTATCTTCGAGAAAGTTGGCTCAAAAAAATAATATTCGAGCTACATTTAGAGTATGAGAATCATACCAATAATTTGATTGCTGTCATCTTGATCAATGCCTAGTACCTATAACTTTCCTAAATTCCCAGGGCTTCGATACGACAGGTTCCGGATTGAGTTTCACGCTGATGCTGCTTGCTGACGACAAACAGGCACAGGTATACCAAAATATATCTTCATTGCCAAAGATTTTGATAGCCTCATGTGATGATGGAGTGATAAATTTGTTGCCTACTCAAATGAACATGCTGGAATTCAATGAGTCTAGAGATGAATTATACACATTTTGAAACTCTTCTTAATATGTGTACAGTGCTTAGAAGAAGCAAATTTCCTGATTACGGTATTATTCCAGGATCGAGCAAGATGCGAGGTCAGAGAAGTCATGAGTAGGAGTGACAACAAACTTGGTATGGCAGAGCTGCAAGAGCTTGAATATCTCGAACGTTGTGTAAAAGAATCTTTGAGGCTATTCCCACCAGTTGCCACGATTATGCGACACACCCCTGAAGATTTACAACTGAGTATGTTATGCACAAATTGCTCTCATAAACGTGAAAGATATATTTTTGATACGCAAGTAAAAGTGTAATTTTCAAACATTTTAACCTATTTGCGTCCAGAATGACACATTTATGACATATGTTGAGGCCCGTTTTCGAGTGCAAAATAGCCCCCGAAAAAATTTCGGAGTGCATCTATTCAAAGTGAAATTGTCTGAATTTTCAAAATATATGATGAAAAATTGTAATTGATGCGATTCTGGAGAGCTACATTCTACTTTTTTCCGAAAAGCACAATTTTTTACATTCAGCTGCTCAGAATCAAAAAAAAATTTGTTGGGACGCCTTTATTAAACCTCTCAACCCTATTGATCTCAATTCTGAGCATCAATTAGCTTCTGAAAAAATATTGTACGACATGTTATCGACGTAAAATTGTCTGCTATTTCAGATATTGTTGTCAGAATTGAGCTAGGATGACGTTTGATGTGAAAAAATTCGTATTTCTACCAGAATCTACCTCTTTTGAGTAAAAATTCCAATTCAAATCCACTGACATCGTGAAAGTCGATACAGCGTCACTTGGGACATTGAGTTATCGTATCTGTAGACTCTAAACCCCAGAATTATGGTATTAGAATCCAGCATTGACATGCGGAGTAGCATCAAAGGGGACAAGTTCTTATCAAACATTTGTTCTGACAAAAACCATGTCCGTCAGAAACCCTGGAATCATGTTCATGGAGCAAGTTTTCAGCAAAAACTGTCTGTTTTTTCAGAATATTAACTCAGAGCTGAAATATGATGCCATGTCGATAAAAAAATTAACTTTTTTAAAAAATTTCCCACTTTTACGTCATGCAGCTTCAAATTCTGACTGCATATTTTGAAAGTACTATCGCTTTTACTTTGATTTTTTGTCCCATGACCATTTTGAATGATCCTGATAGTCAAGACTTGGGAAGAACAAAGCTTTGGTAACGAGTCTGTGCATATATCATGGTCATATAGTGCGCATAATACAGGCGCGATTGAGAACTTGTCCGGTTTGATGCTATTCCGAATGGTAATGCTGCATTCTGATAGATAGATACCGAGGTGAAAAGTCTGCAGCTATGATATTTCCATTTCTCGAGTGACGATGTGCCGATTTTTACGATGAAAATTGGATTTGAAATACAGGTTTCATGTAAAAAAGATTGATGAAAATACGCATTTTCTTGCTTCAAATTACATCCTAACTCTATTTCCATCATCAAATCTGAAAAAGCAGACAATTTTACGTCGATAGTAAGTCGTATGGTTTTTTTTTTCAGGAGCTACTTGATGCTCATAATTGAGATCGGAAGGATTGAAACGGTGAAACGATGAAAAGGCGTTCAATAACAACGTTTTCTTGTTTTAGTCGATATCTTGGGCCCAGATTCGTCAATTAAAATTTGTCTGACCCATAGATTCTGTAGAACAGGACCCAATGACAGATTTCTTGAGCTTCCAGAGGCATCTATCGATTTTGAGCATGACAATGCTGTGTAAACACAGTTTGAATGTAAAAATCGCACTTTTCGGCAAAACATTGAATGATACTCTTCAGGATCGCCTCAAATGGAATTTTTTATGACACATTTTACAAATTCAGACAATTTTACGTCAAATCATGGCACTCCGAATTTTTTTAGGGCTATTTCGCACTCAAAAACGAGCCCCAGAAAGATGTCATAAATGTGTAATTTCAGGCGCCAATGGGATCGCGTATGCATGACATACCTCGTATCCATACTTCGGGTACATGATAAATACTATTCTTGCATCCTCATCATGAATCTGACCCTCGCACAATGCGAAAGAGAGTTTTGACACTTTTGTATCGAAATCTACTAATTCCGGCATTGCCAAACCCACACGATGAGAGTACATTTTATGTTACAGAACACGGACTCGCCCCGGCTGGATCCCACATAATGGCCAATATTTATGACACCCACAGAGATCCAAATTTCTGGCCAAATCCTGATAAATTTGATCCAGATAGATTTTTACCTGAACAGATAAAGAGTCGTCATTTATATGCTTACGTACCATTCAGCGCAGGACCTCGCAATTGCATTGGTATGATATTCGCTCAAGTGCTTTATTCTCAGCTTACAAATCTGTTTTGCAATACCTATGTAAAAGACGGTGACATTACGGTGCATCAAATTTCTCCCAAAATTAGAACTTTATCGCAAGAACCAGGTTGAATGAACTTACTGAATTTATCGGTTTTGACTGCTAGTTTTAATTTCTGATTTTCTTCCAGGTCAAAAGTTTGCCATGATGGAGTTGAAAACGACAATTGCCTACATTCTTAATAGCTACTACCTTGAGCCTGTCGATCCTATTTCGGAAGTCAAGTTGATGGCGGATATTGTCATAAGACCAACAAAACCCGTACGCATCAAGTTCATCAGGATCCAAGAAGACTGATATTCTATGCACTATTATCTATTATTTTAGGGACTCTTGTTCAGAATATTGAAGAATCGACGAAAATTGTACATACCTATAAATTTGTAAACTGATACAGACGGTTTCCTTAGTTTAGATAGGATTTGTGAGTTGTATTCTCTGTAGTTCTCTGTAGGATAAGCTAAGGAGTAGGCTTTTATCGAATTGATTTCATGAGACTGTTATGAATACACTGATTTTTCTGCAACACATATTGCTCACAAACAGCACAAAAGACATGAAATTTGTTGGAAGTAAGATAATTATATGTTAAACTATTGTTACAATTATTTTTGGACCTGGCAAATCTTATTGGAGACCTGATCAAGAAATGTAACCACGTCAAATAGAAAGCTAGATAACTAGGCTACGGAACATATCTTATCCAAAATAAGATGTTCGGGACCTTTTTTACTGCCTGATGAAACTCGCCAAACTCACTTGTTCTCATATCCTACTGCAAAGTGATTGATATGAGGAAATCTACAGAACCTTCGACTTTTAGTGTATCATACAGTATTCCAATGAGATTGGGACTTTCACGCCCTGGGAAAATGTTTTTCAGATGGTTTCTATAGTTTCCAGGATGGCACTTTATCGATTTTTATGACACGTGCGTAGTGCTCTTGATACAAATTGAAGAATCGTCGAATTTCGTAATTTTTCAGTGTAACTGGCGCGTCTTTCGAAACTCTTCGGCCTCTGGAGAAAATAACCCTGTCCCAAAAAATCTGAAAAAACTAGAAACTCTCCACGCGCGCAAGCGCGCTGATTCTCAAATTTCAAAATTATTATAAGGGCATCAGAACCATTCATCGAACAACTAATATTTATTGAGTTTCATCAGATTTCTTTCTGTTTGGCTTAAGATGCCTGAACGATGATACATTCGGAGGTAGAAGCTTATTACCTTGATAAGTAGCTCAAAATTTCAAGACACTTTAGTGGTCCATTCGATCTGGCATCGTTCGTGACTTTCGGTCCACTTCCTTTTACTCAAACAAAAGGAAAAATATATCTTCGACCCAAGCTCTCCAAACAGCCTAAATCGAATCAATCTTAGGACTCTGATTTCGTAAGTGTATTCGCGCAGTTTGTGCGCGCAATTATTAGGTATCAACGGTAAATGATTAGATTCTTGCTCCTTCCACCCACGTCTTGAATCAAGTGTAAGTCAGAAGCAGCATAGCTCCTGAAGTCCAGCGTTTTCCGATAAACATAAAAATGATGGAAAAAAAGGTTGGATGAGCGTCGTTTTGTGCTCCGTTTTCATTGCCATGTTTGCTGATAAACGCTTATGGAAGTACGACTAAGTTTTTCTCATGATCATCCTCAAAATAGAAATTCCAATCATGGAGAAACTGGTGGACAGAGACTCGAAAATATGTATCATGATTGAAAAGATCATCAGACTTTTCTTAACTCTACAATTTTTTTACCTAGTTTGATCGTTGCACGCAGCACAATGAAAATTCATTGCATCAAGATTTGATGCACTATTCATTGAGACACGTCCTTTCACGTCCATGCTTCGTTTTTTTTTCTTGAAAAATCGACTGATTATAGAATATTTCTCGAAGGTTTGATCTTCACGATCGATTGAATTATAATATAAGTGAAGAGCAATCTTTCCCCGTCGATTTCCCGAAACTGAACCTCAAATCTTCATCACAACAAAAACATTGCAATTCAAAATCAAAACATAAACATATTTTCAGATACAACCACAACCATTCCTCATCTCCATTACACAAAAATAAGATATCGAAAAATTCGAGATACGCCAACTTCTCGATTAGCCTGCGGATTAATAGGAGGGATTCCATCTGACTCTTTAAACCTAATATAATCTTAAGACATTTGTTCTGATAGCGACTCTGGTCCGTGGTCAGCGAAGGGCTCTTCCATAAAAAGTGTAACTCACTTTTTGGAAAATACTCACTTCCTCCACTTTTTCGTATGTAAAAAAAAAACCATCCGAGCTAGGATGAGTCGGGTGGTAAGAAATTGAAGAGTAAAAACAGACAATCAAAATGCTTCTTCGTTTGCCAGCGATACATTATTCTGGCCGAAGATCTATGACGTTCAACATCAAAAATTTGTCGCACCCACCGCTTCAAAAAAGGACATGAACCTTTGTTACTTGAATAATGAGCAGATGTCGCTCTCAAATCCTATTGCCCATTCCACTTTGACGTTTGATAAATTACTATGCACTTCAACGAGGTGACTATAGCGATTGTTATTTGAGGGAGGAGCTCGGGAAACTTGTTCAGCCCCTGAAAGCTGATTTTCCTGGTCGAAAAAGATGCACGTAACAGGTCCAAATTATAGCTGTTGACTTTGTATGTATGTAGCTCTCACATCATTTCCCATGGGAAATAGCTTTGGGAAAGCAAATATTGCATATACCTCCGACAACTCTGTGGACGCAAGAAAAGTGATACTTGATGAGTATAACGGAAAGAGGCTCAATTCTGAGAATGGAATTCGATTGAACAAGTGCAACAACATCTTTATCAACCATCATACTGCATTATTCACGATCTATTTATGTGAAAAACCTCTACTAGTAACGAAAACGTAATACATTGATTCCATCTCATTATTCTCAGAGGAATAAACATCTTTCAAAAATGGTGGGCTCAAATTTCTCTTTCTCAAAAATTCTTCTCTCAAAATTTTTTTTCTCGGATGATCCAAAAGTTAAAGGTTCGGTAGATTTCCTCATGTGCGAGATCAATCAGGCAGGTGAGTCAGGAATAACTCTCGTCCGTGACATGGTCGAGATTCGACTCTAATTTTTGTAGCTCAATTGAAATGATCTCTTAGAGACACGGAACCCGAAAATGCGTCCATCACCTCAAGTTTATCTCAACTGTAGAAAATTCCTTTTACAAAGAACAATTCACGGTAACATCGTACTAAGTAGTCCTGTCTATGCACCGTGTTGCAAAGAAAGTGAAATCATAGAGTGATGTAGTGCTTGCTTCTATAATTACTTATTCCGGCATTGCTCTGGTCACGTCATGGTCAGTGAGTACAAAAACTTCCCAGAAGTATGTGCATATCTAAAGTGTGGTAATATATTTACAACACTTACTCTTGAACTTACTTCTAAGAACTAAAAATATCGACTGCATTATATAAAACACACCCATTGACAGACAATTATCGATGGACCGTGCTCAATGAATTAAAATGATTATAAAACCCATAGAGAACCAGACGCGCAAGGGAATGGGTAATTTAACGAGAAAACAAAATATAAAAAATTGTCCGGTCTCAGAAATAGGTTTAATTAAAGGTTTGAGCCATCGAATCCTATTCTATGGATGGATAATTAGATGGAACATCATTTTATTCGCCCATGCAGGGACAAAAAATTTGACCAGCTCGACGAGACATTTGTACACGTATTTGAAACTGTAATCACATTCTCGTCAATCACATAATTATTAACCAGGATATGGTCTTACTGAAAGTCATTCTGTCACGATGACGGTAAAAAGAAGAGGCGGCGAAGTAAAAGTACGAAAAAAAAGAGGGGTAAGATACAGGTGCCGTGTAAAACATTACAGAGATATCGTAGAAACCACTCAGGCTGTGTATTCCATTCGCGCATCAAGAGTTTACCGCTGATTACTTGCGCGTGAAATCCCACAAACTGTAACCTTGTCCAATTTGTAATTCCATTAAAAAAATTTGTGACAGAATGAGATCTGCAAAATGACCTCGCTCTCGGTGAAACATATACACCGGACTTCTTCGACTGTGAATTTTACTCATCCGTAGAAAAAATATGAAATTGGATGAGCGAATACTCTTATTACCTCCGTCAGCAAAACTCATTTTGTTTGAAGGTCCCTTTAAATAACAGTGACATACCTTAGGAAACCAGTCTGTTCTCAGATTTCGCACCTTTCTCACATTATCCAGTGACCAGTGAAAAATTAGGGTACAGTGATCAGTGTGTCATCAGCAATTGAACTTCGATCGGTGATACACAATTATAGTTATGTGAAGCAAAATTCAATTTCTAGCCCAAAAATCGGGATCTAAAGTTGAATCGCATTGAAAAGGATAATCAGGGTAGGAAAATCCTGTGAAACATAATGTATCTTTTGTTTCTATTGCTGTTTATTGGTCCTGCATTGTTCCACATTATGACTCGTTATAATCGAAGAGGACGAATTTTGCGCAAAATACCAGGACCAACACCGTACCCATTTGTTGGTAATCTTCTGACGTTCAACGTATCTTGTCTCCGTGAGTTGAGAAATCATCTTGTGTTTTCACAATAAGGATTCAATTGCCAATTTTTTTGTAATGAGGAATTTAAGGGTACCCAATGTCCTCCCATCTCACGAGCGAGCACTCATTCACTTTGTGGTAAACTTTTTTTTTATGTTTCTTATAATAAAATATGAGAGAATATGTTATTAAGATCTTAGGGCATTCGATTCCTCATTTCAAGACCACCAGAATCTCTATTTTTAGAGTTGCAAAATTCAGATCTGAATCAATTTTACGAACAAAATATGGAGATTAGTCGTGAATCATGGGGAGGGAGGGTAGGATGTACCTATCTTGCGCCTATTTGTCTTTTCTCAGATTCATCTCACCTGATTAGTTCATGAAAACGACCGGAAATTATCTGAAAATATGTAAAAAAAGTGTGAAATGAGCCAAGAAACATTTCAACTGTATATTCAGAAGTGCTGGGGACATCCCAACTTTGTGAAACTTTGATGAAATAAGCGTATTTAATCGTTCCTTGGGCTACATTTTTCAGTATGTTTTCTTTGGTATCATTGAAATTATCACTTTGGGACTATCTTGCCTTGGGTCTCAATTATCATACTAGAGAAGCAAGCTTGCTGTTTTGTCTCAACTAAGCAGACGAAGCAGACTCCGAAAAAAAATTGAACAAAGTATTGCAACAATCCTTGGCAGGAGATATTGTGGAATGACGATTGCGTGATTTAAAAATATTTGAAAATTTCAGACGAATTTTGGAAGATAGGACGAGCTATTACGAAAAAATTTTATCCCATAACAAGATTTTGGCTGTGTAGAACTGCTGTGATAAGTGTTCAACATCCGGATGATATAGAGGTAAATTATTTGATAATTTTTCGTATTCATTGAGCAATTATTTATGTTGAACATTCGATAGCCCTTCGATGACCCTGTAGATTTTATTCTCCAGTTCAAAATTCATTGATAAAGGATACATGTATGAATACTTACATCCGTGGTTGAAACGTGGTCTCCTCACAAGCACAGGTGAGAATACTGCTAGAATTTTCCGAAATATCTCTCACTTATCACACAAATATTCACTTTTTAGGCAATAAATGGCGACAACGGCGGAAAATATTGACGCCTGCTTTTCATTTTAGTATTCTTAAAAAGTACCTGACAATAGTCAACGAGAAAGGTGAAAAATTTATGTCAGAGTTGAAGCTCTTGGATAAAGAAATTGAAATAAACTTGGTCCCATTCTGTACCGATTGTACACTCAATATTATATGTGGTATGTTATAATGATAGAATATCAAAATGCAACCGAAAGTTAATCACTATAGAGCCATTTATTTTACAGAATCAGCCATGGGAGTCAACCTGGAGAAAATGGACGATAATCTAGTCAAAAACTATAAAAAAGCAGTCCATGACATGGGTAATGTGGTCATTTATAGGTAAATTTACATTCCATCCTACCGATATAGTATTTGACAGTTTCTGATAGTTTCTTTCGAGAAATACATAGAAAGAATTTAGAATCATTTTCCGGAGAAAGATCTGATAAGACAACAATTATCTCATTTTTTCTTGAACAACCACCAGGAGTGTGGCGAGTTTTTCGGATAGTTAAAGAATTAAAAAAGCTAAATTCGGGGAAACCGGAATTTGGGATACAGATCATTTGATAAAATTACAGTAAGATATATTCATACGTTTTAAAATGGCCATATCTAACCATCATCGACTGGATTACTTACTTGTTCTTAGCTATTGCGACAGAACAAATCGGTTAAGATATAGTACTTTATAAATCTAAGGTAAACGCATTTGATTCCTTATCACGAGGCCCTCAAAAACTCTTTCCTAAACTTTTAAATCTCGGATGTGAAGCTATTTTATGTGCAAAATACGGAGATGATTTGTAAAACAAGAAGGGCAACATCGGAGTGTACCAAACATGCACCCGTATGTGGTTATCTCAAAAGTATTACCATCAGAACGTACGTCAGAATGGGTCAGAAATAGTGTTTCGAACCAACGAAAAGCTCCAAATGTGCGTGCACGGCGATAAAAACTGATGAAAACAGTTTTATGCACTCCAGCGCCGATATACATTTGGGGGGGGGGGGATGAACACAACTCGGTTCCATCAAATGTCCTGTAACTCATTTTGAAGGTCTTGAAATAAGCCTGAAAATTTGAAGAAGAAAATGAGGTAAACTACATTGAAAAATGTTGAGGTCGACCACAGTTGTTGAGTCTGAAACAATTCGATGAAGTACTTGTTGGTCTTGAAACAATTCGATGAAGTACGCTGAGAAATGTTGAAGTGGGACAAAACTATTGGCAAAACGATGTGGCGGGAGGGAGGGGGTGGCACGTCGGAAACACTTATCTTCTAATACGCTGAATAGAATGATGATTTTTTGGTTCGGAGTATATAGCGACTAAAAATGATTGTGGTCGTAATGATGAATTGTTCGTGAGACTTTTAATACAGAGGATTCCCAGATGCAAAGCGTTCATCCATCTCTACATCTTTCAGGCTCCCCAGGCCTTACATCACAAATTGGATGATGAATTTTGTAGGGAAAATGGGTAGACTTCAGAAAAATGCGGTCAATACCCTTCACCGGTTTACTGACATGGTGAGATTCGTATCTAGTCATTGTGCTATCTGCATACTATTTTATGAAATTATTGTTGTAAAATCTAATAACAGTTTGCCAAATCTTAGAGACTGAAGTATACTGAATTTTCCATTCATTATCAGGTAATCAGCGATCGCAAGGACTATCACAAGCGTACCAATAATGATTATTTGAACCAAGTTGTCGAGAACCCCGAGCTCGACGTCTCTGAAGAACCAAATAAGAGTAAGAGCGAGGATTGACGTTCTCTTAGACAAAATTCAATTTTCAAAAATCAAGACCATTCAATATATTTTCAAAAATTTACAGAAGGGAGAAGGAGGTCAGCAATGCTTGATTTATTGTTGGCAGCAGAATATAATGGTTTAATAGATCATGAAGGCATCAAAGAAGAAGTTGATACTTTTACATTTGAGGTAAAATTACATCAGAATCTTTGAATAAAATGTTGCATTTTACATCAGAAGAGTCCCGGATAAAATATTGATATGTCCTCATTCATATAGGCGCATGATACTTCTGGAATGGCATTGGCATTCACTTTGGTGAGCTGAATGTATCTATTATGAAATGAAGAACATGTTATGGACTATTTCAAATATTTTGATGACTATCTTTTTAGCTGCTTCTTGCTGAGAACCAGGAAGCACAAGTGAGTCAAACTTCAATCAATGAACTAACAGCGATAAGATTACTTCATTCATCGTAACATTAATCGTAACACACATTCATTCACACATCGTAACAGCAAAAAAATTTAAACACGTTACGCCAGAAACTCTTCATTTTCACGTATTTACAAACTGAGATAATGATATGATCACTGATAGAGAGTGAATGCATCAAAACCCGATCGGATAGACAACATTACTCGTACGATATTATGATTAGACTTAGAACTAAAAAAGTTAGTCTTTGTTTCATGATGAAAACTTACATTCATAGAGGAAAATCGAATCAACAAAAGATGTCATTATTCTAATTTAAATCAAACTCCGATGATTAGATTTTGCATGTAAAATCTTTGTTGAAATCAATGTTATTCATTCTCAAATCGTTCAAATTCAACGATTTCTCGATAAAACTTTGATCCCATAATGACTTATCATCAAAATAATTTATCTTAACAACTACTCTGTAATGTGGAATTTGAGCCATTCGCGAAAGTTTCGAAGTTAATTTGAGGAATTTGCTGTTTTTCAGACTCGGGCCAGGGACGAGATCTTTGAAGAATTAAATCGAAGTAATGGACAGTTTACGATGATGAATTTGCAAGAGCTGCAACATCTAGAAAGATGTATAAAAGAATCACTCCGACTCTATCCTCCGGTTGCAACATTGTTACGTTATACTCCAGAAGAAGTACAACTGAGTAATGTATTTTTCTATAATAATTCTCAACGTTTGTGCTATTTTCTTCCGTGAATCTTCTTTTACCCACTATACGTATACCGTATACTCTCTTACGAAATTTTTGCATATTTTATGCAGCAAATCAATGCTTTTCACTTTAGGAACGTTGGATTGCTCGAAAACTTTTCATGCTTGTTGAAAATATCGTGAAAATAACTACATTTGGAAAATTATCATAGATGACGAGACCAAAGACAAAAAACTGAATTATCACATCAGAGCATTAAATGTCTTCAGCTTTCGCATTCTCTAATAACTTTGAGCAAGATAGTATGAAGGGGAACAAAAATTTAATCTTTTGTTGCCATATCATATCAAAGGGTCAAAATACTGCTATTTTGACACATTCATATTTTGACCTTTGCCAGAAGTACTTTCCTGCACTGATTTTGTTCCTGAGATCATTACATGCTCGCCGGTAATCAAGCTTGTTTAGAAAAGAAAAATGTAAATTTATGACCTTTATTACATTCAAAAGAATCTGATTTTTATGCTCCAAAACAACCAGTTGAAGGACGCATTAATGCATTTCTACACATATTATTTTCGCATGTACAACTTTTGATTTGAAAGACTAACATATGAATTCTATATTCCAGAAAATGCTTTGATTCCTGCAGACTCCCATATCATGATTCATCTATACGATACACACAGAGATCCAAACTTTTGGCCCAACCCAGACATATTTGATCCTGACAGATTCCTACCAGAAAACGCGAGAAATCGTCATCCGTTTTCATATATTCCGTTCAGTGCCGGGTTGCGTAATTGTATAGGTAAATATTTGTATAAGTCATGATACATAGAAGAGAGATATATATCAGATCTATTATTACCAAAACTCTAACATGAAAGATGTGTTGTAATCTTCAAACCATTCACTTCTAGCCCTTACCTTTGCCAATTTTTCTCATCATAGATCATATCCAAGTTTTCAGCATTTGATTTCAATGATCAAACGCCCTCATTGAATTTGATGGATTATTAGCTCTAAATTTTCAAACTAGTACAGAATGATTTGATCATTGCTTGTGAGATTCAACTTCACGAGTAATTTCATGAGATTACGTGTAGAATTTCCAATCTTTATCCGAAATTCTATTTTAGGAATGAGTCTGTTTCAGAATCTTCAACAAAATGTGATGCTTTTCAGGTCAAAAGTTTGCTACGATGGAGCTGAAATCATTAGTTAGCCGGATTTTGTACAATTTTCGTTTGGAACCAATTGACCGATCTAGTGACATGAGATTGATGGCAGATATAGTTTTGAGGCCACTTGACCCATTGCGAATAAAATTTATAAGAATATCAAGATGAATATCTTAAACGAACGAGATCTATCATCAATCCATTGAATAGGATATGATGATGACATAAAAAACTCACGAAGATTCGTGGTTCAAATAGACCAAAGTTCATCATCACGGTATTCTGGAAGGCATACAATCATTTTTATGCTCATCTCACTTGTAAACTTGAGTCGAGATTCATGTGTCTTTTATGTTCACACCATTTGCTGGAATTAATCATTGCGAAATGTATTTTCAAAAATCAAAGATTTACAATTACTGATCTCTTCTTGATTATACTTATTTCAACCTATTACCTCGCTATGATCCATATTTTTCTAGTTTTTAGAATCCAAACTCAAAATAAACTCCACGACAGATTTTCTTAAGGTGCACATTATTTTTTGCTCGTAACTGGTCCGAAAATTTTCTCTGAAAGAATATAAGTACTTTCAGGATAAAAAAGTTCGCGGAGGTGAATTTTATTGTTCGCAATGTCTTAAAAAATGTATCATTGTTGTCACTCGAGCAAGTTATGTTATGTGTCCCAAATCAAAGTTGCTAAATTGATGCAAAAACCTCGGATAAAATGCCACAGGCTATCATCATGACTAAAAGTTTCATCAGATGCGAGTCCTAACTTAAAGATGCGGCGAAAATTTTATTTCAAATTTTTAATAACTCAAAGATGAGGTGAACATTTTATCTCAAATTGGCATCATTTTGCTTCTATGAGCCCAAGCAGTAATATGAGGGCAAGTATAATTCAACTTGAACTGAACTACCCGAAAATGAGACATAAGCTGTGTGTTGGACCCAGATGACACCGTTTTCCGGAAACGTAGTGCATCATCTCATCATTCTATAACCTAAAAGTGTTGCTTCGCCAAACGCGGTTTCAGGGTTCTCATGATGAAAGTTCGGCAAGTTCATAACTGCTCGATTCATTTCGGGCGTGGAGGACCCCTGGCTTCGCTCGAAAAATATTATAAACTGTCCTCGCGTCCAAATTGATCGCACGCGCCCATCAGTACTATTTTTTCTTTTCCTTGCAAGCTATTCGTTCTATTTGGTTGGGCTCGATCTCGATATCACAAACACTCGGTCACGTGCCCGTCTAAATACGATTCTGAGATGAGTTTGGTTGACCCCATGTTTTTTCAACAGTTTTACATTTCTGGTAGTTTTAGCTATAGTTTAAGCCCACTTGCGCCGAAAACAAATGTTTTATTAAAAAGTACTCGAGCCTCCTTACCACGAAACCCAAGAGTTTCTGGATGCCAGAGAGGCATTGGATGACGTCAAAGCAAGGTACCGTGATTTCACAAAAAAAATTAATTAAATCTTTTTGGAAGTAAATTCACGAAATTCCATATCTCAGACTCTAAGATAAGAGAACTTGATTTACGCAGAATTTGCTGCAAAATAATTATATTCAAACAATCTTCAAAATGCCAATCGATGAATATGCGCGCAGCCGTAACTTCTGCTAAAGGTCACACAACCTTTCATCGCCCGCACAGGTGTAATCCCGTGGTCAGGTGCAAAAAAAAAACATCTGAAAAAAATTTGTGATACGTAGCACGATTATTTAAATAAGTTGTTTCCCCCAATAACTTCTGTAGTTATATGAAAAACTACCATCCCTGAAATTGTCATCAATTAAGTCATACGGCATCAGCAATTGTTGCAAAAAGTTATAAATATTAGTACAACAAAAACTCTCTCCCTCAGCTCCCAGATTGCTGAACTCGACCAAAAGCTTGATTCAGCTGTGGCGCATGACATATGTATACTTTTTTCAGATTATAAGTTATTTGACAAAAAAATAGTCGCCAGCTCGCCTGAATAGAAAGACCGCGTGGCAAATTTGCGATATTTTTTGATGTCGGTAACGATGCGCGATACCTTATGCAACATTCCGCCACCCTAAACAATGGTAAAATAGGGGACATTAATCCGAGCCCGCGCGAAGAAGATCAATGAACTGAACGGTGACCTATGTAACAATCCTTGAAATACTTACAAATTTTGTAGATATTATGATGCTCATTGTGCATTTCCATTCGTCAGATCTTGAACCTCAATCGATTCAATATTCCCAGGGTTATACGTTCGTTATCACATGTTTGACCTTGACCTGGAATATTTTAGTCGGTTAATGATACAAAGACTAGCGTTTTTGCCTACCTCGCTAACGTTCGTCCGGCTTGGAAGTGTCTCTGATATGGTATGGACCCCTGAAATGCTTCTGTAGTTCAACAATGTAACGCTGAGATTTCATAATACAGTGGATTCTGAAAAAATAATTTCACGCCCCATCCACGGCCCTAACCCCAGTCCCAGCCCCAGCCTCGGCCACAGCCCCAGTCTCAGCCTCAGCACCAACCTCAGACCAAGACCCAGCTCCAGCCCCAGCTCAGCCTTAGCTCCAGCCTCAGCCTAAGCCTTAGCTTCGGCCTCAGCCCCAGCCTTAGCCTCAGCCTCAGCCCCAGCTCCAGCCCGAGCCACAGCTTCAGCCACGCCCTATCCACGGCCCCAGCCCCAGTTCCAGCCACAGCTCCAGCCTCAGTCCCAGTCACAACCTCGCAGCCTCAGTCCATCCTCAGTTTCGGCCCGGCTCCAGCCCCAGCCTTAGCCCAGCCTCGCCCCAAGCCACAGGCCTTGCCTCATCCCTAGCCACAGGCCCAGCCTTATCCTCAGCCTCGGCCCCAGCAAAAACCTAAGCTCCTGCCTTAGTCACAGCCCCAGTCCCTGCACCAGCCTCGACCCCAGCCAAAGCCCATCGATCCAAAAGGAATGTTTTGACTGATTGGATCTTAGAACAACTGATCGGACCATCAAATCAATTGTCCAATCCATACGGATAAGTCAAAAGTCATCACCAGCATCACCAACACGGACCCTCCGACCCGCCGACCCACCGGACCCCACCGACCCACCGGGCCCACTAATCCACTAACAGCACCAACGATGTCACCACGATACGAGGCATCCGGACGGATAAAATCGGACAGACGCTTATTTATTTAATTTGTTGGAAGGATGTTGCGAAAT
Source organism: Eretmocerus hayati (assembly GCA_029851415.1). Classification (NCBI taxonomy): domain Eukaryota; kingdom Metazoa; phylum Arthropoda; class Insecta; order Hymenoptera; family Aphelinidae; genus Eretmocerus; species Eretmocerus hayati. Next base: position 54,427,727 of record CM056741.1, on the reverse strand, counting down.
CTACGATTATTTGCCTTATGACTCTTATCCCACTTATGATTTGTACCTAGATAGAAAACTAATCACGAAGGATATTTCTCTCTCCAGCAATGAATAACATGTATACCCTTATTGCCCATCTCGTTTGACTCAGTCAATACACTAATTTCGAAATAGTTATTTACATCCAATGATGCAATTATACTGAAATAAACAACTATTCGAATCTAATAGACAGTGGAACCTTGAGCGATTTTCACTGGAATTTCAATTAAAGTTTCACTGAAACTCTAGCGATTTTCACTGCAATTCCAGTGGAAATTTTTCTGAAGATGAGGTGATTTTCACTGAAATTCTAGTAAAATCGTAGTGAAATTTTCACTGATTCTTTAGTGAAATTTTCACAGATTTTTTAGTGAAATTTTTACTGAATTATTAGTGAAATTCTCACTGATTTTTTAGTGAAAATTTCACTGGATTATGTGTGAAATTTCCACTAATTTTTTAGTGAAATTTCCACTGATTTTTTAGTGGAATATTCACTAATTTTTGAGTGAAATTTTCACTGATTTTTAGTGAACTTTTCACTGATTCTTTAGTGAAATTTTCACTGATTTTTTAGTGAAATTTTCACTGATTCTTTAGTGAAATTTTCACTGATTCTCAAGTGAAATTTTCACTGATTTATATAGTGAAATTTATAAGTTGATTTCACAATAATGATGCGTTTGATGATCGGAGTTGATTGATTCTAGAGAATGTCAAGACTGTTTTTCAATATTCCTTAGTGACTCATTCGATGAGAAAAACATCAATATTGTCAACAGATTTTAAGAGCAAAGTTTGGTTGAAAAAAAAAGGAAAAAAGACAATGGAATTACAGATCTGCAAGATTAAACTCTTGTGTGGACTAAGAAGAACAACAAAAAAAACGCCTCTATCAGAGGTGGAAAATTTGTCAGCGAAAGTTATTCCTCACAAGGAATCGATCCGGGACCCTCTGGCTTCTGGGGTGGCGCGCCGGCTTCCCCGGTCAGTACCGAGTTGCTGTACCACTCGGTCAACACCGAGCTATTATACGTCAAGCTTCGCTCTTCGAGATTAGAGTATCAACATTGTAGTATTTCTCCCAGTCGCTGCCAGGCGGCACTGACAACGGAGCAAGAGAACCGAAAAAGTGGGGAGCGTCTGCTCGCCTCGGCTCGCGCGCTCTGCATCTCATTCTTTTCTCCGTTGTCGCCAGAGGCACACCGTTTTAGCAAGTTGCGAAGTGCTTCGCACGTGTTATTTTCGGTTGTGTAGTGAAAAGTTAGTGTGTGAAATGGCCGATCGCGAGTCGATCGACGATCAACTATCACAGTTGGAAGAACGCAGGCGAGAATTGTTGGCTCGTCGAGAAGCAGTTCAACAGAATCTCGTGGCAAACCCCAAATCCGATTCGGATGGGGAAATGTCGGATGCTCACCCCCGTGATGACAGCCGCAAAATTCGAAGCCGCTCGTGTAGCTGTTCGTCATCCGGCGACTCTGATTCCCAGAACGGGCAGAACCCGAACGAGCCTGAATCTGAGGATGATTCGTGCTTCAGCATTTCGTCATCTAGCGACGACGGAGCTGATGAGCCACGCGTCCAATTCACGAGACGAGTCCGAACACGTTTGCGCGAGGCCTTGCCTCGCGCGCCACGGTTCTCGGAACTCGGATTCAAAACTTGATATCTCCATGCGCGAGCACGAATACAGCTCGACACGCGCCTCTGCCATTATGAGCAAGCCGAGGAGATTTTCGATAACTCGATTTTGAATACCTTTATCTCCTAGCGCGAGCAACAATACAGCTCGACAAGCGCCTCTGCCATTTTGAGCAAGCCGAGGAGTTATGCGCTACAAAGCGATGTGGTTGTTTTCTCGGAATTTCTCACGACAAACTCGATACAACCACCGCAGTGCTTCTACTGCAGACGAGTATAACGGCATGGCGTGAGCAGTGTTTTTATATACAACGAGAAATTCTCCTCGATTTTTCTCCCTGCTCAAACGCCTTTTGATTCCTTTGATGCGTGATGATATAGACGCGATGCATCATATTATGCCCTGTGCATAGCGCCTATGTCAGTGCAATTCTAAGACGTCTCGATAATCACACGAAGATCTTACTTCGTTATCTTGTGCGTCAATCACATTTCCGGAAATTGAAAACGGGAATTTGGATTTTTACAGGTAAGAAGAAACGCAAAACTTCTGACCAAGACGAGAGTGTTAAAAAAACCGAGAAGTGTGCATCGCTCACTGAGGAGCCTAAGTTAAACCCTGTCTTTCAAAAAGCACTCGGCGCTAGTGCAAATACGTCGAAACCAATCGTACTAAGAATTCATCAAGACCTGATTGGTCGCTATAGCCCAATGAATCTCAGTGGCATGGATAAGACAGAAAGCAAGGCTTTGCTTAAGAAGTTTGTGGTGCCAGAGGCTTTGATACCACCCCAGCTCAACAGCGAGGTTGAAACTTATATAAAAGAGAAGGCCACTCGAAGAGATGGCTACCGAGTTGAGGTCCAAGAGATAGCTGCTATGGCATCGGCAATTCTGACGGCAGCAATGACATCGTTGAATGACGTAAACTACAATGAAATGGACGAACAAGGTCAGGCTTCGGTAGTCGAAAAACTTGATTTGACAGCTCAGCTGCTAAGTCAAATTCAATATAAGGTGTCTCAGACAAGAAGGGCATATATCTTGCCAACATTTAAGAAAAGTCTCCGCTCAATGATGAAGAAGACCGTTCCAGACAAATTCCTTTTTGGCAAGGAATCAGCTTCGAAGGTCAAGAAGACGAAGACCGTCGAGAAGCTTTTCAGCTTCACAGATAGTAGTTCAAATAAGACTTCAAAACCAAACTATGCCCAGGAAAACTCCAGACGCCCGGGGGGATCAGGCCCTTACGGTGGTCCGGGCAATTTTCGTGCAGGGCAACAGGGCCAACCACGCTCGTTTTCCAAAGAGTGGAATCAGGGCGCTCAAAAGCACCAGCAAGGTCAGCAGCAAAGAGGCCAGCACCAGCAACAGCAACAACATCATCAAAAGAAGTAGTGGTCTCAGATGTAGGTAACAAAATAGCTGGTCGCTTAAAAAATTTTCGTCTAGCTTGGCAACAATTCACTAATAATAGATTCGTTCTTGAATGTATCAACGGTTATAAGATTCCATTTACAAGAATCCCAAAGGGTAATTCTGATAGCTTTGTAGATAGGGACACTAATGCCGTAGAACTTCAGAGAATAGAAGAATCCCTTTCGATTCTCATTCAGAAAGGTGCTGTTGTCGAGTGCGAAGGGTCAAATGACCAGTTTTTATCATCTTACTTCACTGTTCCCAAGCCAGATGGCACTTGGAGATTTATCCTAAATCTCAAGAAACTTAACAATTTTGTCAGAGATTTTCATTTCAAGTACGAAGACATACGAGTCGCCACTAAACTAGTATCACAAGGCTTCTTTATGATATCGATTGACATACAAGATGCATTCCTTCTGGTACCTGTTCATAGAGATTTTTACAAGTTTCTAAGATTCAGATTTAAGGGTCGATTTTTTCAATTCATATGTTTGCCTTTTGGGCTCAAGACAAGTCCATATGTATTCACCAAGGTTGTTAAACCTGTGTTGAGTTCGCTTCGGAGTCAAGGTTACTTATCCGTAAGCTACTTAGACGATAAACTATGTATAGCAAAGTCTGCCCCTGACTGCAAAAGGAATGCTGAAGTCACAATTGAGACTTTAGAGAGGTTAGGTTTCATCATAAATGATAATAAAACTAGCTTGACACCTAGTACCTCTTGCAAGTTCTTAAGAGTAATTATAGATTCTGAACAGTTAGTTTTAAGATTGACCGATATGAAAAAAGATAATCTGATTACCTTACTCAAACCGTTTCTCTCAAAATCTAGTGCTTCGATTCTTGATTTCGCCAAAATGCTCGGCAAGTTGGTGGCAGCATGCCAGGCCGTTGAATATGGCTGGCTGTACACTAAGCAGATGGAATACGAAAAGATCCTTGCTCTAAATAGGTCAAAAGGTAAATTCACCGGAACTATGGTAATTTCAGAGGAAATTAGAAACGACATTCGTCGGTGGATTAAAACGTTGCCATCTAGTTGTAAATCTTTCAAAATTGCTGTTTATGAGCTTGAGCTCTACACTGACGCTTCCGACTGCGGTTGGGGTGCAACTGATGGTTCAAATGAGATTTCTGGAGCGTGGTCTGAGTATGAAGCCAGAAAACATATCAATTTCAAAGAGTTATTAGCAGTTAAACTAGCTTTGGAAAATCTGGCAGGGAATGCACAAAATTGCCATATATTGCTCAGGATTGACAATACTACAGCCATTGCTTATATCAATAAAATGGGGGGTGTACGGCATAAAAAATTTCATCGTCTAGCCAAAACAATTTGGCAATGGGCTGAGGCCAGAAATGTTATTCTAAAAGCTTCATACATACCATCGGCAATGAACATAGATGCTGATAGACTATCGAGAATGCTTTCACAAGATACTGAATGGGAATTATCTGGTTTCGCATTTTCAAGAATAGTTCACATATTTGGCGAACCAGAAGTAGACCTTTTTGCTTCCAGAGCAAACAGAAAATGCTCAAAGTACTTTTCTTGGGTACCCGACCCGGAAGCCATTCAGATCGACGCTTTCACAGTTTCTTGGCATAACATTTTCTTTTATGCATTCCCTCCTTTTATTCTGATTTTGGAGGCGTTAAGGAAAATCTGTAATGATAGAGCGTGTGGCATCATGGTCGTTCCAGACTGAAGCAACCAGTCTTGGTACCCTATCTTTCATAGTCTAGCTATTACTGAACCCATCGTCTTCAAGCCACATCCTAAACTGTTACTATCAATGTGCAGGAACAAATCGCATCCTCGGGCAGAACATCTCCAGTTGCTAGCAGCTGTCATATCCGCGAGGCGTTCATGAAGAGAAACATTCCTGCTGAAGCCATGGACATCATGCTGGCTTCTTTCAGCAAGGGCACAATGAAACAATATCAGTCGAGTCTTCTGAAGTGGTCACAATTTTGTTCGAGACACTCGTATACAGTTTCTAACGTGCAAGAGCATACCGTCTTGAAGTTTCTGACCGAAGAGTTTAACAAAGGAGCCTCTTACGGAACTCTTAATACGCATAGATCCGCGCTTTCAGCGATTCCTGATGGAAAGATAGGTGACTCTGCCATTGTAAAAAGATTCATGAGAGGTTGTTTTAGATTGAGACCAACTGATGCAAAGTATTGTTCCACTTGGGATGTCAATATCGTTTTGAAATATTTAGAAGAGCTCGGTCCTACAAACACCTTGTCTTTGAAAAACCTGACTTATAAAGCTATAACTCTTCTAGCCCTAAGCACAGCACACAGAATGCAAACGTTGTCGTTGATAAAAATTGAAAATGTCATAGTATCTAATTCTAAAATTGATATAAGGATAACTGACCTGACCAAAACGTCCAAAGCAGGCGTAAAATTTCCTAGTTTAACACTGCCCAAATTTGACGACCGACCTGGAGTATGTGTATATACATGTATTAGCGAGTATCTATCGCGTATGCGCAAGCTCAGGAAAAATAACTCAAAATTGTTTCTGTCTTTAAAAGAACCTCATGACGAGGTTGGTTCTCAGACTCTGTCAAGATGGATAAAGACGGTTTTGAAAAATTCTGGCATTGATGTAAACGTTTATTCTGGATATTTTGTAAGACATGCAGCAACTTCTACTGCTCAACAGGGTGGCGTTGATATAAGCGTCATTAAAAGTGTAGCCGGTTGGTCAGAAAACTCCGAGGTTTTTGCTCGTTTTTATAGCAGGCCAATCGAAAAAACTGACTCCGTCTTTGCGAATGCTGTACTATCAGATAAGAACCGTATTTAGGAGCAGTTCTGATAAGTTTGTATTTTTATATGTTTGCTAATAAAATTAAATTATAAAACTCATGCAAAATTGTCATGCCTCGAAAAAACTACAATGTTGATACTCTAATCTCGAAGAGCGAAGCTTGACGTATAATTGATGATTCAACGAACTTCGTGAAGTTCGATCATAATTATACAAGAGCTTCGCTCAAAGAGATTAGATCCCACCCGAAAATTCTGTTATTCCCACCCAAATCATGACAATTTTGTTCACTGATAATACTCTAAATAATGAGATGCAGAGCGCGAGAGCCGAGGCGAGCAGACGCTCCCCACTTTTTCGGTTCTCTTGCTCCGTTGTCAGTGCCGCCTGGCAGCGACTGGGAGAAATACTACAATGTTGATACTCTAATCTCTTTGAGCGAAGCTCTTGTATAATTATGATCGAACTTCACGAAGTTCGTTTAATCATCAATAAGTTGCGAGACGAAATTGATTACTGATACATCAGCTTGACGAAGAATGTATTTGATGTGGCGGCATGTTGTGCTGCACCCAGACGTTTATCAAGCATATATGCATGCACCAAACGTGCAAATGCATAGAGATCACGAATAATACCATGTATTGGTGATGGTGATACATATGGTACTATGCGATGGCGCATAACCTTTCTTTCGGCGCCTGACTGACACTGTTGCAGCTAGATAAGACAGCTAACATGCATGATATCTTGTCATGCATCCCAACGATCGAAGATGATTCTATAGCCATTGAGTCCATCGTTGATTGGATGCAGAATCCACCAATTACGGAAGAACATAGACGGGTCCCACCGGTGGGACACGCGAACGCGATTTTTCATTTTTGATTCTTTGCCGATTCAGAATAATTGCTCGGAGAATTTCCACAAAAAAATCTGTCATAGTGGTTTACTTTGCCAATAAGAACGTGAACACTGAGATGAAAAAGAGACCCATATGAGCGTTTCCACCGTAATGCGGTTGTTCAGTTCATAACCGAATTAAAATTACGAAAAAACGGCGTCGCAGCGAACGTGTTAAGAATCCGATTCTCTTGTGGATAAATTATTATACAGATGAGAGCCACACCCACCAAACAGCGAATGTTGCCTCAACGTTTCTGGAAAGATACAATTGCAACCTTGCATGGAACGTACCGTAAATAGTCAGAACTAACCTACTCAACGTTACCAACCTTGTGGGTCCTGGATCTTGACGAAACTTTGGGAATCTTTTTGTTTTGGTGAGAAATGAAGGTACCCAGAAGGGTTTTGTCCCATGAACCTCCTATCTCGAGACATAGCTATAGAGATTTGCTTTGCCAATATGCCCATGTTAAAATGACACACATATATAGATATAAGGTCAGTGTACCCAACTTGCCCCCATTAAGCCATTTTCTTAATAATTCTGGCTAATCTCAATATTTTCCAACGTACTTTAACTCATTTTGAAGCTTGTCTCAAGACCTTTTAAATGAGCTAAGATACGTCCAATTTGGATGAAGTGGAGCCGAACTGTTTGAATTCTCCCAAAAGGTGATTTTTGAGAGTTTACAAAAGTGTGTACCCAACTTGCCCCCATCATTTAAAACAATGTAAATCGTCGATGAAGTGAATAAAATTGCTTTGATCCGTTTTGATCACCGTGCAGTGACATTTGTAGCTTTGAGCTGCCCCAAGACATCGTTTCCGACCTACTTTGACGTGATAAACACGTTCTGAGTGGTAAAAAAAGTCATACTGCACGCCTTTCTGAGATAACCATATGGGGGCATGTTGGGTACACTCCGATATCGGCCTTCTTGATTCTCAAACCATCTTCGTGTTTTGTACATAAAATCGCTCCAAATCAGAGTTCTGCAACCCTGAAGAGCGGATTTTGAAGGTCTTGAGACCAGGAATCGAATGCGGTAAGGTACGTAGAGATTGGTCGAATAAAAATAAATTGGCACCGGTTTCAGTGAACGTGATTTCCTCGGTGATTTCTTAGCCGTGCAAACACGAAAAATGGAAAACTCACTTTATATTTTCTGGAGAACGCAGAAATGATCCGGGGTCGTTGAAAACTACGTATTTTCTCATATTTTAACATAACAAACGTAAAAAAAATTGCGGGAAGGTCAACGAGCGCCCATTCCTGAGATCGGCATATGGGGGCAAGTTGGGTATAGAGGCAAGTTGGGTACACTTACCTTATATCCTCACACTGCTAATCTTCACAGCTGTATCTCAGAATAGGAGGTCCGTGGGATGGATAAACCCTCGGAGATTCTTTTATTTCTCACCAAACAAGAAGATTCCCAAAGTTTCGTGAAGATCCAGGATTCACAAGGTTAATTGGTGTTTCCCTTGTGAGTGGACATGTTTCTGATTGAGCGCAATCGATGGGATTGGACGGAGATGGAGCTGATAGCTTGCGAGGCTTTAGAAACAGTTTATTTAATTTATTTGACGAAAAATTCTCTCGGTCGCACAAGTCTTGGTTGCACAAGAAACATCTCGGAAAGCATTGTGCAACCTTTGAAAACCCGTTGAAACGTCCCAGAAACATGCTGGAAACTCTAAGACAACAGACATCTCGTAGATATTTTACGTTGCTCAAAAACGTACCACCTACGGGGTCTATTTACGGTACGTTCCAAGGTTGCAGTCTCTTTTTCATCTCAGTGTTCACGTTCTTATTGGCAAAGTAAACCACTATGACAGATTTTTTTGTGGAAATTCTCCGAGCAATTATTCTGAATCGGCAAAGAATCAAAAATGAAAAATCGCGTTCGCGTGTCCCACCGGTGGGACCCGTCTATGTTCTTCCGTAATTGGTGGATTCTGCATCCAATCAACGATGGACTCAATGGCTATAGAATCATCTTCGATCGTTGGGATGCATGACAAGATATCATGCATGTTAGCTGTCTTATCTAGCTGCAACAGGGTCAGTCAGGCGCCGAAAGAAAGGTTATGCGCCATCGCATAGTACCATATGTATCACCATCACCAATACATGGTATTATTCGTGATCTCTATGCATTTGCACGTTTGGTGCATGCATATATGCTTGATAAACGTCTGGGTGCAGCACAACCACGGTCGTATAAACAGGTCTGGAAACTCAATGGTGAATGTTGGTTCTCTTAATGAAGTCAGGTGTAGTGCCGAATTTCTTCACGGCAGGCGTGGCATTGCGATCGAGTAGTGAGATGTTTTCAAAACATATCAACATAACCAGTATATCGCTATGATTTTCAACCGCAATTATAGAAAGAATGCCGGGTCCATCTTCTAAAGCTGCATGGTTTTGATGATACATGATTTTCCGGAAGTATCATTCAGTGATTGATCACACCCCCGTTCATACTTATTTTTCGCGTTCGTGCCGGATAAACAGGACAAGATTTGCGTTTCACCGACATGAAAAGAAGAAGCATGAGCTCTTCAATTATAGATTTTTTAAGTACTGAAATAATCAGAAATCGTGTTCTGCATACCTGTCTGAGACTCGACCATTTGCATCGCGCTTTAGGAAAAATCGTATCGTTAAGTTTACCCCAACAAAGCGTGGATTGCATAATCTCTGCATTTAGCAGGATTTCAGATTTTCGGAATTGCAGAGTATCTCCGGCAGCTCAAATCTTCTTCTGGTCTTTGAGAAGTCGACTCAATTGCCTTCGATTTCTTCAGACTCATAGGAAACTTTTAAACTCCAAAAGCTTATGACATATTTTGATATTCCATCACTGGTACAGTGGTTAGGGCGCTGATGTTTACAATAAAAATCGGTTTGTAAACATCAGCACGTGGGTCCTATTGACTACTCGATCGCAGCGCCACGTGCAAAACCCTACTGAAAATAATGGCTCATTTAATGTTTCCTAAAGCTGAGTCAATAAATTTGCTAATTAATTGGATCATTCTTCAAGAGTATTTGAGTATATTAAGATTAATCCACGCTGTAGACCATCTAATCAATTTGTTATGAGCCTCCAAACAGTTTTTATTATCGACAACCCTACTAGATCTTTATAAACTCAAATTATTTCGATGAATGACCCAATTAATTAGCCAATTCATCGACTCAATTTTAGGAAACATTGTAATGAGCCATTATTTTCAGTAGGGAAGTGAGCAGATGAGGAAACTTTTGAGCCCGAAAATTGGAACCATGTCTACTATGGGAGTTTCCAGACCTGTTTATACGACCGTGAGCACAACATGCCGCCACACCAAATACATTCTTCGTCAAGCTGATGTATCAGTAATCAATTTCGTCTCGCAACTCATAGCTCGGTGTTGACCGAGTGGTACAGCAACTCGGTACTGACCGGGGAAGCCGGCGCGTCACCCCAGAAGCCAGAGGGTCCCGGATCGATTCCTTGTGAGGAATACCTTTTGCTGACAAATTTTCCACCTCTGATGAAGGCGTTCTCAAACTCACAAGAGTTTAATCTTGCAGATCTGCAATTCCATTGTCTTTTTTGCTTTTTTTTTCAACCAAATTTTGCTCTTAAAATCTGTTGACAATATTGATGTCTAACTCATCGAATGAGTCACTAAGGAATATTGATAAACAGTCTTGACATTCTCTAAAATCAATCAACTCCGATCATCAAACGCATCATTATTGTGAAATCAACTTCTATATTGGTGTCTGGCAAGCCCTCGGACAAGCGTAGTTTGAAATATCCCAAAACTATTACATGATCATGACTCATATCACAAGCGGTCAATATATGAGTTTACCATCAAGTTAGAACTGTGAGGAGAAGAGGAAATGTCAAGAGCATGATTATCGGTGTTAAAGAAAAATTGTGCTTATTACTTTGTTATTGAGCAAATGTGAACACTTAATCCCATTTATTATCAATCTGTTCATCAGACACGTGTGCAAGTTCTTGAAAATGTGTTATCTGTTGAATCTAGGCATAGATTATGTTTTCATATTATTGTTGATTTGGAAAATAAACTTTTTCCAAATGACTGGTACCTGAGGCCTGGAGGTAATCTCCTGCTTGATGAGTGTTACCTGCTTACCCTGCAGAAATAGACGGTCCACGAGGTAATAAATCCTTGGAGATACCTTCGTTCCTCATCAAAACAAGATGATTCTCAGAGTTGGGATGAATCCGGAACCCGCAACTTTGGACCTCTCCCTTGTTAAGCGTGACAGCCCCAGCTAAGTGGCCACCAATCCGGATAACGATGACGTTGCTTAACCTGTTATTTTTTTCCGAAAAAGTTCGCGTGGTCGGCGCTGATGTTTATTTCCATTTTTTGGTGGAAGAACGTAATGAAACTTGTTTTTCTGACCCAAAAGTGTCTCCCGGGGACCAACATTCACTAATTTCATGGGTCTCGAGTTCATCCCCATATTTGCTATGGGAAAAAAGTCAACCTGGTTGAATTCGACAGGCAACCAGTGGTTAGAAAGACAACCAATTGGTTGACTCATCAGTCAATTTGGTGGAGAGTCGACCAATTTTCTACGGTACGTGTAACTACATACAAATAATGCTTTTTCATCGATTCAAATCACCATATTTCCCGGTTGACGCGGCATGTTGGGTACACTGTAACTTTGGCCTTCATGTTTTGCAAACTATCTCCGTATTTTGGTCATAAAATAGCTCCCTATTCAATATTGTAGCTCTGAAAAACAGATTTTGCAGGTCTTGAAGCGAAACCAAAAATTTCTTGCCCCGGATTCTCTGAACACAAATTTCTTAGCGTTTTCTTAGCTGTACAAAAGAAAAATTGAGAAACTCACTATATTTTGTGAGACATGCAGGATTCATTTCGGGTTGGTCCAACTCACTTACTTTCTCATACCGTAACACATCACAAACGCAAGAAAAATTTGCAGGAAGGTCAACGAGCGCCCATTCCTGAGATCGACATTTGGGGAAATTTTGGGTACAGAGGAAATATTGGGTACACTTACCTTAAACGAATAATTATTCAATGGAACTCGATGCCTTCTAAGACTCATGTCATAACAAGGCAAAATATGTGGATCCTATTTTGTTCAATGTATACAGATTGAGTGAGAATCGTACGTCTTTCCCAGCCTCCAGACAAGAGACTGATGATGCGGCGAAACGAGAATCGGGAAAACTTTTCGCTGATGCTCAATTGTATATTTTCATCAATGAGAAATCGTTGCAATAGATACTTCCGGGAGTGATGGGCTGCTCGTTCGATGAGTTCACTCGTATTACATTTGTAGCTTTCGAACAGATGAGCGTTCAATCGCTCTCGTGCACAGAACTTTGAACAAATTTCTGCGAGAGGAAACAGCTGTGTGGTCGTGAATAGATTATTACTATTGATTATGTGTTCGCAAAGTGCCCAGTGAATAAATCAAGGACGAAGAAAGGACTGTCCACTGATTGTGAAGATTTGATTGTCAAAATGATGTTTTCCCTGATTTTCATTTTGTTGTCACTCTCAATTTTCCACATCGTCACACGGTACAATAGGAGAGGCCGCATTGTATCTAGAATACCTGGTCCACTGGCTTACCCAATTTTTGGGAATATACTCATGTTCAACACAAACTGCTTACGTAAGTCACAGAGGCTGAATTAATTTCTTTTTACAAATCACAGATACATTTCCAGCAAAATCATCAACAATAATAGTGTTTTTGGTAATCGATGTAGGCTTACCAGGAGGGTCCAGGGCGTGCAGGTCATGGTTTAGTCTCTCTTTAGCATCAAAAAATCGTAACCAAAGCGGTATCACACTTTAACGCTCAAGCGATTTTGAGCTCATCGACTATGACATTAATAGCATTACCCATCTTGTACCCTCGTTGTAAATTTATAGTCTTTCTATTAGGACCATTTTTCATCAAGCTTTGCACACTGTAACAACGAAAAGATGAACTTGATCCGTTCTTTCGTTTCTTGAAATTTCATCGTGCAAGTGTGATATAATAATGATACCGCCAAGAGATGTTCGCACCCTGAGCAAATGAGCGACGAGGCTTTTGACGCTAATGTTCAAAGGAATATCAGAATTCAAATTATTCGAAGTATTGCGCTTTTCTTGGGGAGTTTTCTTGTAAGATGTAAGTACAATTTGTTGCTCTCCACGTCTGTCAGTTCAGAAAGGAAAACGTGTTGCAGAAAGGGTATAACGCATTTTCGTATAAACTCGGTTTTCGTAAACAGTAAATTTTGAAACAAATTAACACGTTCACTGCGAAGGTGAAATCGCGAATCCGGTCTAGATCGCGAGAGAGTACAAATGCGCGTTTCAGCAGTTACGGAAGCCAAATCTTTTGGGAAATCATCAGTTTGGCATCTATTTACAGTATTTCTATGACATTGAGTGGGTCTCACCCGCGGAACCCATCGCACACAGCCATCTCTTTGTACGGTGGGCCCCACCGGTGGGTCCCACCGCACAGTTCTATAACGCTGAGAATATCTATCAAAGTGATAAGGAGGATCAATCGAATCGTCAAAGTCGATGTTTTCAGCATCTAGAAAGACTTGCGCTTCAACATCTTCTCCAGGCAGATAATATAATCGTGACCATATTTTTGCCGCGCTTGGCTCACATGCATTGCTAAGCCTGCCTCTAGGCTGCGGTCGACACACTCCACATATTTGCAGCGTTTGAAACCAGGTGTTCAAATAGAACAATCTAGCTCTTCGCTAGTTTGAATTTCGAGAGTTACAGTGATAGTATAAATAGAGATGGAGCAAAAGCCGTGATTGAAGGAATCCAATGATTTTCGATTCACCCCAACTTTCCATTTGCGCGCACACTACCGGTCAAAAGTTTAAGCTCAACTAATTTTTTTTTCAATTTTTTGAGTTGAACTACTCGGCTCTGTTTGGCCGTAGAGGACTCTTTTGGAGCTCTTATAGAAGGTTTTTTTCACGTACTTTGTGATGGTATTATTCATTTTTATCCGCACGGATCGTGATCTTTCCAACTTGAGCCACATGAATGTTTCAATATGGGAGTTGTAAGACTTAAAAGTACAAGGTATCGAATTGCACTATACCTACCATGAATAATGGATCACGTGGGGTCTCGCTTAAACAAAGATATTTTAATTATACTTTGTTGTACAGAAATTCTTAAAAAAAAAAAAGATCTTGAAGATCACAAAAAAATATCTATTACCTTATGTGTTTCAAACATTTTTGAACGGTGTTTCAACTAGCCGTGATCAATTTTGAAAGTTTGAACAAAATTTTCCCACAATCGATCACGCACAATTCAGCCCAGAGTAATTCGATCACAGCAATTCTTACGAGATTTTGTACATTCCTAACGGTCTGAACTGACCAGGACAGCTCACTTTCACGATCTTTCTGTCTCACTATTTTCCCACCTTTATCAATGAGTACGAGTGAAACAGCGTGATGTCGAGCTTGGACAGTTTAGACCGTTTGGGAGTGTGCATCGTCGAAGAACCTGCCAATTTGGTCCCCTGTTAAAGTTTTTGGGCGAATCTTTCTATCGGAACCACGAGCTCCAAAAAGGAATTTTTGTATTGCATAAGCTGCTTATGGAGATACCAAAGCTGGCTACTGTTTTATTTCCTCTTGCACCATTCTGGTGTGAAAATGCTTACAGGAAATATCGCGCCGCATGATAACGATGTAAAAAAAATATCAACTCTCAGAAACAGGATGAAGCTGATCCGAGAAATGAAAGAATACAAGTCACTGAATCCGCGAATCCCTGGCCCTTCCAATGGTCTCAAGAACCTGAATATTGAGTAAGAGTATTTCAGAGACGTAAACATGTATTTTTTTTTTGTATTTTTCGTGGTAGAAACCGGATTCGTCGCTTACTTTTATCCCCAAGCTCTAGAATTCTTGAGAGACTCAAAGAGCTTTCGCCCATCGTTCAGCAAAAGTCTGAAAATCACCATTAAATAATTCGGTTCAGTTTTTTGAGTCGATTCCATACGATACAGTTACTTACACATCATCGAGTCGATTGAAAAATAGTCATGGTCAACTGTCTAGATCTGCGATATAATTCTATTGAAGCTTGAGTGCGCCAGGAATTTGGTCAATTTTATATCAAATCTTTCCAATTGTTCCACAGATAGATTCTGGGAAACTGCTAATGCTGTATCAAATAAATACTATCCAATACATAAATATTGGCTATCAGTTTCACCGATGGTTGTTATCCGTCACCCGGATGATATTGAGGTCAGCACCGATTTATTTTCAACTAGTTTCACTTGGATTAAGCCATTGACCATACACTTACAGAACATAACGTCGACCACACATGGGGTCGTTCAGACCCCATACAGGAGATCGTGACTAATTTTTTAACGTATATGGATGTATAGCGGAGTGTATAGCACATCAGAATTGATGGCTGGGTGACACCAAGTGTATGGTCAACGGGTCAATTCTTTTCATGCCCTCACTCATCCTCGAGCTTCCTGATAAGTATAGCTCCCTTCTTATACAGTGAAACCTCTCTATTCGGACACCTCCAAAACGTGGACGCCTCCATATCGTGGACAAATCGCCTGCGACCGGTCAAGCTCCTATGTTTTTCCACAAATTCGCCTCTGTTTAAAGCGGACACTCGATACCCCGGACGCGGACAAAAATTTCGATTACATTCGCCCGTAAGGGTACACGTATAAGCACCTCTATGAGCCAGACAGGTGATGGCTTGATTCTGATATTGGTCCTCAAATATAACGCACCGGTCATGCTGCAGAGAGCAATAACAACTATCCCGTTCCGGTTCAGGGTGATTTCAATCGTTGACTCGATCGCAATTATCTAAAATCAATTTTGATCCAATTGACACTATTCATTTTCATAGAATCATTGAATGACCGAATTGACATTCTCAGATAGCCTCTCTATAAAGCGGACAACTCTATAACTCGGACACATTTTTTGCGACCGAAGGTGTCCGCCTTAGAGAGGTTTCACTGTATTTACATATCATGCTATGAATATAATTCGTGCGGTAAACACGTTTTACTGACGTTCAGCACGAGTTTTCTAAAGCAAAGCGTTTTGCGCACGAGTTACATGAGTTGTTCCATAGCCTGTTATACAGGAATTGGTCCAGCTTTTGATCATCATTTTATAACCATATAGATCCTGTTTTCAAGTCAGAGTGCCATCACCAAAGGGTTTTTCTACGATTTTCTTCATCCTTGGCTGCAGAGTGGATTATTGACGAGTACAGGTAAAATGGTCTCATTTTATCCATCGAAATTCAATGATTGGGCCTGATATCCAAACATGAAAATGAATTATTTCCCATCGCTGGGTTTTGAAATTCTACTAAACGAAGCATAATATCGCAGTGAGAAAACTTCATTCGTGTTCGGCACAGAAACCATTGACTTATTTTGATCCAAATTAAACCAGTCATTCGTGGTCCTTTTGGGATCATACTTTAGGTAGTTTGTGGCACCAAAGGCGGAAGCTCTTGACACCCGCCTTCCACTTTAGTATTCTCAAAAAATATATGGAAATAACCAGCGACGAAGTAACAAAAACCATCAGATTTCTCAATGCGGAGGGTAAAGAATCAATTCAGAGTCTGATACCTTTCTCTTCGGAATATACTCTGAATGTTGTATGTGGTAAGAATAGCTTCGTATGTGAACTATGTCGAGACGATTAAAATCATAATAACGATTTTCATATTCAAGAGTCTGCAATGGGAGTGAGCTTGCGTTCTATGAATCAAGAATCTGTTGAAGAATATAAAAAAGCTATTCACGATCAAGGAAACATAGTACTGTACAGGTAAGATTACAAACATACGTAAGCTAGATAATATTTGTTTTGTTTTATGTAGCACGAGATTTTTTCAGGATTTTGATGATTTTTGATGATTTTACACCATAATGCGATCTCAAGTATAAGTCTTATTCCAGATGAGGCCAATTTTTTTCCTATCTTTTGTTCATTCAAAATTGATTTGTATATGGAAAAACTTAGTTCGCGATCAATTAGTTGGAAGATTCAAACACACTAACTTGATGGATAGGGAGAATAATAAGAGATACTGATATGAGCCTTGACGTGATAATGAGCCCTGATCGTTTTGACAGAATTTGAAATGCAGTCGAAGCAGTTATGATCGAGATATTGACTTCATACACGTCCTACTAAGGCACCACAATCTCAGAATGGTCAATATCCGATAGAATTTTGATCACTTCAACCGTACGCATTGCCTGACTTTAAAACTTAATTCAGAACAAAGTGAACATCTTGCAAGAGAATTTCAAAGTAGTATTGCTCTGATTATTTTTGTGCTCTACCGCAGTAGAGCTTATCGGAAAAAATTATCAGTCCTCTCATGCAAATCAATAATTAGCAAAAATATTAATCAAATGTGAGTATACATTATTGTATACATTATGCGAGATAAAAACACTTGCTCGGCGCGATTATTTCAGAAATTGTTGGCTTGTGATTTATGTAAAAATTACGTCCATAATCACGTATCTAAGGCCAGACAGTTGATTTTTCAGAATGCCAAGGCCATACTTGACGGACTGGATACTGCCACTGGTCTACAAAGTGGGTAATTTACAAAAGAAAGTCCTCAAAATTCTACATGGATTCACTGCTGAGGTAAGACAACCATAGCTTCGAGATAACTCTCGATTTTGGGCCGTACTGTATAAAATCTCCATTTCGTCTGTATCAAAACTAGGTGATAAGAGGTCGGCGGGATTACCACGAGCGTACGAATTTCAAGTACTTGGAAGGGCTTGTGGAAGACAATGACGACAAAGAAGTAAAATTTGGAGGTACAGGCAAAACTCAGTAATCGTGGCTTCTGTATTCGCGTATCCTGTTTTCGTGGCGCAATGAATTGAAACCCTGATTCATTACCCGCGGTATTTTATCACGTATTTGCATTTCTCAAGGCATGAAATTTTCTTTTAAATTCGGGAATCTCAGAGAAAAGAACCATGGTATGTTTACCAGAAAATCTTCTCAATGTGATGATTCACAATTTTTGAACTGTATTTGTATTTCCAAGAACAATGTTAGGACAGCCTCCAGAACCGGAAGAAACTGAAAAACCTGAACACGTTATCACAGCTCAGATGATTTCGTGAGGGATGGCTTCAGCTCAGAGTGCAATCGAAGGTTTTCTAACCTTTGTATCACTCATGACCAGAAACCTTCGCTCGCCAAGATATGTGCTGTGAAACTGCTCTTACCGAACCTACAGTACCAAATTATGCAAGCAGATCTTTTCCACTGAGCACTTCGAACAACCTCATTCTTCTCCAGACAACCATTATTCAATCCTGTCATTTTCTCTAAAACGCTTTTATCTTGGAATCGTGCTTCACACCCTTTTATTTGATACCCAGTACAACATTCACAATATATCTATAACTGAGAGATACTGTGACAAATGACATGGCTAGCGTGGTGAAATTATTCTTTTGATCCGCAACGATCCCGTCACTTACCTTTACCCACCAGAGCAATACCTTCGTATTCGCGAATTCGGTTCTCACGGTGTTTTTCGGTAACAAAATTACAGCGACTACGGGTTTTGCCTGTACATGAGTATGATATTGGTCTTGAAATTTTCGATATTACGGCAATATCATTTGCAGGGAGAAAAAAGAGATTATGTATGTTGGATTTGCTGCTGGAAGCAGAGAGAGATGGTATGATAGACTCAAAAGGAATCCAAGAAGAGGTTGACACTTTTACATTTGAGGTAAAACTCAATATTCCAAATCGTGCCCAAAACGATTCATAAAATAATTTGCCTTCCGTTTCCTTCTTTTTTCAGGGGCACGATACAACGGGTAAGTGGTATCACGAAGGAGAGTTCAATTAGGATGAAGCAAAGGCTAAATCCCGATTATCTTATTCTAGGAATGGCTCTAGCGTTCACTCTTCTATTGCTCGCAGAAAATCAAAATGAGCAGGTATGGCTATTTTCAGATTTAATTTAGTATTAGTTTGCACAAGATATCTCTCTGGTAATATTTTCATGATCTTTCATTCGGATCATTTGTTGTACGTCCGAAGCAGAATTGCATTTTCATCCCACGGCAAAAGTCTGTAAAGTCTGCCGTTGCAATACGTCAATGTTAGAATCCATTCAAGGCGAGATTCAAGGTGGAACTTGCATCACAGTTAGAAATTTTTCATTCATTCGACGTTAATTCGTTCCAATATAGCGTTATTGCCTCTAGCGCTAATGCTCGTTTGGCATATAAATGTTCTCGATAAGTCAGAGGCCTCTGGAATGCTTTTGTCGCTCAAAAATCATTATTTGTGGGATGATGGGCAATGATCAACTGATGGTATTAAAGAGGTTTCTCATGAAGTTCGTGAAGATGATATTCTGTTGAGCTCAGGCCGCTAATAGTTACCAGCCCGTCTAGTCACGCACTCATCAACCTGTCCACCCACCCGCCCTATATACCATCAATTTACCCCCCTACCGAATCTTCCGCCCCCCCCCCATGTGGATTATGGGTGCACCTTTAACCCACCCGAGGGCATATTACATTTTATACGGCTCGACGCGCAAACTGCGTGTTTCCATGCTTCCTCGCGCACGACGTCCAACAAAGTTATCGCAAAGAACTAAGATTTTTGGCACTCGATGCATAATATACTATCCACTACTAGGAACTAAAAGACGCGTTTTACACCTACTTCGCAGGACGTAAATGACGCGAGTTTTAGTCCCCTCGTAGTAAAATGTACTAAGGTAAGTGTACCCAACTTGCCCCTCATCATGTCATTTTCTTAATAACTCTATGGCCCATCTCAATATTTTTCAACGTACCTAAGCTGATTTTGAAGCTTGTCTCATGACCTTCAAAATGACTTAAAGTACGTTCAATTTGAATCAATTGGGACCAAACTGTGTTGATCCTCCCAAAAGGTGATTTTTGAGAGTTTACTAAAGTGTGTACCCAACTTGGCCCCATCATTCAAAACAATGTTAATCGGCGATGAAATGAATAAAATCGTTTTGATCCATTTTATCTATGTGCAGCGACTTTTGGAGCCTTAAGCTGGCCCAAAACACTGTTTCCGATCTATTTTGATGCGGTAAACACGTTCTGAGTGTTAAAAAAGCCAACCTAGACTCCAGATCGTTCCAAAACATCCTAGATCATTCAAGACTGTATCGGACTATCTCAGACCTTACCAAAGCATCCCATATCATACCACACCGTCCCAGATCATCCCAAATTGTACTAGATCGTTCTGGACCATTCCAGACAATTATAGATCGTTCCAGACCATCCCAAACCATTCCAGATGGGACCACACCCTACATTCACCCGACCATCTACCCACCCACTCACCAACCCATCAACCCATCCATGACCCACACGCCTACCCATTCTATTCTACCCCTACCGCATAAGCGATCCCATACGTGGGCGTGGGATCCCGTGGACGGACAAATGTTGGACTGGCGTTGAATTACATATAGAGAACGACAAAATAAGAGAAATATTTTTTTCCAGAGACCAGACCTATGAATTCCTGTGCGCTCATCCGAAATTGACATCCATTTCCCCCGGACTCCTCCCCCCCCCCCCAAATTTTCGAGAAAATCGCAAAAAAAGTTCCTAAGCCAGATATCAAATTTCTAACTTAGGACCCTGGAAGAGGAGGAAATTCTACGTCCAAATATGGGACTTTGGGAATTTTTATTTCCGGGTGGCATTCGTGATCGAGAACTCGATGTGGTATTCGTGATCCAAAGTTCAATGTTGGTACTCGTGATCCAGATTTCAATGTGACACTCGTAATCGAGGACTCAACGTAGCGCTTGTGATCGAGAACTCAATGTGGTATTCATGATCCAGAACTGAATGTGGTACTCGTAATCGTGAACCGCATTGAGTTCTCGATCGCGAGTACCACATTGAGTTCTCGATCACGAATGCCACATTGAATTCTGGATCACGAGTACCAACATTGAGCTCTGGATCGCAAATACCACTTTAGGTAGCTTGTCGATCACCATAGTGCTACATTGAGTCCTCGATCACGAGTGTCACCCTGGTCACTAGATCAGGATCACCACCGGAAATGAAAATTTCCAAAAGTCTACATTTGGACTTAGAATTTCCTCCTCTTTCAGAATCCGGAGTCAAAAATCCGATATCTGGCTTTAAAATTTTTTTTGCGACTTGCTCGAAACATTTCGGGTGTCCGGGGGAAACTGATGTCAATTTCGGATTATAGCCCACAATCTTACGTAGATACAAGGCCGGTCCCTGGAGAAGCGCACTTCTCTAATTTTGTCGGCCTGCGTTATTTATCATGAATACCAAAACCCGGATAACGACCCGACGTCCCATTAGTCTCACATTAGGACTGAATTTTTTTCTAATTTTGACAACCTCGGTGTTTACAGTGGAGACTTCTGATGAGCATCTACTCGTCATGATAATAATATTTCTATAGGTCTCGTTTTCGTTTGAAAGCGAATAGCTTATCCAGCTTGGACAGCTATCTTTGATAAACGACTGGTTTTAGCAATAATCTAATACAGCTATGAAGAAAAAATGATCTTAACATAATATTCTGTCCCGTTCGATTTTGTGAGTCTATTGGAATATTTTCAGAATCAATTTAACGACCCCACCGCTTGTTGCAGAGATACAGTTAATAACCATCATTGACTCGTCGTTAACCACCAGAAACCACCCTTCCTTCCTTCCCTACCACCAACGGACCGTTCTGCACTGGCTGTCTCATGTAAGAAAACGAGAGGAAATCTTAACTAACCTAGCTTTCATCCTTTTCTTCTTCAGTTATGCCATAGCTTGGCATTTACGTATTAGTTTGCAACTTCTCAAATATCGAATCCAGTCTGCTTATCTTCAACAGGGAGGTGAATCGATCACTGAACTCTATACTCCCTCAGTCAATTTTCACTTACTCAGAGATTATAGAGTTACGCCACTTTTAGGGCTCCGAGTTCATCGAAGTCATGAGAGCAATATCTTTTCTGGCCGAAAATTGGTAGAAAATCGAAACGGAACAGAACGCGTCCAACCTTCAATAACACAGAGAGAATACAATAATTTATCAAATAAAAAAAGCGAGCCCATCTCAAGAGAAAAATCGCGAGAATCCAAGAACACCTCAAGAAGAGAAACACGCGGTTAGGTTTTCGGGAACTGGATTTACGGGAATTGGAAAAAAAAAATACTTTGAGGAACCCTCGAAAATCGGACACAAAAGTCATAAAAAACGACACAGGAGAACCACTCACAAATGAATCGGAAATACTTGAGCAGTGGAGAAAATATTTTGACCGTCTTCTCAACGTTAACCGTAGCCGAATCGAGAACCATGCGAAAGTCCACACGGTAGAACCGCTAGTCCCAGCCCCATCCCTAGCAGAACTTAGAAATGCAATCCGTCGACTGAAAAATAACAAGGCGTCAGGAATCGACTCAATACCTGCAGAACTCTTTAAGCATGGGGGCATCCGGCTTGCAAACCAAGTACACATACTCATTCAACTGATCTGGGAGGAAGAAAAAATTCGAGAAGAGTGGAAAAACCTGATCATAATCCCACTCTTCAAAAAAGGCGATAAAAGAAACTGTAACAACTACCGCGGCATCTCACTTCTCATAAAATTCTGTCGAATATTCTCATAACAGAGCTTACTTACTACGTCAACTCAATAGTAGGGGACTACCAGGCAGGCTTTCGACAAAACAGATCGACAACAGACCAAATCTCCACAATACAACAAATCCAAGAGAAAAAGTGGGAGGCCGGAGAACCAGTGCACCACTTATTCATCGATTTTAAGAAGGCGTACGATTCCGTCGACAGATCCAAAATGTACTTCATTCTCAAATTTTTAGGTATACCGAGTAAGCTAGTGAGAATGATAGAAGCTACACTGGAGGGGACGAAAGGGAGAGTAAGGATCGGGCAAAGCCTATCGGAGCCATTTATCATTGAGAACGGTCTGAAACAGGGAGACGCGATTTCACCTCCGTTGTTCAACTTCATCCTAGGATATGTTATCAGACAACTAGTACAAAGCACGAAAGGTCTCCCGATGATCGGGGTTCGCCAGCTCATCCAGGTCCTAGGATACGCAGACGACCTGGACGTTATCGGGGATAGTAAAGAAGCCGTGACACATAACGCTGAGATCATCATCGAGGGAGCGAAAGAGGTCGGATTGGGAATTAGCGAAGACAAAACCAAATACATGGGATCAGACAGGGACCCAGACATACACGACACTGAATTCCTACAGGCCGGAAACTTCTCGTTTGAAGCCGTACCAAACTTCAAATATCTCGGTGCGATAATCAATAAAAATAACGACATCAACGAAGAAATCGCCAATAGAATCAACGCGGGTTCCAAGAGCTACAACTCTATCCGAAAACTACTGCGGAATAAGCTACTGACACGCGAGTCAAAGCTCACCTTGTACAAAAGCATAGTCCGGCCGGTGGTTCTATACGGGTGCGAAACATGGGCACTATATAACGAAGGGACAAATGTGCAAACTCGCGTCCTTCGAGAATAAAATCCTGAGAAGCATTTTCGGAATGAAATTAGACACGAGGACTGGTCGCTGGAGGAGACTACTCAACAATGAACTCGACAGACTGTACCGAACTCCGCGAATAGTACAAATGATCAAAATTCAACGAGCCAGATGGGCGGGACACGTAGCCAGGATGGGAGAGAGTAGAATGGCTCGCGAAGTCATGGAAAGTTATGTCAAACTTCCAAGATCACCGGGTCGACCTCGGATACGATGGAATGATAAGGTATGGGAAGACCTGGTGGGAGTAGGGTGCAACAGAAGGGAGTGGACAGCACAAGCACGAAACAGGTCTATATGGCGACAATACGTCGATGCGTTAAGGAGAACAACCTGAAAACCCATTTCCCTTCCTATGGTCGCGGAGGCGAGAGCGTACGCGTGGCGAGCGGGCCTCTCCATCAAGAACATCTGAATGCAGCTTTGTACCAATCCTCAATTTCGCCAAGACACGACCACCCCCCCCCCCCCCGGCTGCTTCCATCCAACTCTCCAGTGGCCCAAGGACGTGGTTGCGGCCATAAGACCACCGAGTCTTCGAGGGCCTTATATATCATATCATAATATCTTTCTGGCACTAGACTGATATCGGTCGTGAGAGGGTCACATGTTCCACCATACTTCATTAAGTGAAATGAGATTCAATTATATTTTCAGGAATTAGCCAGACGGGAAGCGATAGAAGTCTTGGACAAGAACAATGGAAGCCTCAATTTAACAATTTTGCAGGAGCTCAAGTATATTGAGAGGTGTATCAAAGAATCTTTGAGATTATATCCTCCAGTGGCTACTATGATGCGTCAGACCTCAACAGACTTGAAATTGAGTAAGGATGATCTCTTAGTGATTGATATAAAAACTGCATACGTACCTTCTTTTTGAGAGAAAGAGATGAAATGAAATAAATAACACAAAAGCAATAATAGAGCAGGATTCGGTCACAAAGAGATGCAAGGGACCAACAAAGAATGCTCGTTCAAATTGGAGCTCGTTACATCCGCGTTCGTTAGTGCCCAGATATCTTTGCTTGAATTTATCCTGATCTTACTTATAACTCAGCACATTTGCTACGAAAGTTGAAATCGGAGTTCTATCCCTGCAGAGTGCGGCAACGTGCCTTGCTTCATTTTCGTTTCGATCACAAACTTCTTCAAAAGTTACTCTTCTAGATAGCTAACGCAGTCATTTCTGTATAGGACCGTCAATCAGCGCCATTGGGTATTAGTAATAGATAGTTACACGTGAAATACATTTTCAAATGAAAATGCCGAGGAAAATGCATGATGTCCCAAATCTTTTTCTCGTGATTTTCTACCGATTCTATACCTCAAAATATGAGGAGTGAACGGTTGCTAAGCCTCAGAAAATTGTTTCCCGTAGCTAGTGAATAAATTGATAAACCTTTCAATTTTCTTCTATAAAAAAAGTGCTGCCCTTGCCACACTAAAACTCGAGCTGCTGTAGCTCTAAAACTAAACATGATATCAACACTTGCTTGAGCGCATTTGGAGACAGAGAAAAGACCTATCAAAACATGCCATGTAGAGTTATTCTCCATGTAAATAGCCTTGTATATGGAGGGTTTCATAAAATTGTCATTTAATTTTTTTTCTCCAAAACCCATTCTCAAAAAAATTTGATCAGTCTTTCTCCAACGTAGCAAACGATGCTTTTTTTAATTTGATGTTTCGATTGATCAAAACGCGACCGTTTTGTGCTCAAGCACGTCATTTTATGGAATTGAAACTGCTGTGAGACTGGAGTTCTGAATAACAGGATTAAGTGCCTCAAATCCGAGGAACCTGTGATCGGATTTGCTTCGTTCTGAGATTTTCTGGCAAGGTGCTGATGCGGGTCTCGCAATCCTCCTCGCTTATTGTTCTCTTTCGAAGTGCCATAGCTTCGGTCTAAGTGCATGAAAATGTATTGAATAAGTTATATACAAGTATACAGGCTAATAAGTTGGCAAATTCGAGAGCTATTATGAGTAAATAATGTTTTTTCTTTCAGAAAATGCACTGGTGCCTGCAAATACGCATGTAATGATCAGACTATTTGATACGCATCGAGATCCAAACTTTTGGCCAGAACCAGACAAATTCAATCCCGATAGATTTCTTCCTGAATCAATGAAAGATCGACACCCATTTGCATACGTGCCGTTCAGTGCAGGACCTCGCAACTGTATAGGTACGACTGTAAATTTCATTCACGACTTTGATATGAAAATAAGATAATCGACAAAAGTAGTCTTCGAAATTCGTTGTCTCTCGTGTTATTAGTGGTTCTCACTGTAGTATTCACCAATGGATTCCATTAAGACCATTTCCCGGGTAATAATGATAATTTCGATTATTTGAGACAGGAAAATTAGATCAGCCCTGGCATGGCACGAACTATCACAAGAAAAAGAAACGAATTTCGAAAATGTTTTTCTGGTTCATCCCTGCGCTCATGCTTGAGATCTAACTTCCACGTTAAGAAGAAATTCTTAAAGTCAGGAAAAAATCATATTGAATCACAGCAAACCCCCTAACCTTCCAATGTCAATTTTCAGACGATGAGCGTCATTTTGAGAATTTCTTCTTACAGTGTTGATTAGAGAAACTGTGCGGAAACTAATATATACTGGACAGAGAATAATCAGGATGGAATACGTGGTTTCCAATTTCATCCTGATTATTCTCGGGTGATTCAGATGGAAATTTCTCGCCAATCTCTCCTGCTTTTCTTCTACATTTCGGACACATCTATCCGGTTCTCTGGAGATTACCTTTGACAAGTGCAGGGATCCCTCGTTATCCGCGGATTGTTGCTTTGCGTCGGTCCTTTGTTCTACGCGGGCCAAGTTCTGTTATATGCCGGTCGATGGACAATGGACATTACTGCTCGAGAATCATCTTATTTCCTTGCAACTTGACTTGTTTCAATAATCCGTGATCACACTGATTAAGATATGATACTCAACTACTAAAAAGTGATTGAAGAACTTGCATTTGAGCGAATTTGGGGTTTTGTTTCACTGAACGAAACCCCCCAATTCCCATAAGACTAGGGTATTTTCATCCACGGTCCATTTCCGGGACCGAAACCCCGCGGGTAACGAGGAATCCATGTACAGCATTAGGTGTAAGTTAAATGTAACTGATAACTAATGGAAGGTGAAGAGGATGGATGTCTCCTGGTGATCTGTTACCGAACTGGATGAAATGTCTAAAGAAAAGGACAATCGGATTTGTGTGAAGTCCGTAAGTGAAAAGGGATCGTAATTGAGACCGGAATTCGCAACCATTTTGAATTTCTTGACTCATTTTTATGGAACCTCCCTCCATACCGCAATTCTGACATGCATTTAATTTATGCATACAAATTCCCCTGTAATTTGGTTCAGTGAAACTCGAGTTATTTTCAAAACGGATTCCGGTCCAACCCCCCAGGCTCCTCGCGTTGAATATAGAATCATATTAGAGTCATGAAATACGAAAATAAGGGTTATAAGTAAGAACGTGGAGACGGTGTGCTTATTTCATCACTAAATTTGGTATATTGACCATCAAAATTGCAGCCAAAGAATAGTGATAGGTATGGATACGGTGATTGATTGAGACAATGTGGGCTTTAGTAAAATGGACATTTGCGAAACTAAGGTTTGGAACTCTTGACGTTATAGGAGTCTTCACGATAGTAGGTGACAGAATTATGCGGATGTAGAATTTACCAATTTTTCGTTTGACCCTCTAAATGATTTTTCACCATTCTCACATCAAAATGCCGCTTTCAAACGCGGATTTAGGGTTCTTATGATGAGAAATCGTAATAGCCCTGTGCTCGCAGACTCATTTCAGGCGCAGAGGAAATTTTTTCCCCGGGCGAAGCGAGGGACATAGCGCCCGCACTGAGCGTGCGCGCGCAGGACAATAATGTACTATTATTATAAAGTTAAGATATTTCGGAAAAGAAAAAGATACTCGAGTCATGCGAGCGCCCAAATAGCATTAAAGAAAAGTAGAGCCACCATTTAGTGAATGATCGACAAATTCCCATAGAGGGCCATGCGTTCCCGGGACGCACCTCATGAGGTTGCTGTAGGAACCAGGGAAAACCTTCAACCGAGGTATCCGCATCCGTTGGGTCGATGTTGCGGCGACGCGACGTACATATACAATACAAATGTCAATTAACGGGCAACTTTGTTGCTCCGAGGTTGTACCGTGATTCCTGGAACGTTCCCCCGTGGTTTCGTGAAGGTTTTGCACTGGTTGCTTATGCAACCAAAAACTTGAAAAAAATTTTTGTTAAATAAATGAAAAATTGTTCGTCAGATTCTCTCGCACAGACGATAGCCGCAGTCCCTGTGGTTGGCCTCTATTGGGGCATTGTCAAGTTCAGATCGAGCAGGCCAACCAAAGGGACTGCGGGAGTCATCTGAGCGAGAGTATCTCAAAAATAAATTCTTATTTATTTAAAAAAAATGTTTTCAAGTTTTTGGTTGCATTAGCAACCAGTGCAAAATCCTCACGAAACCACGGGAGAACGTTCCGGGAACTACGGTACAACTCGGAGGATCGGAGTCAGCCGCGGACATTTGTACGTTGTCGCAACATGGCCCCTACGGGTGCGAATACATATCTCGGCTGGAGGTTCCCTGGTTCCCATAGCAGCCTTATGAGGCATATTCCGGGAACGCATTGTCCTATATGGGTTACAATTTGAGCCTAATGTTTGAATTTACAGGCCAGAAATTTGCCATGATGGAGCTGAAATCTCTCATTGCTAGTATACTGTACGAGTTCTGTTTGGAGCCTATTGATCGCACAAAGGACATGAAATTGATAGCAGATATTATTCTGAGACCACAGAATCCGATCCGTGCCAAATTCATAAAAATTAATCGAGAATGATGATGAATGATGATGAATTCGGATCATAAAATTCTAACGAGCTCAGAACTTTTGCAACGAGCTCTGCAAGAAGTTACTGTTTCCATCGACGGCTTCAGTCTCATATACTAATATCAGAATATAATTTGTGAAATATGATTCAGAACATCATCTACCACGTATGACCTCAAATCCCAAATCTTATATGCCATTGACGGCATTAACGGAAAGCCAATTCAGTGCGCGAATGAATGTAGAGCTGGAAGGGGGTG
The DNA here is from genome assembly GCA_029851415.1 of Eretmocerus hayati. NCBI lineage: Eukaryota > Metazoa > Arthropoda > Insecta > Hymenoptera > Aphelinidae > Eretmocerus > Eretmocerus hayati. Next base: position 54,399,087 of record CM056741.1, on the reverse strand, counting down.
AAAAAAGTGTAAGAAATTTCAAAACCAAACGTTCCAAATTGTAACAAAACAGCCTGAAAATGCTGGACCTGACATATCTTTATCATACAGAACATGATGAGTTATTTACAATAAAATGCGAGTGACTTGAAAAATTGCTATGAGTAAGGGTGAAAAGAGAGAACCATATAAACAAATTTACAAATCATTTAAAATTATTTATTAATCGTTTATAACCCATACTTTTCATTTTCATATTACAATAATATCGATACATATTCATATTCCACATTTGTTCTCATTTCTGAATGAATATTTCTCTTTTGTAAGAAATATTTATGGTTCAATTATATACAGCGTTGGAAAAATACACAGGGTTAAGACAGATTTCAGAGGACGAATCATTCGTTTGCATGATTATCAGTCCTCAAATCTTATTCAGACAGAAGTTGAAGGATATAATTCCCGAAAAACTTCAAATGCATTTTTGTCGTTAATTACACGGTTAACTATTATTGAGTCTTTACTAAATGATAGTTCAACATTGGAATAGACTGCAAGCTTTCGAGCGAGGACCTTTGTAATTTACATAATCAAAATTGATGGTGTTGCGTTGCATTCAATGAGGTACATTCCCTGAAGGACCATTGTGATGCTAGAATACGTTCTTGTCTTTTGTAAACATTTGGTTATCAAACCGTAATATAAAAAAATGTTTCTCAATAATTCCTCACGTTTCAGTTCTTGATTCAAGATCGTTGCGGTGGATCAATCTAAGTGAATATATTACGAGCTCATCTTTTTGTCACATCATAATACTTTCCCTTTCAAAAACTATGCATGGAATAAAATCGCATGATCGATAATTTTGAAATCCGGTTTTCACTAACTCAATGAAGACGTGTTAGCTATTTTATTTGAAGCTCTCCTATTTCTTTGTGGTGATTCTATTTCTAACTTCAATTGATGACCCTCAGAAATGAGGATATACCTATAAAACGTATCTATTAGAAATTTTACTCATTCAAAACCCCACTTTTTGTGAAATATCCACAAATTCTATTGCACGTGTGCCTCCGAGTAGAGGAAATTCTGTCCGGGTCTGTAAATCTAACATTTCTTGCTAATTCATTTTATACTTTTCAATGAGCACAAGTCTGTTTGGACAAAAGAATGTGATCACAGACGTGATAGCTCCTTGATGTCTCACTTATGTATTTTGTTTCGTAAGAAGTCTTTGCCGCGTAAAAAATTATTCCATTTCATTTTTTTGAAAGTATCATAAGGAAACTGTGGGAAAGACTTGAATAACCGATGGAATTTTGGCTGAGGTTGCCTTTCCATGGCAGATGGCGCGGGTACCCTCTCAAATGTGTAAGAGATAGAGACACCAAAGTCGTGCCATCTCTCTCGCACTCATTGTTAGGTTAGGGGTTTTCAAATCTCGCGGGCTGATTCTTGGCAAAATATTTGTCCCATGGAAAGGCAGCCTCAGTTGTTACGCAAAATGGTGAAAGGTTCAAAGCTCAATCAATGTTCACGATATAAATAGAGGAATGTGAAGAATTATCAACTTTCATCAAAATTACTCGACAAAAATCATGAGTATTTACAAGAGTGACTCTCTGGACTCGCTGAAAATTATTCAGAAATTCTAATCACGTCACAGAAAAAGAATAAAAATTTCTCATTAGACCTTCCCAACCAATCAGATTATTCCAAAAATATAATTCCCGTGGAATTCGAAATGGAAATTTTTATAGCATAATCATCAGAAGCTGAAATTTGAATTCTAACTATCTATTCTATCACTATCACATAACGTTTCTCTTCCAGATTTCATCTAATACTGATTGAAAAAATATTGTCTTGGTGTGAAACTGTTGATTATTTCACTAACTACCCTAGAAAAAAAAAGCAACAACGCTCAAAGGTTGTTTTTGTAGTACGTTTTCGGCTTCAGGTTTGCAACTAATGATGCTAATAATATCTTTATATATCAATATATATCCACTATTTAACGAGTGCCTCAGGCAATAAGCCATTATTCTGATTCGGAGAAAATTCAGAATATGCATAAGCAATGTTTTATATTCTTCATAACAAGCAAATACATCTCAGCAAAAAATTTGATAGCTGTCAACTAATTCGGGCGACTTTCTGGACTCGAAAATTGAAAACCCAATGGGAGTATTCAATGGTGCACGTGGAAATGGAAATTTGATTATTAAAAATCATGTCTACATGAACGAGAGGTCATTCAAAATCGACAGAACTTTTGATGTTTCAAAGTTATCAAGATTAGGTTTTGATTAATCTCAAATTGCATATAATCCAACTAACACATTATCAAACTAAGATATTGCATCATATCGAAAGCGTTTCCGAGCAAGTTGACTAAATTCACAATATTTTCGATACGAATCAAGTAGATGCCAATTTCAAGAACCGCTTTACTTTTTCTGCAATAAATCAAAATAATTCGGAACATATTCACTAATTCCATCTAAATCCACAGAAATTCTTATTCTGTAATTTATACCTCATTTTCGGTTCCATAACGTGTTTTCTACGGACTCAAAATTTTCCGAGTTAATAGTTAATTGGGTATCCGAGAATTTTGTCTCGGAATCCTATGGAAAATAAAGCTTTTATATCCTCTATACGATATACAGTTAAGGATACTATATACTACTTGAATGTCATCATCTCCGAATCGTACATTATCATTGAATCGAATAAATAGTTACTTGGTAACTGAATACATCGTTTGGGGAATGTTCAATTGGAACTTGACGGTCAGTCTTGAACGCTTTGACCAATTATTTCACTCAATCCTATCATTAGTATGTACATTTCTAACTAGGTGAAAATCCATCGCAGAAGGCAGTGAATTCGGGAATCTCCGTTGGAATGTATTGAACGAAGTATTTTATAGGCCAGGTAAATCTACGATTTACCCCGTTAGCCAGGTATCTACATAAATGCAGTGCCAGACTAAAATCTGCTGCTATATTGTTACCAATGCGCAGCCTATCTATTAAGTACTTCATCACATATATCGTGAATGACGACAAGTCATTTTGAGTATCGAAAATTGGTCGTTCGAGAATCCTTTGGATACTCGGGCATTTTTTTACAACGTGTCATCGATCATTGATTATCATAAACTAAATTAAATAAATTGCACGACTATATTGACGATAAGTCAAATTCTGATAGCAGGCTTATATGAGCCAATGCTATGAGAGAAAATCGCGATCGAGCTCGGTTATACTTGGCTTACGATTTCGATTAATTCGACGGCTGGCCTGCAGCGGACTCGTTATCTCCGTTATCGTATGTGGGTGACCTAGCATTTCTCTCTCGAAAGTGACGGGTGAAAAACGCACTCGACCTATTGAAATTTGTCCATCTTTGGCTGATACGTAGCTCGAATCTTCTGATGTCAGCGAATCCGGTGGTGTTGGATTTGTTGGTGTGCCTTGAAAATTGTAGCGACAATTTTTCTTTATAGTCTCAGATCATGCGGAATCACATTAATCAACAGATTTCTAAAAATTTTGCGTAAATTCTTCTGTTGGCATTGCGGTCAGAGATTCAAAGTTGGTCGAATGTAAATTTAACTGCGTTTCATCGAGCAATTTTATAGCTATAAGGAAAATAAATGGTTTTCCTCGTTCTTATTTAGGCTGAATGATTAGTTTAGATTTGATAAAATTGGCAATGATCGACCGCAAGCATCTGTAAATAGATGATACTCTAACAATATGCAATCTATTTCAAGATCAAACTGACCCAGCTTAAAGGGAAGAACAAGAATGGGGAAAGTCGGTTGAAAAATTACAAGCGCGCTAGTGTCTTATCATATAATTCGATATGATTCTGGATCGCCGATTAGAAGTTGAAACTCAAGAGACCAGAATGAAGAATATCAAAATTGTACATGCATCACACAGATCTCGGAATAGGAAGAATCTATTCAAGTATAATTAGGAACAGATGAAATGTGACACAAGGGTACACTCACCGGAACCGGAATTGTTTCTGCTAGAGCTTCTATTAGGTGAACTGTACGAGTAATTTGACCTCTTCAGACTTGAACGTAGCCGAGACGATACTTCCAGATTACTCGGACGATCAATCAAATTTGGATTCAAATCCTTGGAGCTTTGTCGAGCCATGTACTGCAACCCTTGCTCGTGATTGGTTAGACTCGTGCTTCCGTAATTGCCCACAAAATTTGACATCGCCCCCGAATTTGAATGGCTTCTGTAGTAACCCTGCAGAAAACAGCATGCCAACGATATATTATCCATCAGAGGAAATGACAGTTTCGCTTTCAATCCTTGTCAGAAATGTGACCTATCGATTAAATCACTTTAGTTCTAGCACGTTCACTGTCTTGCCCCTCCAGGAAACAGAATCGATTTCCAATCATTTCTGACTATTTTCTTGTAACCCATCAAAAAAATTTGAAGAAATTTCTGCAAGACCTCTGCCGATATAACAAGGGATATAATGGACCTCGACTGATAGCTCAAGGTGAGAAAAAATGAAATAATTTTTTAAATCTTCGTTTTGCTATTTGTTATACTTTTTTCGACTCAGAAACACATTTAGATGGAAGAAATGGCCATCCTGATGCCAGGGTTAGTTCTGAAGTCAACTGGGTAATCCGTTCACTACAAAATTGCTCCTGGTATCAGAAATGGTGTTTCTCTCGTCAAAACATGATTCCGGGGTAGAAAAATGGTGAAAAATGTCAATATTAGAATTTAAAAAATTTTTTATTTTATTTATCTTTTTCTCATTATTTCAATTTGAGATTCCATTGATGTTCCAGGATCTTCCTTGTAGTGACAAATATTCTTCAGATTCTTTTCAGATTTTTTGATGCAATACAGGGAAATCATCACAAATTATTGGAAATCGATAATGCCCCCAGGATGGGACAAAATAGTGAGCGGTCTGAGAATCTACTACTACATAATGGGTAAGATTAATGGAATTTGATAAAGTTCTGTGAGATTTTGGGAGAACAAAAAAATATTGAGAAAAACTCATCACTGGTAAGCAATGGCAAGGTAGACTTCCAAAAATATGAATATCAAGAATTTTTGACACGTACCAGTGAGTGTCCTGGAGAGTACAGGGACGATGAGTAGTCGAGCTCGTCGTCAAGAAGGAATGAAGGATTAACGTTGCTGTGCGAAGAAGTGCTTGCGTTGGATACGTTTGAAAGGTTCCTACGGTGTGTGTACGATGATGACAAGGGCATCCGGCTCAGAGAGCGAGCGGGGCTACTTACGTTGCTCGGATTGTCGTACGCGTGCGGAATCAAATCAGCACACTCTTGCAATAACCTGTCGCTGTTCATCAAAATCATTAATAAAATATTGTTTTTTAAATTTTCTATGATTGTTTTATCGGTCACAAAATTCCACTGAGTGGCGATAGAGGAATGAGGACTCGAATGAGAATAAACCTACAAGCGGCTTTGTAGTCCATTGCGTGCAATTATCCTGACAATTCTTATGATAATATAAAAATTTTAGTCGGTTAATTTTAAAGTTCCTACTAAAGTATGATGAAAAGAGAAATTCCACGAGCAGCATGTATGAAGAATCCTCGAAGGGATCTGCTACAGTGTTTGCAAATTACAGGGTCACTTTAACAAAATTTGCGTAATGAGGTACAGGTAAACTCCTCAAGGACTGGATTTTGAGCCCATAATTCTCTTATGCCCAAGATTGAAGATGATCATCTTAAAATTCTTCAATTATGATGGATTTGGTTTCGCTAAAATTTTCAAAACTCGAGAGTATAATCTGAGAATTGCCGCTCCCCCTATCCTAAAATTAATTCCTCGGGAAATGATGATCCAAGGTCTGTCGAGATAACGAGTCGCAATGTCGCAATCCGACCCCGTTTCACACGCTTGATCATTTCCTAGCTCACAGAACTGGCACTGGCACCACGGTCCGAAATGGAGTACCAATCGACTAAAATAACTTTATAATTTCGCATTTGCTGCGAGCATTGAGAACCGTCAAACCAGATTTTTCGAGACAAAAGTTTTTCAAAGCCGGGACCAACTTATATTCAGAGTATCTCATCAAAGTGAACTTACTGGTACTCTGCAGAGGGTAGGTACCCCGAATCTGGATGCCGACTACTTCCAGTGCTATTGTAATAATCACCGCTACTACCACCAATGGTCGAGGGCGTTGTCATAGTGGAGGGTGGGTTATACGCCCCGACTGTTCGAAATTCATCAGCCAGCAATTGATGCTGATTCGTCAACTGATTCGAGACACTCGGAACACAACCGTAAGCCGGAGGTAGCCTCTCGATCCTGTGGTGCAACATCTGTTCTGGGGAACAGTAGGCTTCGTCACTGGGGCAGTTGGCGAGCGAATTTTTTCGTCGAGGACTTGGGGTTGGTACGTTTGAACCCCCACCTCCACCTCCACTGTTACTGCTCGGGTAGTGCTGAGGAGAGTCCGTGAAACGCAAGGGTTTTGCGTCCGATGACGAGAGCAACTCCTGGCCTGCTGCAGCTAGACCAGGTACTCCGCTCATGCTGCTTAGAAATGGCCTGCAGAGGTGAATATTGAGGGGTATGAGTGGGAAATAGTTCCAACTGTTATTGAAAATGTGTGATTTTATCAGAGGCCGAAAAATTTGGTTTTTAATGAAAATCTTCAAAACTGACCATGACAGGTGACATTCTGAGCCGATGGAGTCACTTGGCCGATGAAATTTGTTGGATCAAATAATTCTAGAGTTCCTGAATATCGCGATCTTGAAAATTGATATAAAACTCTCGGAAAAATTGCCTTCATTGATGACTCATTAAAACCCTTCTAGTACTGATTGTGTTTCTCGCAGAGACCGGTCAGGAAGTTCCGCGCAAAAAACTACTTCGAACGTTTCCAAGGGGTTTTCAAGGAAAACTATGGCATTTCTCAATAACTAAATACAAGACCAGGATTGGGAATCTGAATGTTCAAATCCATAAAATTGTAATGAGTTTTAAAAGTAGAAAATTATTTCAACAACTCAGGATGAAGCTTCTAAATCCTCCCTCTGCATGGCTCGGTGGACTTTCAAGTTTTCCTGGTGTTTCTTATTCTCAAAGGCTATCAACCTCTGTTTTGATGAAATCTTTCGCTTGAGTAAACAAAAACGTTAGGGTGTTCATCACTCCAAAATTGCAATCATTCATGAATAAGGTTTTCCAAAATCCTTAGCCCAATAAATGAATCATTTTTGGATGAAATCGCCGAGCATTCCGTAACATGTGTCTATGATAAAGAAAAAGAACTTTAGAGGGAACAATCAATTTTGGTACAATTGAACTTTTTGAGATAAATTCTGGATTGCAGATAGCGTCAGGTTTTGCGTCAACAAATCTCTTTGCCTTCCTGCGTCGTAAGGTCGAACTGACTTGTAAGATTTGGTAAGAACTATACCCATGTGAGCTCGATGTGAGTACTCTCAAAATTATGGAATCACCGCTGAGCGACTCTTGAGTTTATAACGAATGGAGAAAGGTTGTCGACTCCCAGAAAACCCATCCAATATAGTCATAGAAAATTCAACTTCATCTCAATTGGTGAAGGGTTTACCGAGCATTCATATTCAAAGCTTGTGTCAAATCTACATTTTCAGCGGCGAATTTCGAAAAAACATTCTGGAAATTTTACTCTGTTTTCTGGAGGCTTTTGTGTGAAGATGTTAGCATGCTCACTGCTCCCAAGGGAGATTTGAGGCTGACCAAACCATTCACAGCTATTTTCGACTAATTATCAGATCGCACAAAACTCATCTCTTTTTCAAGATTCGGAACTAGAACTGGAAGTCAATAAACACGATATTTGACAGTTTAGCTTTGGTAAAAATAATCCACCAAGCCAGATCTGCGTCGTGGTTGATCTTTTGCTCCAGGCTGAAGATAAAATTATCACAATGATGGACTTTGCAATTTCTGGATGTTGCAGAAGTAGTATAGAGTGGTAGTGCTCTCTGGGATAATTTTTATTTTGTATGATCATCGACGAACCTTTCATTTCATTTTGCAAACTTTTCAAAAAATTTTTGCGAATCCACCGAGGTGTGGATGAAAATTGCTGATTCAGAAAAATTGCGGAAACTGTTCAAAAACGTTCGAAACGAGAACGGATTGCAATGTAAAAATTCCTTGAAAAATTCCATAGATCAACATCGGATCCACTGATCTTTGGTAGAACAAATAGGTTATCCAAAGATTGGCTTCTGGACGCAGATGGGCTCTGATTTGGAACCACTCATATAAAAAACATCGTCTAATACTTATCTGAGACATGCCTATAGCTATGCTAATTCTAATATTCACCTGTAATGTTTTGCCGGTCCATGATAAGTGTTGTGCGCGTATCCACTGCTCGAGCTAAATTCATAATCCGGCGCTAATAAGTGCCCAGGTGAGTTATTCCTTCCTGTTGTCGTGGATTCTCCTCCAGCTTGCATGCACCTTCTGGCAATTCCATCCTCGTCACATCTAGTACCATCCTGATGATGACTACTCTGACTATTGGTAATCATCCTTGGGCTCAATAAACGTGGATGAATAGGCGTAACATTGCTCAGTCTCACGTCAAAATCCATCGCCAAACTTGCCAGCATAGCTCCGATATTGCATATGACCAACTCGATTATTCCTAACTTAGGTTTTTTCGGAACGCCTCCAACTGTACCAGCTGTACCACCGTTGTACAAAGATGGCATTGGCATGGGTATGGGCATAACGTATGGTACGGGCGATCTTGATCCAGATAAATTTTCGTGGTGCGGAGAGATGGCTGTGAGAGCATTGCCGGGGTTTGGTGAGATCGTACCCTGGTGAATAGCCGATGAGGATTGGTGAACCCACTCTGCAACGCTGTTGGCACCTCCGGTGTTGACGCCATCCTGGGCCAACCCGTCACTTGCCAGCAGAGCGTAATCTGCGAAATCCATTCAATACGAGGTTTTGGGACTTCCATTGAACAAGCTTTTGATAATAGCTGGGAAATATTTGAGAATAGAAATAACGATATCGATGGATTTGGTCGAGGGCGATTTGCGTCTGAAGACATTTGGCAAAGAGTCTCAGTAATTGTTTCGTTTTTCCAATACGTTCACTGCGGTAGGCCCTAACGAAGGACACCACGATTCTTCATAATTTTATTTCCTCTATCTCGAATTTGCTCAAAAAATATATTGAATAGACATTTTCCTATTGCCACAAAGATATAAATAGTAAGTCAAAATAAAGTTTCATCGCCGTAAAAAATTGATTGACTTCCAACCAATTGGGTCAACCACTGGTTGCATGCCAAATTCAACCAGTTGGTAGAAAATTCAACCACTGGTTGACAATTTTACCACGGCGAATATGGGAGTAAAAATGGAATCCATGAGATTGGTCGATGGTGGTTTCCGGGTGACATTATTAGGTGAAGAAAACAAATTTTTCACGTTTATCCATCAACAAATACGAAAACATCAGCGGTGACCGCGCGAGCTCTTTCGGAGAAAAATTCAGGTTAAGCAACGTTTTCGCGATTCAGTATTCGAATTAATGACCGCTCATTTTACATTTGCCTAGTTCATGATCCCAAAAAGTGAGACAGACGGTCACCAATCCGGATACTGAATCGCGAAAACGTTGCTTAACTTGGATTTTTAACCCGAAAAGGCTTTTCCTATTCAACTCTATTTTTTCACAAAAAAAAAAAACGTCAAGAAACGTGTTTTCCTTGACCAAAATTGTCGTCCGGCCACGAACACTTATCAATCTCATGGATTCCGTATTCACATTCATATTCGCTGTAGTGAAATGTTCAATCAATGGTTGAATTTGGCGATCAACCAGTGGTTGCCGCGAAAAATCAACCAATTGATTGATTATCGGCGTTAACCATTGGTTGAGGGAAAAAAGTTCAACTAATTGGATGAAGTTTTTCCCTCAAATTTTTTACAGTGGATATTGAGAACGAAAACGTTCGTAAGTTGTACCTATTGAGGCCTATGTTTGAGCAATTTTTGTTTGTTGGCCTATCACTCCAAGAAACGCACCGGAGGCGAGTCGTGAAAATTACCCAGCTGCTATACTACAGTCATCCCTCGTTAACACGAATTCCACGGGACAGGAATTTTGTTCGTGTTATCAAGGAGTTCGGGTTAACCAGAACGCTCCAGTCACTTCTTAACACGAATTAATTCGTGTTAACCGATTAACACGAATTAGTTTCGCATTAACTGATTAACACGAATTAATTCGTGTTAACTGGGTAATATGCGATAGATGGCGTTGAAAGAACAGATCGGAATATTTCTGCTGTTTTGTGGGTAGTATTGATTGAATTTGGACAACTACAATTTCTATCTAACAAGGGGAGTCCGGAGTCTCCGGATCCTGCAATCTCACCAAAATTTTTTCACAGTTTCGTACCACCTAGAATATAAAGAATCTAAAGCAACTCTGTCAAATGGGCCTTCTGTTCTGAGCTACAGCCAGAAACGACAACATTGCTGGTAGACCTATATATACACTAAGATGAGATAGATCTGTATATATCACTTTTTAACATGGGCCTATATGGGCAATGCTAATGTCATGGGTTGTAGCTCTGAACGGGAGGCCCATTTGACAGAGTTTCTTTGGGTTCTTCATATTCTAGGTGGTACAAAACTGTAAAAGAATTTTGGTGAGATTTCAGGACCCGGAGACTCCGTACTCCCCTTGTAACTTTTATTATTATTATATTTTGGCACCACCATGGCACTTGTGCACATGGGACTTGGCACATGGGACTTGTTTCCTCTTAGATTGAGTGTACTGTTGGGGAGAAGATTGTAATCTATCCCACCTTCATCGATATTGAGAGTATCTCGAGGAGCAAATTTCTTCCTAGTTTCTGAAAAATCTTTCCTCCAGTTGTTCGCGTCTCTTTCGTCCACTTTTAGAAATTCACCGCAGATAACTTGGGATAAAATATGTTTATGATTTTGAAAATTCTCCAGCCAACCACTCGAAGCTTTAAAATTTTCGATGCCTAAATCTTTCGCAATCTCTCGAACTAACCCGCCAGTCACTGGAATGTTTTTTTTCCCGCTTTCTGCAGAACCATTCAAATAATTCCTCTTCCAATTCATCATTTTTCGCACCACGCAAGCGTTTTACTTTTGGCAACTCAATTCCTGATGCTGCGACGTTCTGAATCTCATCTTTCTGTGATATGATCGTTGATAATGTAGATCTTGGAATTGCAAAACTATCAGCTATTTCGCTCTTTTTCTTAACAGACCGATCAACTTCATCTAGTTACTCAAGTTTGGTGCTCAAATCAATACACGACTGCTTGCGCTTACTCATCGCGATGTCCTGAGCTGTTCCTCGCGGACATTGACTCTGTTTACAAATTTGAATTCGTATTAACCAAGATCTTAAGTCAGACGGGACCGGAAAATCGTTCGAAATTCGTGTTAACGAAAATTCGTGTTAACTCAAAAAATGTCCATAAGAGCCAGTGCATTCTCAACGGGACAAGAATTTCGTTCGTGTTAATGAGAGAATTCGTGTTAAAGGTGTTCGTGTTAACGAGGGATGACTGTATAAGCAACTGCCTCGATCGAATGAAGAGCAATTTTCCACGTTAGGGTCATATTTTGTGATTCCCAAGGGCCAGTGAACCACAAGGCAGATGGCTCTCATTTTGCAATAAGAAAAATTGCGAAAAATCATCGTACATTGAGCTGCTCCGGAAGATAAATTCCTCTATTGGTGGTAGAATAGATTCAGTAGTAGATTGGGATCTAAATATCAGTTGCTTCTCAATTGCTTGAAGCGAGTGGTATAGGCTTGCAGAATAATCGTCGAAAAATGTGCGAAGAATTTAACGTTCTCAGTTACCTCGTCTATTTCATGACCCAGTACTGATATTTGACTAACCGAAAGAACCGAAATCTGGAGAATATTCCAGTGATCCACATCAATGAAGGCAACTAGTAAAGTGTTACGGTAAGGATATTTTGGAACAATATCATGGAGTGGGTTCCACTATTTTACCACTGAAAACTGTGTATCAGCGAAATTGCTCATTTTTCCAGCATACAGTGACGACTCTGATTTTCTCGAGCATTATTCTAGGTTTGAAGGTCTCGACTCAGAGATGAAAAGTCACATTTCAGAATTGAAAAGGCTGTAGCGTTTTGTTATCCCTTCTTAGTGCAGTACTTTTTCGGTACTCGAATGAAGTACCTCGGTGCTCACCATTTTTAAGAAAAAAGATTTTTTCGCAATTTTTCGATATTTGGGTGCCTACAAAATTGCGAAAAATAACCTTCGCGCCTCGCACATGAGGTTCCCCGCTTCCGAGCGATCATTTCAACTTTCGCCTTCGGCTCGGGTCGAAAACCGATCGCTCAGAAGCGAGCTACAACCGCATGAACTCGGTGCGAAATATACTATTTCGAAATCATGTGCGTAAAGTTAGTGCGTAAGGAACATTTTTCCGTGCGTAACGAAATTTTTGCGCACGGAATGCGTAAAAACCTGTGCGTAAAGTCACCAACTGTGCGTAAGGTATGTCTTTACACACTGGTCCGCATCTTTACGCACTGCCGTATTTTCTTTCTAGCCTGATATTCTACGACATCTCTTGAAGTTTCTGCGTTGACTGGCAAAGTAATCTCTGTCTTAATTCTGTAGAATTGGAGTGCTCCAATCGTTAATTCGAAGTTGTCCAAAGCAGGTGTATTGACTTTTTTTACTCGATAAAATGAATACTTATGAGCTCTCAGCAAAATAATCTCTAGAGAGATTAAAATTGCTCAAAATAAAAAAAATAAATAAAATTAAAAAAAATTTATGAGCTCTCTGAATTCTTATACGTTATATTCAGTTTTCCTCTCTCGGTAAATCCATACGATTGAATATCTTGGTTTGGTCATCGAATTGAACATGGAAATAGTTCACTTCGGTGGATCATGAATTTAATTGAGTTCAATACAATATATAGACCTTTTTGGAGTGCTTCCACCGTGGTTTCGGTGGTTTGAAATCGACCTTAGACTGTACGTTCAGAGGAAACGTAAATTTACTCTTCGCCCACTTCGCCTCAATAAAGAGTGCTGGTGATGAATTCCCGTATTTTTCATAAGAAAGAGATTTTCCTCTGTCTCAGGCGCTTTCTATCCCGTGTATTCAGAACATTGTTATTATCATTATAATTTTCCAAGTTCTTTCTATTGAACCAGGGAAATAGCGCATTATTCCATCAATCCGTTGATCTATTTTTACCCGTCCTTGGCGACATTCATATAACCCTGTAATAATTTCCCTCAAAATTCAAATCATACTATCTTATGAACTTACATATCTCGGATCTTGTCCACTACTAGAACTTTTGAGAATTGAGATCGATATTTTCAATCTATGCGGTAACGTATGATATATCGGACAAAAGATCTTTTTCGGATACATTTTCAGAATTTGTTTTCAGTCGGGGGGGCTTCGCCCCCTGACACCCCTGGACCCCGCTCTGCACCCTCTTCCCCCACCTGCGCCGATCGCGATTGGGTTACTAGCGTATGAGGTGACCGACAGAATACTAACTTTCCGCACAAAATTTCGAGAAATATCGTACGCAACTCTGTGGAAAGATTTCCGCACTCGGAATACCTTACACACGAGATGTGAATCTTTACGCACTGTTGAGATACTTTACGTAAAGACTCTCACTCGTATGTAAAGATTTTCACTTGTGCGTAAATTCAACTTTTCGATATCGGTGCGTATTATACTATTATGAAACGGTTTGTTACGATTCGACGAAAAAGAATTTCGCGAGTGGGAAAACCTGAGTTATCCCGAAATTATAGTCAGAACTCTATCGTTGAAGAATATGATGGGAAATCTTCGAGGATCCTTAGATTCCAAAACATACGTCTCAAAGGAGAGTGGACATTATTTTGGAACATCATCGGTTGATGCGAGGTATGCACTTTTACATGAAAGAATCATGAGTCAGAGTCTCGGGCACTTGACGCAAAATCTCCTTCAATTATTAAGGAATCAAGAAAGATTAATTGATACCAAAGAATCTCGTTAATTAACTTTAGAATCAAAGTTTGCAATCCTCTTTTCGCATTTGGCCTAAGGTTGGATTCTAATAGAACTGCAAACTACACAACCAACTTACCGACCAGGCTCAGCATCTCCTATTATGAATGGTGCGTTCAAAGTTATTTTGTGTGAATCACAAAAGCATAGCTGCTAAGATTTATACATTTGGACATGCAGTATAGTTTGTGACACATAATTGGAAAGCAGCATTTACGGACAAGCATTCCATGTGTGAATTCGTTATAGCTACATTATAGTAAGTAGATACATTTATTGCGTGAAATAATATTACGAGGACACAGAGGCTCTTGAGATATAGGAGTGAGGACGAAAATGAGGGATTCACAGGAATTTTTACAGGGAGTAACATGCGAAATACTGTTTTTACGCTCAGCTCTTATCGAGTTTTGTCTCGAAACTTTCGATTTTGTTTACTGTCAGACAGAGCAATAAGTACACAGGTTTAGTGTTCACACTTCATAATTTTTCATGATTTCACGTTAATTGAAGTTAATTTGCATGAAAGATTAGTTAATTATTGGTTACATGCACATCAGGAGCCGATGCGTTAGTTCTGAACCACGCGATAAGTTGAGCGTAAAAATGTAATGATTCAAGGAACAAAATTGAACAAATTCAACTCAAAACATTTTTATTGGAGAAAATCTGTAGATGTGGATACAGCAGTGTATAGAGTGCATATATAGCAACGGTGTAAAATAAGGACTGCAATTGTATGAAGAAAAATTACTTTGCAACAATATGAAAACAATCAAGTAGGAAAAGAAAGTCTATTTTCTCTGAATGGACTTCTCAAATGCACTCGTATGGTTCACAATACATACATCACTACGACATTAAACACTTAGTGTCCTTCTAAATACCTTTTTGTTGGGGGAAAAAATATGAAAGTTCAGAGCTCTTTGAGAGCAATTGCACTTACAGAGATAAGCCAATTCAAATCAAATCAATTGATTCCTTGTTTTCAAATTATAAACAACTCCGTATCTATAGGTTTGTTTCAAAAATATTCGTAGCTTTCGACGACTCGAAAGTTTGATTTGCTAGCAGTTAGAGTGTTATGTATTTGGAATTTTACTGGAAAATTATAGAAGAACCAACACCAGGTAGACCGCATTTTCACTCAAATAATGAACTAGATGAAAAAAATTATCATTAATAATATTATCAACATTATTTTTGTAAGTATAACTAATATGATAATGTTATCATTAATAATCTACGCCACGGTCGAAAATTTTAAATTGATACGGTGCGTTGCAATCTGTCGCAACATCTGTCGTACGCCGAGTGTGAACCACGATTCACAGATTAATTATAACGACTAATGAATCAATCTAGAAAAACATTATCTAAAATTTGAACGATCATTTACAATTGAGAATGAAAAGTCGATCTCTGAGAGTGTACTACAAGAAAAAGTTTTTGGTCTCGTTTCAATTGTGAATTAATTTTTATGAGTCAGATAATCGAATCAATATACATTGTGAAGGATGAGCTCTAAACCAGTAGAATCAAAATTTTTGTGGCGGTGGAACGCAGGTACGGATTTTATTTCTCTTAGGTGCAGAACACCCTTTAGAACCATGTGTACTGTTTCCGAACAAATTTAGCCTGTCGCAAAAATTATTAATGATGAAAAACTGTAAAAATTGGCTTGCACAGTCCACTCTTTTTGATCATTATGGCCTTTAGCTCTGTGAGTATCTTTTAGCGGGTTTGCTCTGGTTTCATCTTGTAGCTAGTGCAAAAACCTAAAAATTCAACAAAAAATGTATGCTCAGCACATTTTTTGTCCCGTCCCGATCTTACCCAGTCCGTAATGACTCGAAGAATACACCCAGTAAGAACCTTTCAAGGTGATTTACTCTGTCTAGGGGTCGACCAATGAACCAAAAAAAGTTTGCTCCGATCCAAGCATTTTTACCATCATACGAGGGTCCAGTTCACGAGAGAAATAAAATCACGAAAAACCGGCTTCGCAGCGAACGTGTTAATCTTCTAATAGTTGCCTGATGAGGCCAAAGACCCAGACAACTGATAGTCCTCATCGGGGTCAATAAGTATACCAAAGTTGGTGACGATTCGTTGAGCCGTTTTTGAACAACCCTATTTATTCATAAAAAGTTGTTTTTCAGAAGTGACGTAACTTTTTTAGAAATAAAGAAGGTGTTTGGGAAAGATAAGGGTGATAACTAGGAGTTTACTCTCCAATATCCTGTTGAAATCATCATCATATATCGCACAGGCGATTTTTGAGAGCTATTTGTTTATAACTCTTACACATGCCTCTCATTATGTATTAAAAACTCAAAAGACATCTATTGGATAAGGAGGAACCCGAAAATGAAAGCAGCCAATCTCATTTTTTCCTCGAACTACCCCAGATTAATATATGAATGAAGCAAATTGGTCAAGTAGAACCAATAATATTGCGAAAATCGAGTGACGAGTATTTTTTCGCGATATTTCTGGTTCTACGTGATAAATTTGCTTCATTCTTTTTTTATCTGGGTAGTTTGAGGAAAAAACACGATTGGCTGGTTTCATTTTTGGGTTCCCCTCATCCAATAGATGTATTTTGAAATTTCAATACATAATGAGAGGCATGTGTAAAAGTTATAAACAATTAGCTCTCAAAAATCGCCAGTACAAGATATGATGATGATTCCAACGGAATATTGGAGAGTAGACCTCTAAGTATCACCCTGATTTTCCCCAAAACCCCATCTTTGATTATAAGAAAGTTACGCCACTTCTGAAAAACAACTTTTAATAAATAAATAGGGTCGTTCAAAAACGGCTCGACGAATCGTTACCAACTTTGGTATGCTTATCGAACTCAATGAGGACTATCAATTGTCTGGGTTTTCAGCCTCATTAGTCAACTATCGGATGATTAACAACCATTTGTCTACAACAGGTCTCTTGTTGTTTAAACCTATGTAACTCCAACAAGAAATTCAAATTGTAGGTTTTTACTCTAGCTACAAGATAAAATCAGAGCGAATCCGGTAAAGGTCATATCCACAGAGCTATAGGCGTGAATACGCAAAAAGAGTCGATTTTTACAGTTTTTCGTCATTAATAATTTTTTACGGCAGGCTAAATTCGTCCGGAAGTGGTGGACATGGTTCTAAGGTATCCTGCACTTAAAAAATAATGATAATTGTAATAAACCCAGAACCTACCTTCCACCGCCAAATGACGTCCTTTTCGAATTAGTTCTACTGGCCTACTCCATACACGGAACGATACTGATAGAAGATAAAAAAGCGAAAGTATAGAACAATTCTATAACCATTATTTCAAAAACATCATTTCAAAATGTTATCAAAATTTGTATAAATGATCGCTCACAATGAGAAAGCTTATCACAAGAGACTCAGCCAGGAGTAATGGAGATTGTGTCGTGAGAAAACCCAATTCTGTAATGTAGCAGCGAAATTTGATTTGCTGGTCCAACTTGGGTTTCAAATATCACTTGCATCAATAGACTTACAATAGATCATTAAAGAATGATAATATTATGGTCCCCACCAATTCTTTTTCTTCGATAAAAACGTAACACAGTCTACCAACATAATGGAAAAAGATAAGATGAAAAGTCATAAACGTTTCCGACTTCATCGTATTCTCAATTTTGCCTTTCAAAAATTATTCGATTTGAAGACCAGTAGTAACGGAATAAGTCACTACTAAGAACTTGTACGTCCTATTATCAGAGTAAAAGATGGAGCGACATAAATTTAATATTATAAAATTCTTCATGCTCAACTTACTTTAATTAAATTTTAACAAAACTGTATATCACTTTTTTTCTGTTATTTGCGTATGATTTCTTTTTTCCTCTTTGATATTGCTTAAAATTTTTGGACATCTAGATTTTGAAAATCAAATTTAAAACCCACAACATCGGCGAAGGAAAATATTGAAAAGATTGCACGTATGACTTAGATCGAGGACAAGTTATATATTGGAGTGTGGATCGATAACCGATTGAGAAAAAGTGAGGATGCGCGATATGTTCTCTCTTTTCAATTGTGAGCCTAAATCAGAATAAGCATGCTAAGGCACGAAAACACTTTGGATCACATGCTACAGGAAAAGGTTTCTGAAAACCTTCAAGATGATGAAGCAGTGGCTTACTTTTTCTAACTTTTTCAAATCTACTCCAGCGCTATAACTAATCTCTTGTTACTATTTACAATTTTCTGCAATCTTCAATTAAATTTTCTTTCATCTCTACATATAAGTATCTCCTCGATCAGTATTCTGCGAGTTCAGTGGCTTGATTGACAAATATTAAAGTTGGGTAGCTTGCCCACAGGGATCGGATAATGGTAATTTTTCTGGACGACGTTTAAGCTTTCATTCCTGATCCCTTTTACCATCATCGATGTGTACATTGACCCTACTAAATATGAATAGGTATTATAATTATTCAAATGGGCAAGATTGGGCAGTTTCAGTCATTTTTCTTTCCAGCATTAAATAATACGTGTAACGAAGCAACGAATTATCTTGTTAAAACTCTAGAAAGATATCAAAATTAATTGAAAAAAGCGCCACCTTTGGCATTCCAAAATCTTAAGTTGTGTGATCTAATGAGTTTTTTAAATATATTCTTCGTGATGTATGGCGCTCAATAAATTTTGCGATAACATATCTGCAGAGATGATTGCAACTTCGATTTGCTCCTGCTTCACTAACCGAGCGATCCAATGTGCTATGAATTCCTGATTTAAAAGAAGCTAGCAGACTGTAACAGCTACATGGTTGGAAGACTACGACTGGATTATCATTATACGAAACAAAACGGAGAAGAGCAGTGGGTGGTCAATGCGCAAAATTTTGTCTCGAGCTCATTTTACGTGCTTGTGAAGTTTCGTATCAGCGTCATTCACAGTTCTCCATAGGCCCAATCATTTGGTCGATAGTCAAAGGAATGGGAAAGCAGTCAAGTATCAATTTTTCTTAAGCGCGCACGTATAACTTTTGCGCAAAAACTTCTTTGCTTCGTGAATTTTGGGCTTGGCGAACGAGCCAATTACCGATTGGTGATGACTGTGATTGTCTCCGCGTTTAGCGTTACTGTCTTTGGCCCCGGTGGCCATTCTATTGCGACGACCTTTCTCATCATTCTTTTTTTCGTCATTTTCGTCATTGTTTGCATTGGCATCGTCCTCGTCCTCGTCATCATTGTCGATAAGATCTTCCGTATCGTCATCGCTTCCAAATCCAGCTTCATCATGATCGCTATAACTGCCGTTCTTATCGACCGTTCTGCCAAGTTCCTGAAAGAAATTAGAGTCATCCAAACGCGATCTATCGGCAACGTCACCATTACCATCCGATGCAAGCTCGGATAGTTGCGATTCGAGATGTTCAAAATCGATACCCTCGCGAGAATTGACAGCTAAAAAGCTTGGCGTTGTTATTGTCGTAGTCGCGGTCGAAGGAGATTCAAGCCTTGTCAAGGTTACGGTATCCTGTAGTGGACTGTACTCGGATTTAGATCCGGTGACAGTTGCGATAGTAGTAGCCGCACCGGCGTTACTTTTATCGCCATTATCGTCGAGGGTATCACGACTGCCCCATGCTTTAACCCGTCTAAAAACTCGTAACGGACTTTTGGATGCTCTACGCGACTTGCGAGTAGCGTTAATGGAATTTTCCGGGCTCGACTCAATCCCATCCGAATCATTAACGCGTATCAGAACTGCTGAATTTTTACGCTCGGCCAGCAGCGAATTTTTGCGCGAACCCGACGGTGAACGGAAAAATTCGGCAAGCGATGCGAGTCGAGATTCTGAGCTGTCTCTACGCTTTTGCTGAAGAACTGGAAGTTGCTGTTGCTGCTGATGATGATGATGCTGTTGGATTTGTTGTCGAGGGCTGAGGCTCGAATCTTTTGATTTGCTGCGTTCGCGCCTCTTAGTTCTGCCTACGCAACCAACGACGTAAGAGGACGAGCTTGAATCCTCAGCCTCTTCGTCGTCGGCTGATTGTAACTCAACGAGCGACCAGCCACCCTCCTCTACAAGGTCACTCGCTGAAGAATACAGCTTTTTCGCGTCGCGACCGTTACCTAATTCCTGAAGCTGATGCGGAGATAGCAGATGATGTTGATGATGATTGCTGACAACGGCTCCTCCAGCAGCGGCTGCAGCAACTAGCATTGCTGCCCGCAAAGGTGTCTTCTCTAAATCTGGTGCACTCCTGGACCAACGTTTTACACTCGTCGCGCTTGATCCGCTTACTATACCCGAACAACCGGTTGGTGAGGTAGGTGAACAAGCCGATGAAATTATTGCACCACGTTCGCGTTGATGTAGCGTTGATGGACCCCACGTCTTGCCTTTTACACCGTCGGATGGTACTGTAGGATCCCCCGGTAGTTTGATGTCGTTGTTAGGATGACGAAGAGTGAAGAAAATCATACGAGGTGGAACGATGCAGGTGCGGAGAGAAGAAAATTTCAAACGTAAAAGCTCATGAGTGTTTGATCTATACGACTTTTTTCTTTTGATACTGCAAGTAGACTTGGTTTCTGGCCCACGAAGTTACTTGAATAGTGTCTTGTAAAGTCAACCTCATAATGTCGAAAGACGGAACAAGCAAGGTGCGTCAGACTATACTTTACACAGACATCAAACTAAAAAATGCACATGCAATTGGTGACAATGGTGATTGAGACTTGAGTCGAAATGAAAATTATCAAACGAGCATGCTCGAATGTGATTATAAAAATTTCAACCAGTGAATGTCACTCTAAAACCAAAAAGCAAAATAAACTCTTGAAACATCGATATAATCATGAACACCAGAATCAAAATTCGTGTATTGGAAACAAAAACTACTTGCGAAACATTCCTTTGATTCCATCAATAAAAATTTTCAAGATTACAAATATGTGAGTTGAAACAAATCGCAAATTGAGGGAAAAAACAAAACAAACTGATGACTCACATGACATGCGAATAAATTTAAAATCAAAGATAAAATATTCGTGGTTGCTCATACTTCATAATGAGAGATCTAGTCATATCAAATATCGAAATCTTGATGAAAAATTTGTACTAAGAGTGAACAAAAACATCAAAGGAACAATGAATTTTAATACTTCACTCTGTTTTTCTGCAATCTATGATCTGTCGTTTTTCGGTAAAATCCTCGGTGGGTTAATATTTATTCCAAAGTGTTGCGATGTATAGACCGAGCATTTTTTCTTGGAATAAATACACTATTAACTATTAAAAAATTAATCAAACTTACATGCGATTGCTCGCAGGCGAGGAATGCTTGGTGAGCCAGGCGGACTGTTCGATCGAGAGGGATTCCGACTTTTCGTTCGATCGGCGGCAGTGTGTTGCACAGTTATCGTGTGCCGAAAATCTGTGACAAATTGAAATTATTGCAGATTTCCAGAAGCAATAAGAACTATAATACAACTACAGTTTCTTACAATAACGTACACATCCACATCTCGATCAAACTGAGAAAATCGGCTTCAAAGTTTTTGAACTATACTGTCTGAGCATGGGAGTTTTTGGTCGAAATGAACATGGTTCAATACTCAACAGTAAATCGGGCCTTCTGAATCTATTACAACGTCCATCGAGTAATGTAAAAGTTTTAGGGGGGAGGGGGACTCATGAAATTCTCCCTTCCATAATTTATGGACGTTCCCTTTCTAATAACATAAACTCGATATATCAACTATTTTTGAAATATTGCACCTCACGACTTCTGAAACCTTCGATTTCAACAAAATTTTTGTACATGAGTGCATGCGACAAAAGTGTCTTACGCTAGACCCCGACCTGGACAAATCTTCCATGCAAGAACGTACACATCTCCAGTGCGTTTGTGAGGCATTTCTGTTCTCGACAAGCTAAATTATGGAATCTATCGTCAGATATGGATTGAAAAAAGCTTTTTTCTTCGTCATATGTGTTTGAAATATAGAGATCAAGTACAATATACAAAAATAGTAGTGCAGAAATGGAGGCATAAAAAAATAGTCAGATTTATTGGACAAAATATAGGACTGAAGGTACACTCGCGAATATCATCTTCTAGATCAATATGTTTTGAAACACAATTACTGAATAACTATGTTTTGATCGTCGCAACGGTTGAAAACGACTGCGGCTACGCAATTTGAGCCCTCTCCAAGTCAATTGCGACAAAACTGGCGCACCGAAACTCAGCCCGTACGAATATTTCAGGCACAAACAGTCACATGTACATGCGATATTCTTACAAGAAAGGTAACTCGACTGTACCAGAGCGATCTCACCCACCCTTTTACAGAAGAACGTCCGCAAGTGTGCTTGTGTATGTTTTTGCAAAAAAAATTCGCCCAAAACGGAGTCGTTGACTCAGCATTGCTTGTCGCAAACGCCATTATGTACGTTCTTGCAAGAAAAACCTACCGAATCGCACGTAGATGCGACATTTTCGCAATTTTTAATCGGCGTTCTTCATCGGTGAATCTTAATCATGATATACTGATGAGACGATTAGATTTACTTTTTTACGGCGAATTCAACAATGCCAATAACTCGAAATTTTCAAAAATGTAGATGTGTGCGTTGTTGTAAGAAAGTGATGATAATTCAATCATGAAAGTGCTGATAGATTTTTTAGATAGTTTGATCTCTCAACATACCCGACGGTGCACTTATTTTGCTACCAGGCTCCTTCTTGATCAGCTTCAATTTTGAACCATAGAACTTTCCACGTCTCTTATTTGGAGTGGGAGTACTCTGTTGTTGAATGATCATCACAGCAAGCTCGCGTTCTAGCAAATCTATCTCGCGTGCAGCAAGTTCTTGCTCTCGTTGCCTTAGATTTTCCTCGTGTTGTTGTTGTTGAACTTGGGCTTTTGTCAATTCTTCTTCTCTAGAACGCAGTTCCTTGAAAAAAAAAAAAAAAATTACGATCCTCATCTACTCACCGAAACTTTTGGGGAACTCTCCTTCTCGGGACTATTCACGTGAGGTGTATACATAACAAAAAATGAAATATTTAAAAGCGACTTTTGCACTACTTTGGACAATCTCTAAATCTACGAGTAAATTAATCAAATCAGTGTATCAATAGAGTGCACTCACATGATTCATCAACAATAGAAGATGAACTTTAAGAGGTGAGTGAAGATCGAACCAAAGGCGCATTAAAAAAATTACAAAAGTAAGTTACGAAAGTTAAACTGGTGTGTAAATCAATCAAGTGACAAACTAAGTGAGAAATATCACAACCATGCAAAAACAACGCGTGACAAGAGAGTTATTTTTGCCAAGTGAACTCTTAGCTTTTGTTGCGCGAATTTCTCAAAACTACACAAACAAATCATGAATGCCACCACTAAAAATCAAGGACTTTGCTCGCTTCTTACCTCTTCGAAAGATCGGCAAGCCTAGGTGTTTGCATTTGAAAAAATAATAGTGATTACTCATGATACAAAGCATTTCAAGTTAAATTGAACTCTACAGTTTTTCTATAGAGAAGCAATTATGGGAATCAATCAAATTAACATAGCATTATGCTATGGTTTGAGGAATCGCGACTGGATGATTTGAAATGGCCGAGTTAAAAACATGAATATCGACCATAAAATAGCGACCAAGCCACTGGTCCAGGAACGACCTTGGGAACATCAATTGAGTTTCCAAGAGTCATCAAATAAAATTCTATTATTCGTTAAAAGAATTCCAAGATTGTTATACTTAGTTATGAATTCATCAATGATATATAAATTAGGAGGCCGTTCGAATTTGTAATTTTCATATTATAACAGGCATGAAATAGAGATCTTAGCCCGTTGACTTTCGAAGTGACTTCCGGCACTCGCAAACTCTTTCTGGTGGTCAAAACACCAAATACCAGTGTCAATACCAAGTTAACTGGCAAAATTAGAAAGTCGAAAATTTTTCGATTTTTATTATTTTTTTCAAAAATGGTCGACTATTGAGACCTAATTCTTGTTCCAGCACAATTCAACAATGTCCCAGGAATTTTCTGATTATTTGCAGCTTTTCAATGCTTCTATTAAGCGTTATCACGGAATATCGAAAAAAGCGCTTGTCCAGTATACTGGACATCAACAGTCAACGGGTTAAAGTGACCTATAACTCAAGAATCTCATGTCCATCCACTCTACAGAAAGGATGAATCATATCAAATACTCGATTTGTTGACTGCAAAAGGGAGCGAATGGGTAATGAGATGTTTTCTCTTTTATTACGGTAAGGTATGTCCCCTGGGACAATCAGGCTAAAAAAATTTGAGTGAGCCGTGTTGTTTTGATAGCAATGCGACCTTGTCGTATTTTGTGTACACTCGCACTCGCGTAGCAGCTCGTACACGCACAAGCTCACACACCACGCTCTTCGCGCAGCAGAAAAATTTCCTAGTGTCGTGTAAACAAAATAAATGGGCACGGGTCCCTAATTTTGGTGAGGATTCAGATAAAAGTTGAATGAATCACATATCAATTTCCACCAAGTTCTCTAAAGAATTGTCTGAGCGATCATGAGCACGGTCCAAGAAAGCTGCTTTCTTCTGCGCCGTTCCAATTTTTCACGTGTTGTGAGCTCAAACTTTCAATATATGCTCGAAAACAAAATGGACAGGCTCTTTGAGATTTTAGAAGGTGTGTTATGGACAGTTGAACCACCAAACCGATCCCCGGAAGATTCTCTAAATATCAAAAAACCCCGTGACATCCCGTGGTAGCAGATAAAGAAAATTCTAGCTCCCAAGTTTACACCTTCATAATGAGAGAAAATTAATCTTAAACCATAGGCGCCATGTGGGTCCAGCAAGACCCATTGACAATATGTTGAATTTCATACATCTATGTTAATATTTCACGTCTCTCGAGGTTCCATCATCTTGTTTTAGGCCGGCCTAACTATTTTGTATGTTTATTCAGAACTGTCAAGCATCTCCAAGTTTCCAGACCACTTCCAGAAAATCGTTCGGCCGAATTTTGAAATTGGTAAAAATGACTCGTCACTGTACGAGCACTATTCTACGTTCCCTGAAAATCGAGTTTGATTCAACGGGGTTTTTAAGAGGTGTGAATAGCACTCTTTTGACCAAGAATGCCCGACTAGAATATTTTTGAATAACCAAATGTGTGGCAAATCTCAACATGACGCTTTCCATGACGGGACGAATAATTGACATTCTAGGATGTTTTATGAGATTCTGCGTGCGTTACGCCGAACTGGAAACTCCGAAGAAGCAAATCTAATCAAGAAATAAAATATCTACCCGATTTTAGATGGTCTCGGTTTCGATGGATTAACAGTAGATCTGAGGCAAAATCGAATGCGGTACCTTTTCTTTCATGCGCAGTCCATGGAGAACTTGTTCAATTTCCAGCCTCCAATCATCTTGCATTGTGTGAAATGATTCGTAAGGAGTGGCTGCAAAAGCACTCCTTACTTCGTCCAAGGCAACGAGAATTTCTGCAAAACCTGGCCTTCCATGATTATCAAAAGTCCAGCAAGCTAAAATTTGAAGAGCAGCATATAGTCATTGAGCCATACAAAAATTTCATATGATTATTCAGCGCAAAGTAGAGGCTCATGCTCCAATGATTTTGAGAATATCTTGTCTAAAAAAACTAAAAATCTATCTCTAGTCGTTGTAAGTATCATCTTAGCAAGAGTAGATTTGAATACGAGACGGTTTCTTTTGAATGACTTACCTTCCAAGAGACATCTCCACGCTTGAGGGCACGTCGATGGGATAGGCAAAGTAAGTTTATTTACAGCTACGCCATAAGCAATGGCTAAATCATCAATTCCTTTATAAGGAATTTCGCCAGTTAGAAGTTCCCACAAAAGTACGCCGTAACTGTAATTAAGATGTGCATTATAAAGTGCGAGGAATAATCCACATTGGGAGTGTATCTCATGAGCTGGTCTTTACCTCCAAACATCACTAGCTTTACTAAACGTGCTATTTCTAATTATTTCCGGGGCCATCCAAGCGTAAGTTCCTGTTGTACGAGACATGCGAGTCGTCTTGTACACTTCTTTAGCTAAGCCAAAATCTGTGATTTTCAAAGTTTTATGCTGGAAATCATCGTTTTCTATAGGTTCACTCAGCAGAACTAAAACAAAAAGACAACATTTCAAATATTTCATTTTTGCCATCACTATTATTTACTAATATGTTAGCGAGTCACGATTGTTTTACTCACCGTTGCAACTTTTGAGGTCTCTATGTACCAAACTGATGGGTGCTTTGTTGTGTAGATAGTCCATACCGCGTGCAATTTGTATAGCCCAATCAACGAGAATATCAGGCCTAATTTTACGTCCACTAAGTACCCTATTCAGACTACCACCTCGCGCGTACTCCATAACTAGGCACATGTTTGGCATTTGAAGACAGACACCTTCTAGCCGTACAATGTTTTCGTGTTTCAAAAGCCAGAATAGTTTTGCTTCCTGGTGAACATTTTGTAATGTTACGCTTGGGTCTTCAGATGGATCTTGTCGCGCCACCTTAATTGCTACTTCTTCATCATTCCAAAATCCTCTGCGAAAAGGAGTTATTGTCAATAAACTTTTTAAGACATTCGCGGAGTTTCTATGGAGTATGCGACTTACCGATGAACTTTACCATAGCCACCAATACCAATAACTTCTTCTAATTTCAATTCATTGAAATCAATTTCAACTGGTTTAACTTGTTCAATAACTGAAGATACCCTATTGATTGTTTCAGCCTCAGCAACAAAATTTGCTGGAAAAATACCCACTTTTCCTCTAATTTTCCCCGTCCACCACCCATCATCTCCAGATATTCTTGAATCCTTTGACAAAACCTATGAGAGTTGTAGGACATTAGTCTTGGCTACAGATTTATAAAAAGGACATACAGAATATTGAAAATTTAGAGTGAGACATACCTCCACAGTTTCTCCTCTTTGTAATGACAACTCATCCTCACCTTGGGCAATATAGTCAAACAATGCCGTGAAGAGATTAGAGCTATCATGTCTTGAGTGAGAGGAGAAAGTTCCACGAGAGGGACTAGTTTGTTGTGACAGAGTACAGGCTGTACCTCCACTGTGAGTGTCTGATACACTGCTATCTGATATATTGCTGGATGTTCTTGTAAAACAGTAATTGTTGATTCTGTAAAGAAGAATCAGTTAGATTCTCATAAAATAAAAAAAAAGGATTCATTTAATGTCAGGACTAGTGATTTTAATTCAAAATAGATTAAAATAGGTTCAATTGCAGAGCTTGGAATGCACAGCCTGAGCTCTATCTTGGTTATATATACAAATAAATATAGATGATAATTCAGTTACCCAATCGATGGATTGGTTGTTCTGCTCGCATTTTGATATCTGGGTGAGAAACTGCCCATGTTTGGAGAGTTAGACCTTGAGCCATTTTCTGAGTACAATAGATGGCGCTCGTTTGGAAGGCGAGCTTCTGGTTGACCTGGGTCCATCAAGGTAGACAAGCCTCTTGCTGATAGCCCAGCTGGAGGCATATGGCTAGATACTTCAAGCAGCCCTAAAAGAATAAGATATTGAAATTGAGATTGCAACACGATGGATTCTCAATATCTTTAGAATTTCACTTCATGTTTATGATCTGTGATTTTTTTTCTTGGGAAAATAGGCACTCTGTCCAGATGGAAGATAGTGGTTATTGATATTGACATTTTTCCACTATGGTCTAAAAAGTCATGGAATACTGAGAGTTTTAAAAGCCTTTGAAAACAAATATATAATAACAAAGTTAATGTTGGAGCTGTCATTCTCTGTGGAGAATCGATTCTGTATACACCGATGATTGCAGGTTGATAGTGACAGTGAGTGATCCATTGTCTGAGTTTACGAGGCATCCAACTAAATATCACAAAAGTGTGTAGAATTTTGCCAGTCCTGACTCTAAAAGAGGCAGGGATATTGTAATGAGAAAGCATGAAATGATTTTGATGGTTCAAACAAAAACTGATCACAAATTCTTACTGTAAGAACAATGAAATTTGGCTTATGAGCCTTTAGCAAGGTACCAGTCAAGGCACAAATACAACAACCACTCTAAAATCTGTGCCAAGAGTTTGACTTCAAAACAACTGTATCAAAGGAAACATTAACAGCTTTCCTGTGAGCAGATAACAAAGTACTAGACCATAATAAAGGAGCAGTCGCTGCACCACCTGTATCATTCAACGTAACAATGTATCCAGATCGCTGGCAAACCTTAGTTAATCAAGAAAACTCACCCTGGTGGAGCAAATGATCTTTCAATCAAATCGAGGAAACTACACAGCTTCATGCTGCACCTGGAAGTCTTCACAACTTCCAATAGCAGGCTAATGCCTCGGGGCGCTCGAGCAATGATGACGCGCTACGCCTCCGTAAAATCGAGCAGCGAGCTCCAAGCTCCAACAGGCTCTGACACTTCAACAAGTCGCAAGCTTCTCAGGCTCTACGTTGTCATCCCGGTTCAGTGACACCCGGAGCAAAGCAATTAACAACCACTATAAGTCGATTCGTCAATACGTCCGGGAAGTTGACCTGAATAGTCCTTTTCGAGACAATCTGGTCGCAGATCCAAAAAATTTTTCACACAACCGGTCACCCAGGTCACCGATGATCTAGATGCATCGTTGATGTCGATGATGACACTGGAACGTCTTCGTCTAAGCGAGCTGTTGCACTACACGAGAACTACGGGGGCGGACTGTAACGACCGCAACTGATGACTGCAACTCCTATCCTATCAATGACCCGCGGTTGCTCTAGGTATAATCTACGAGGAAATCCATCGATGATGTGGATTCGTCATGATCAACGACGTCGACGATAGTTTGGTTTGGAGTGATGATGAGTCGCGGGAGCTTCTTCACGACACGTCAACTCCTGGTGCGGAACGCGAAACTTTTTAATCGTGGGCGCATATGCAGGCGCGGGCGGCTCTGCTGCGGGGGACGTGTTGGCGGCACTCAGTGCAGAAGTGCCTCTTGGTGCCTCTAATGTGTGTCTATCGAGATAAATCGACATCGAACTAATCGTGGTTTTCGAGGTTCAATGATCGAGATGAGATATGTCGTATAGCACATCGAATTTGTCACTAAACTTACTAGGCTATAGAGAGAAAACACGCACACACATAAACTTGATCATACATACAGGCATCTCACACAATTACACCTATTCAAACTAAAATCCGCGAATTCTAATATGAAAAGTGTAGATATTTTGAAAGCAATAATTGGTCACCCAAGATCCCGAGATTTTCATAGAACATAGAAGCATCGAGAATTATTATCTAGGCCACGGTTGACGTCATCGAATGGAAAGATTCAACCCAAAAACAAGAGCCTTGAGCTCCCCTAATTTCAATGCCCATATATGGAAATAGACACATCTTGAGCGCGACTCTGTGCACGATCTCATGTCGCTTTCCAGCGAGTGAATTTTAAAGAAAAGCGTGTATAAAAAACTTCAGTGGCGAGGGGTGCCCAACTCAGCGGCTCACTCTCCCACGCACCAACACATAGAAGACCGGCACACGTACTGCACTATACCTATATCTACTACACCATAGCTGGAAGAGGGCAGCAGCTCTCGGACTCATCTTCGCTCTCGCTCATCGCAACATCCAGCAGCAGATCCAGCCGCATCAAAATCATCATAACATTACAGCTTTGGCTCTCGTCGCGCTTAGCTGTTGTACTCGGTCTCTCTCAAAATATATTGCATCATTTTATTCAACTTCTGATTTTACAATTCATTTACTTTAAATCAATTATCCTTTCGGACTGTTATTTCGTACTTCCCGCTCGTGCCGAAATACCCACGTAACATTGGTGACAGCGGTTTTTTTTTCGCTAAAATCGGCGAATCGCGATCGGCAAGGCAACCACCGCGCGCACCGCACGAGTTGCGCGTCGAGCGAATTTTCGCAAAGGAAAGTGTAGTGTATCTCAACTTTGCGCTCTGATTGAATTCGCGCGAGTGCACATCAGACTTTTATTTGGACATTTTTGGAAAGTGCAATTTTTGGAAATGAAGTCGCATCAGATAAATGAACATTCTGACGGAGTATTGCATCATCCGCTGCAACATTGACGCCGCAGAACAACTTCAATGGAATTTTTCACATGCAGTATTGGAACTTTATGGTGAATAGTCGCATCGCTCCCGGAGGTTTTTCGCGCAGTTTTCCCAGGGCACGGGCGAATGCCAGCGATGAGGTGATTTAGTGGCTGCGCTTAGTCATACTATCTACTAAAATCACAGACGTACTTCACCCAACGACCAGAATTGGAGATTGGATTTTGGATTTCGTCGGACAATTGGACAACGAGGATCATCAACAGAATTTATTATCGTGGAGTTGGCTATTATTATGGACAATATTGAATCATTGACAATCATTTTATATGGACATATAAGTGCTTGAAATATATAAGTGAATATTGTGAGCCACTCCACTCGTCGAAAATTAACAGCAAAGAGTAAGTTTTTGAACAGATCTTGCGGTGACCATAAATTAGGAAATAGTGGCAATACTCTCATCATGTGGCAAATAGAGGATTTAGTTGTGGTTCCTCGCGCTGATACATCGACTGATTCGACTACGAGTTTCAATCATCATATGATTTCTGATAATAGTACAAGTAATAGCACGAATACACAGCATTTTCCTACGTCATCTGTAAGATCATCTTTGTCAGAAAATGATACTCAATCTTATTTACCACTGAAATTAGCAATAGAACTCATTCCAGTATTTAACGGCAATTCAAATTCACTTGCACATTTTATCCAGAAATCAACATTAGCATATCATAGAGTGAAACCTCCAGACAAATTGGATCTTTTATTATTAATCAGGAATAAAATAACTGATCGTGCAGATCAATTACTATCACGTCATACTGACAATTTTGAATCTCTAGAAGATTTTATTAAAATTTTACGGAAGACCTTTTTGAAGGAATTTGATGTCGACGTAGCATACACAGAATTAAATTCACGAATTCAAAAAGAAGGAGAGTCAGTTGGTGTGTTCGGTGCTAGAATAGATGAAATTTTAACCAGAGCAATTGAAGCCTCAGAAGAACAATTCAATACAAACGATAATGTAGGGATACAAGTTTTATTAAAACGAGCTGCAATTTCGAGTTTCTCTTTAGGATTACGTGATAAAGTCACAAGTTCGATTTTGACAGAGAAAAATCCCAAGACTTTGGGAGATGCTATCAATATTGCAACAAAACTAGAAAACAGAAATAGTAACCGAGAATCATTATTCAACATAAATGCTACCAATTCGAATATAACAATCGAATAATTACTTCAAATTGCAATTTCAAATTCTCATAGTTGTTGTCATAACATCCATGAACCAGGACATATCGCGAAAAATTTTATATAGCCTGACCAATTCAGTTTTATTCTGTATCAAAATGTGAATATGACACGTGCAACGCAAGCTGTCGTTTAGGTAGTGCACAAGAGATTCTGATCACGCGTGACCAGAAATCGCTTGGGCATTTCCAGAACAATGACATTGTTGACACACTAGCATCATTAACATGAGCAATATAAATTCATAGAGTTTTGCTGACATTTGGAAAATATATTACAGAATTTGATTTTTATAGTCCAGAATTTTCTATTAAAAGGCGTCAAAACGAGTCTAATGTGGAATCTTTAGAAGGGGCCCCGAATGAAAAATAATGATATACGAAAATGAGAATGATGGAAATGATAACAAGAGAAATGAAAAAGACATGTGACAATAATGAAAAATTTTGGCGCCGGACAACCAGGAATGTTATCACTATTCGTGGCCCCCGGAAGAGCTCTTGTTGGCGGAGAACCCTTGTTCGAAAGCGTTAAGGGAACTCTTGTTGGCGGAGAACCCTTGTTTGAAAGCGTCAGGGAACTCTCGCTGGCAAGGAACTCTTCTTTTGAAAGAGATGGTCGAAAGCAATGGTCGAAAGCAAAGGGACAAACCTAGTCGAATGTGATGTACATCTGGGATGTCAATATTGCTCCGAGTGTTCCTTGCTGGCCAGACAATCGCGTCTGGAGGCGCCTCTGCTCCCGTCTCGTCCAGTATATGGCTCCCGGGAGAAAAGTCCTAGTAGGCTTAGAGGGCACCCTCCCTTAGAACAATCGCGTTCAGGGGTACGCGTTGCTGGCGCTTCGGAGAGTATGCGTCTGGACAACGGAGTACACCTTTCTTCTTCTGAAAAAATAGTAAGAGGAGGAAGGGTGATTATATGAGAAAGAAAGATATATCCCACAAAAAACGTGGAAGGCAAAAAATTGCATGAGAAAACCCACTACAATGTGGAAGACCAAAGTTGGTATGAGAAAACCCACAAGAACGTGGAAGATCCTACATATGGATGAATTGATAGGGAAACGATTCCTCACATTGACTCTAAGCCTCATTTTTGACTCTACGTCTCATATTTGACTTTACGTCTCATTTTGTCAAAAGCAAAGGTATATTACTTATGAGAAAAAATGATTTGGATTCATTCTACTTCGATTGATTGTGTTATATCATCACAAGTTGGTAAAAGAATTATTGAAATGCAGAAGATTCACATGAATAAATGCTACATTTGGAGACGCACTATCACATTTTTCATGCATACGTAAGAAATGCTCATTCTTGATTCAGTAGATATTATCAACGTAGAGAAGTCATTCAGAAGTGTCAGTTCTATTTTAAATTGAAAACAATAAGCATATCAAAGTTTGATAAATTTAGATGCATTAGATTGGTCATGCATTCAGCGCTTACTCAAAAATATTTTTAATCATCATTCGTATACAATTATTACATGCACTGGAAGAAATAGCTACACCGGTTGAATGGAAAAGAAAGAACATTGCTAGAGAATAAGAAAATTCATTAGTGAGTGGTCACAAAGCAATCAGCAAATTACATAAGTGCATGAGAGAAATCTTCTATTCGGAAAGAATGTTTGAAGACATAAAAGAGTTTGTACGTACCTGTCCCATTTGTCAGAGAAAAAAGGTTACTACTCCAAGTACTAGAAGGCCAATGAAAGTCACAGACACACCATCACAGCATTTGAGAAATTTCAGATTGACATAGTTGATTCTTTACCGATCACTGAAAAATGGAATAGATTCTTACTAACCGTTCAATATGTTCTCACAAAATATTCATAAGCAATCCCCATTCCAACAATTGATGCTTTCACAGTAGCAGTTGCTTTAGCAGAACATTTCATAACTAGACATGGTTGTCCAAAAACCATACAGAGTGACCAAGGTTCAAATTCTATGAGTGAGGTTATCAAAACTTTCTGTAAAGTATTCAATATTCAGAGATAAATTCAACAGCGTATCACCCAGAAAGTCTCAAGGCTCATTAGAACAGACCCAATATAGTCTTGGTAGAGTACTTGAAATCATATTGTAGTAAGAGAGATTGAGATAATATTAGATCAGATACGCTATTTAGTCCTACAACATTTCTCCAAGTGAATCGACAGAATATTCTCCCCATGAATTTAGTCCATGAAGTAGAAGCATAATCCCATTTGAAGTTCAACAATGGAAGAATTGATAGGATTTTCAGAGATCTTTCTCAGAATAGTTTATTCGAATAAAACTCAAGCTTGCTCATATTAAAATAGATCATTTGCCAGATGATGAGAACTCAAGTATGATGAAAATGTGCCACAAGGAACTGATTTGACTGACTGAGAGTGGTCAGAAAATAAAATAAGTACAGGTTACTTACTTGACTTGTGTTGAGAATATATCTTGTGTGAAAAATATATAATCTGTGTGTACTTACTAATGAGATATATATTGTTATACCTTGTACAATGAAGTATATAAGATCATGGTAAAAATTCGATTTGCTATACAACCTCAGCTTCTCAGCATCACATCTAACTCCAATGTTGACATTTTGGGCTTGGAAAAAGTCGTCTCCTCCGTCAACAACTTTTTCTTCATGGGGCGGTAGGTGTCGTATAGCACATCGAATTTGTCACTAAACTTACTAGGCTATAGAGAGAAAACACGCACACACATAAACTTGATCATACATACAGGCATCTCACACAATTACACCTATTCAAACTAAAATCCGCGAATTCTAATATGAAAAGTGTAGATATTTTGAAAGCAATAATTGGTCACCCAAGATCCCGAGATTTTCATAGAACATAGAAGCATCGAGAATTATTATCTAGGCCACGGTTGACGTCATCGAATGGAAAGATTCAACCCAAAAACAAGAGCCTTGAGCTCCCCTAATTTCAATGCCCATATATGGAAATAGACACATCTTGAGCGCGACTCTGTGCACGATCTCATGTCGCTTTCCAGCGAGTGAATTTTAAAGAAAAGCGTGTATAAAAAACTTCAGTGGCGAGGGGTGCCCAACTCAGCGGCTCACTCTCCCACGCACCAACACATAGAAGACCGGCACACGTACTGCACTATACCTATATCTACTACACCATAGCTGGAAGAGGGCAGCAGCTCTCGGACTCATCTTCGCTCTCGCTCATCGCAACATCCAGCAGCAGATCCAGCCGCATCAAAATCATCATAACATTACAGCTTTGGCTCTCGTCGCGCTTAGCTGTTGTACTCGGTCTCTCTCAAAATATATTGCATCATTTTATTCAACTTCTGATTTTACAATTCATTTACTTTAAATCAATTATCCTTTCGGACTGTTATTTCGTACTTCCCGCTCGTGCCGAAATACCCACGTAACAGATAGACTTCATCATCGTATTTTTGAACGGGGTATCGATTCTCCGTCCGTTTTTAATCGCTGTAATGATTGAAATTCAACGGAATATATGATAAAACTGTCAACTGAATTTTTCAAATAGAGTTTCAAAGTTAAATATTTACGATTTTCTCATCAGATTCAGCACTAAAACCACAAAACTAGCCTCTCCAAACTCTCAAGTATCGATATCTTGCTGATCTCGAAACCTCGATTCGATTCGAATGTTGTGACGGCACGGTACTGACGGTAGACAATCTTCTTTCGAGGGAAGAGGAGGTTAACTTTTTTCGGAGCTAATAAGTATTATTATTATCAAATGTGATTTTCCAAGCCAGTTTCAAGTTTGGCCGTTTATATCGGATTGCTCAGTCTAAATAATCGGATCTTGGCAAACATTCTTAGTTATAAATTCGATCGAGGTTTCGATATAGGGTAATGCGAGTGCTGTTGGTTAACTCCAACCAAAACACGTAAACAACGCAACAGAATTGTTTTGAGACCGTGTAAATAAACCTGCTACACCATTTTCTCCAATATCATTCATACGAGCATCAAAGTAAGTGATTAAATATAAGATAACCCGAGAAAGTTGTCGCCATATCATTGAATTCAATAGTCTACAACAGTGAGGTTTCGTAAAGACCGCTGTGTCTTTTTAGCATGATGCTCACTTTGTTGTATTAGATAGATTTGCACGATTCCATTCAGTAAGCCATGCTTTCTGTTTGTACTGCAACATAGATGATAAGCTTAAGCATTGTTGTTTCATTCATGATAATTGATTTCAATTTCTAACTAAAAAAGCAACTTGTTAGTGAATTTGTTGTATAATGCCAGATTCCATGATCTCAACTGAGGAGTGCTCACAAGTTTTTCTTCACTTCATTTTAGATGCCAAACAGCGTGAAAGATGAATCGGAGGCTGAAGGAGATGAAATGTCACATGTCAGTAATGACAGCAATGGCACATCACTGTCTTCAGAAAGTAGTGAAGAACATAGCGATAGTGATGATTCTTCAGAAATGGATGAAGATGAATGTGAAAAACGCAGGAATGACTGTTTAAACAATATGGTTGACCTGGAGAGGCAATTTTATCTTCTTAGAGAAAAGTAAGTTGAACTATAAACCATTTAATTATATACTTGAGCGATTCCCCGAGCTCTATTCTTCATAACCAAATTTGATTCTTATATGGCTGCAGGTTACTCATTATATGTATTATTTTTGTGATTATGCTTTATCAACATATCTCAAGAGGAATGGTGGTCACTTACATGCTGACCCTTGACTTGTATCTAAAGCTCACATGGAAAATTGCATCTTATTTTGAGGCAACTTTGACTAATTTTCAAGAGCTATATGCTATATTAGCAAATTGTTACTAGCAGCCATTCCTGTAGAGCCTTATTAGCTAATTCTTACTAACCCCAAATCACTTGATCCACAACGCCAAATATGAATCAAAAATGGTCAATTCAAAATTTCTTCTGAACACAATCATTGATTAGCCCAACATTTACAAGAAATGGAGATTGAATACTACTATTCCTTGCAAATAACTTGGAAATTTTCTGAACTAAATGTAGAAACATAATGAGAGTTTCATATCATGATGGCCCTCTTTGCTTAATCTTACATTGTTCAACGCAAGCCAAAAAGATATAACCAACTGTAAGAAGATGACGATTTGTTTTCTTGACTTTCTAGAAGTGCTCAATGTTGGGATTTGTTTGACTCATGATTTTGGACTAAACTCTGGTCAAACAGGAATTCACAGTGGTTTCTGAATATTGTACCAAGAACTCCAATGCAAAACTTTTATGTAATTTAGTAGATTACTCACTTGCAAAGTACAACTCATGAAATTACTTGGATAATAGTAGCTATATATGCATAATGGAGAATCTGTCAAGTATGAAGATATTTCTTTTTCATAGGATCTATGAAGAAAAAATCGCTCAGATAGAAAAGTGTTTGATCGAAATAAAAAGTGAGACTTCAGAAGAATATCTGAAACATCTGGAGCGCCTGAAAGGAACCATGAAGACTAAAGAAGAAGTAGCAGAAGTTCTAAAGAGATACCGGTTAGAGAATATAAGTAACTTATTTTTGTCTGAAGAACTAGCTGCTGCTCAAAATTTAGAGAGTGAAAAGGGATTGTTATATGACGATATACATGGAGATTTACAAGAAAAGATACGTAGATTAGAAGAGGATAGAAACAACAGCGATATTCACACTGATATGTGGCTGTATTCGAACGGACGGAGAAGAAAAAGCCGGTCTCAAAGAAGAAAAGCCGTGGCAGTCAGCGGACCATACATCGTTTACATGCTCAATGATGCAGACATTCTAGAAGACTGGGCTTTGATAAAAAAAAGCCTGACAACTTTCAAGACAGAAATCATGTGAATTACCTGTGCTGGCTTATTTGACTGGTGTTGTATATAGGACTACAGTTAATGAATTTTTGCTCTTCTAAATTCCTGGATCGGAATGTCAAGTTCTGTTGAAGATGGGATTACTTTCTCGTTGTTCAATAACCCTCAGTCTGCCATATCTAAAGGTAGAAGCAATTCAAGTGATTCCCAAGTTTTGATTTTCCTAGGTGCACATGATTGAATCTTCTTTATTTGGTTAGTACATGGAGAAAAAACATCGCCGGAGTGTTGAGGAGGCGCCCCTATGGTGCCCAACGAACACCATATGTAACATTGTAAAGCCTATACCGAGAAATTCGCTCGTCCAATCCTCCATATTTTTGCGATCGCTTTAATTCTTCATGGCGCCTCTTGTCGCTTGAAAAATATCAAAATACACCATTTCGACGTTAAATTTCACGAAAAATACGATTAAACCATCAGTTTTAAGTTCCAAAATGTCCCTTGCTTGGTATTATCGACTTCTTGAAAAAATGGACTATTTCGGGCTGGGGTTGACTTGTAGCTCTAAACGGATGGTTTTATCGTATTTCTCGTGAAATTCTACATCGAAATGGTGTATTTTGATATTTTTCAAGCGACAAGAGGCGCCATGAAAGATTAAAGCGATCGCAGGGACGTGGAAGATTGAGCGAGTGAATTTCTCGGTATAGGCTTTCCAATGTCAAAAATGGTGTCAAATGGGCACCTCCTAACCACCCCGGCGATGTTTTTTCATATACTAACCATGATCGACGATCTTTATATACTAACCAAATAAGGAAGATTTAAGCATCTGCACCTAGGGAAATCGAAACTTGGGAAATAACTGTCACCCTAATGTATACGTTTCCATTAACTGCAACAAACAAGTTTGGGAATTCCTTCTTTTCCAAATTCGAAATACTGGTTTACAGAATGAGATGCCAGTAATTGAATTGAGTTTTGTAAATACCATGAAAAGATTTCCCACTGAGATGAAATATTAGAAGACTGCTGCTCATTCAAAGTTACTATTGAAAAATTGAGAGGATGTGATGATTTCGAGAATTCTAGTTATACAATTACATTAAAGTAAGGAAAAAAAATCATGAAAAAGGTGTTGCTATTTTCCAACAGACCTGAAAAGATTTTGAGGATAATTTATGTAAATATCTTATCTTTGTTACTGAACTATTAAAAGCTATTCATTCCACATTTCGTATATCATTGGTCTTATACATTGAATTTCAGTGATGAAGTATTTTGAATCTGGAGTTAACCAATAATAGAAGTCGTTTGGTGACAGCTTCGATGATACATGTAGGTTGCACATGGAGAAAAAATTCATTGTAAACATGGCAAGTTCACTTTTGGTGAGCGGTAGTCATCAGGGTGATAGACTTGAACCAAGTATTTTTATAGAATAGGTCGCTAATCACGCTACCCATAGGCACAATACTGAACAAAAAAAATTCCTTTTGCTGACTTTGCTACAACTGTTGGTACCATTGAAAGATTATAAGACCATTGGACACCGTCTCAGTCGTTTTATTTGATTAGTTTCAAAAACTCGACGGTACTAAACAAAGAAGGCTTCCTAATGTCTATGCCTACCTCATATATATCAATTCAATGATACCACGATATCAATAGTAAACCAAATAATAACTAAGAACACTAGATTCAAAAAACGAATAAAATCATAGAAAATCGCAAAGCGTCACACAAAATCGGATATTCACACGCGGTTATTAATATTTTACAAAAATATATGTAGCTAGCATAATCACAGTATTTATTTATATTTACACTCGCACACTTGTCAACTCTTGATTAATCTGATGAACCACTAGAGTCAGACTCGGGCAGTAAAACGCGTTTCTTATAGCCAAGTCTCGCCTGATCAACTTTTATTTTTAAACACGCATTATTTCTCACTTTTCTTTCATAATCCGAGCCGTCACTCTTATTACACGGTCCTGAAGCTGACTTTTCTTCAGTGGATACATTGTTTGTTTTTTCGACCGTAGAAACGCAAGAAGCAACACCGCTATCAGAGGAAACCGGATTCTTGAAATTTTTTGTTGGAGTTATGCTATTTTCTCCGGCACATTCTTTGTTCACACCAATTTTGAGGCAGTGTGCCCGACGATTGTTGGTGTCAGCGCGATTGGTTTTCTGGCGCTTATTACTGCTTCGATGTGGTAATTCTGTCAACTTGGATGTCGCTTTATTTTTGATGCTGCGAGTTGATTTTCTTCTCTTCAAAGGGATTTCTTTATCATCGGAACTATCAGACTCTGATTCGTCTGATACATGCTCGTCGTTACTTTCATTTGGAAATTCACAGTCGCTGATTCTATTTGAGCTGCTACTGCTGCTATTACTATTACTACTGGATCGCGAGCATTTTGGACGCACTTTTGTGTTCAGAGTATTGTAACGAGTGCGGCGTGAAGGTATTAGGCCAGTGCTCGTACTTGGTTGTGGTCCGTCTAATGATTGCTGCAAGAGAAATTAAGATACTCAATAGTTGAATCAAAGCATTCGGGAAGCTGCTTCAAAATAATTCCATCTGCAAAATCTCGATGTACTCAATGTGAATCGAGTTGCGTGGAAATGACTGGGGCTTCGGACGGATTGAATTCAAGTGACTTGACTACTTAGAGTAGAAAGAGGGGACGAGAAAGAATAAGAGCTCACTATATATAATCTTAGAATCTCGTTTGCAACACTATAAAATTGATTGTACTTACATTTTTATTTTTGCTTGATGCCGAATAATCGGGCAATTCATCAGAATCTGAGCTATCACTTCGGAGATTTTTGTGTTTCCTGTATATTCTGGTTTTACGAGCAGGTGTATGGCTAATGATTTTTCTTTTGAACCCTCTAGATTGATGCGTCAATGCTATATCATTATTATTTGTTGATCTGACATATTCTTCCTCACTATCAGAAGAAGATTTGGATGTATTACTCTCGGAAGATTTGGAGCTTGCTGAACTTGAGGTTTCACTTTTCTTTAATAAACTATTCTCAACTTGATGTCCGATTTCGAGAGCAGCAAGTCGCATCAATTTTTCCCGTCGTTTCGCAATTAGACGAGTGATACGATTCGGTGACTCTAAAGGCCTTTCCGTGGGCTTAGACGCTGCAGGCGATGTTGAACTGGGACCTAAAGAGCACTGCAGAGAATGCTGGTCTGAAATCATAGCATCTAGGGGAAAAACGAAAAGTCAAACTATTACTTTTGGAAAGTTAGGCACGTACGCTCAAGGCGTCCAATATGCAATTGGAAAACGGACTGGGCGTTCTAAATTGACATGACAACTGTGGTATTGAAAAATTTGTTTACATTACCTTCAGAATCCGAAGAATCGCTGTGCGCTAAATGGTTATTATTTTCGGGACTACTTGGGCTGAGAGGAGTTGGCATATCTTCAGAGCTCCAACTTTCGATTTCTCGTTGAACGAGCGAATCAAAAAATGCCATCATTCTTTGATCTTCGTCGATCGACTGTTGACTGTAGTCATGATTGACTTGACCACTCCTCAAAACTAAATTCTTATACTCGTCGTGCGTATAAACTCTTCTCTGTTTCTCCTCCGTGTCATCATCTCTCTGTAAGAATTACGTTCAGAGTTCAAGTGAAAATTTCATGTAAAAGATGAGAAAAATGTTGAACAGCATTACCCTTAGACCACCCGTGCATAAATCGCTGAGTTGAAACGGAGACCATAATTTTATAATTTTCTCCACTCCTGATGAGGCAAAGACACAGTTCACTTTGTTGTAACGAACTTGATTAACGATAGATCTGTGGCTACGTAGAATTATGTGAGCAGAGTCAACTAATTTGATCGAATCATCACTTGGAATTTTCCACATGTACAAATTGAAATCATCGGACCCTGTTGAAATTTCATGATTAATTGAGTTAACGATTGAGATTTGCCGGTATATTTTACGATCGATATCCACCTGATAGAATGTATTCATCATTATTCCCAGCAAAACAGCACGATTTCATCGTGCAACTATTGTAGTACCCGGGATGATCGAATTGGCATAAGTGAGTGGTTGAATTCACGGCGTACAACACTGGGGGTAATCTACGTCGGAGAGCGAGAAGGACAGTACCTGCCTCATTGAATCTTACATTCATACAACTCTGTGCAGGCCCTTCAGATCCATAACGCAATACGGGCCTAGTTATTGGAGAAATTGAAAGATTACGTTAGGAATTTTGTTATTGTAAAAGGGACATCACTTGAACTTTATGAAAAGTTGACCAAAAAAGGTTTACCAAAAAATTGGTGGTTCTCTGTGTTACAATAGAAATGAAGCCAATGACGATAGTTTTGAAAGGGAGAGAATCCGCAATGCACGACTGCTGATAAGAAAGCCTATTACCCATTATTGTAATTTAGGAACATTTTATAGATGTTAAAAAGTAACAAATAAGTAAGGCTCCATTCATTGAGTCGTATGCTATTCTTCAAAGGTTTCAATTTTTTGTTCAAGTCGTAAACAATAAGCGGTTCGAATAAGATCGAGAAATTCGGAATAAGATCGAGAAATTTGGAATCAGATCTCGATAATCGCAACCAATGCTTTGGAATATATCGTTTGTTAGCACATGAAACTGGTTGTTCATGGAATTTGTTTGGACCGATAAGTGCGAAAAAAATATAATTGTAGAGATTGATGACACATATTATACTTACTTCAGGGGCTTTCGTACATCCCACATACTGACTCCTTCTTTTGTATTTGCTGTAGCCAATAAATTTGGTTCTACTGGATTGAACATTACCGAGTGAAAAGGGCTTTTGTGCTGTGCAACACAAAAGAAATTTTCCGGAGAATTAGCGGATCCCCTAGTATCATACACAAGAATCCGCCCATCATCACAAGCACTTGCAAAAACATGATCGTTTTGTGGATGAACTGATAGACCATACACTGGTTTCTCGTGTCGAAAAAAGTTGAGGACGTCAGTTCTGAAATTCGAAAGAAACAGACTCACAATTTATTCATAAAAAGATTTGGAAGATCAGTTATAAAGATTTTTAAGTAAAAATTCATGCATTTTGATCACTTATGAGGTGATATGAATCTACTTCAAATAGATATTTTGGGCTGACAACTAAGATGAACTATTCAACAAGTGTGCAGATTCTGCACCCATAAAATCATGTTATTTCACTCACTCTTTTATAAACTGCTAAAACATTACAAGGTATTCCCTTGATCAAGGTCAACTTACGTTTGCAGATCATGAACAATGACTTGATCATCATTTCCAGCAGAGAATATCCTGGTTTTGCTATTATTGTACCCAAGGCAGAATATATTGCTTGAATGTTGAGCTTTCATAACTATAGGTTCACCATGTTCCTGGATAGCTTTCTCAACATTCCATAAAAGAACCCTTTTATCATCTCCTCCTAGAGAATTAATATGGTATTCTTCTCAATGAATGATTTAGTGTATGATCAAGCTGTGATGAACTGAATACTCTTTTGAAAAGAACTTGGAATAAAAGCTTGAAGATATTTCTCAAACCCTTACAGAAAATATAAGTATCTTTTGTTCCGACACAGAACTCAATGGTCACAGATCAACAAAAGTGTGAATTGGGAATGTAACAAATGTATCTGTACTATTGGCTGTACGATCAACAAATTAAAATAGCAAGTGGGGCTCATCATTGATTTTCAAAGTTTGTAATCTGAAAATGATGCATTTGGTGATGCTTTAAAGTAGAGCAATTATCTTCATTAAATTTATGAGACTGATCCTCAAACTGAGA
Source organism: Eretmocerus hayati (assembly GCA_029851415.1). Lineage (NCBI taxonomy): Eukaryota > Metazoa > Arthropoda > Insecta > Hymenoptera > Aphelinidae > Eretmocerus > Eretmocerus hayati. The sequence continues at coordinate 54,355,895 of CM056741.1, read as the reverse complement.
GGCACCAGAACACAAAACTATTGTCAATCATGAATGATTAGTTCTAAGTAGGAGTGTGAGAACGCATAGTTCATATAAAACACATATTCTCCAATTTTTCGAACAATCAGGACGTATATGCGATCGATCTGAGCAAATACCACATAATTATCTACACAATTTGGTGATTCTAATGAAAAGTTAGACTTACCAGATATGAGGAGATCTCCCTGGTTTGAGAACTCAATGGCATTAACACACCCATAATGTGAATACAAATTCTTTCTAAATAAGTTCTGAGCATTCGCAAATCGAGCATCGATGAGTTTTTTACAATAATTCTTCTTCTCATCAATCTGTCTTCTCAAGATGTAAGTGAGAGGGTTGCAAGGATCTGCAGCAGTAGCACACCCAGGCATTTTGATTGCTTGAAACCTCTGACAGCAAAATGAGTTCAAATGTTCAACAAATTCCTCTCCTCCCAGTAAATGAAGCAACCAGGTTGTTTCTAATCATTCTCAAAACTTTCTCCTTCTAGAATTCCTCAAAACAATGTGGGGAGTTTTGCTGCTTCCTTGAATGGGACGATTTACGCCTTGATTATTTTGATGAAACTCTTACTAACTACTTGCATTTCTTTTAATTGTAGATAATTCTATCAATCTATCTGACCATTTAACCACTCATTCGTCATTCGGTGCATTCACACATCGCAAAGCGGGTATAAGTACCACGAAATTTTGCCCAAATGTTTTCAGCTGACTTTCATGACGCTAATCTATATTCGAGGATGATCCCCAGTAGCCTTTTTTTATTCGTCTACGCTGACACTTTTTTATCCTCGCACTTGGTCTCGTTCCTAATCACTAAGTAATTCTTTTCTCTTTATTTCCGCGACTCTCTGTCACTTCTCGTTCTCTCTATAAATATTCGACGCAGCCATCGCTACCACAGCACCAAACGTAATAGGTACATACCTATAAGTATTATTTCAAAAAGTAAAAATTTGACGTGGTTGTCTGTGGAAGGTAATCACTAACTATGGATAGCGAAGCGTAATCTTGGTAATTACCGTATAGAACGCGTCTTGATTCTTGGAATCGGACCTTTAAAGAGACGATCAGCTGATCGATGTCAGAATAATGTAATGCCACCAACTTGCCTCTTTATAATATATAATAAGAGTTTAATCTGTTCGATTCGAGTTAATGATACCAAAAAATGATATCAATCACTGACGAGTTGATGGGAATTTGTCAGACCTAGTTCGCAGGATTATTGAGCATTAGCTCGTATTAACTCTCGTGGGTATTAGGCTCGATATTAGGGCTGTGATGTGAATAACCAAGTCAAATTTCAATTTCAATGGGCAGAATAAGATGAGAAAGACGTCGATGTGTTGCAATCAATATACGTTCTTTACTTTGTTTGACAAGCTAGGTATAGGTATAGGTACACATTCACAATTCTCCCGCACCCGACATCAATTCTATCATACCTCGGTTAGAGTACCCCTTATACATACGTCATCACATCAGATCAGAATAGAAGCTAACCAAGTAACAAGTAAAATCAATTCTCGGGATCTTTGTGAGGAAACTGAGATTTTCCGGGGAATCACATAGAATTAATTAGAAAAGCTAATACCAGTTGGTTAGAACGTGATATGAGTTCTGTGCCTTCCTCATTGCTTCGTATTTATTGTAGCGTTGTCAAACTCAAATACGACAATGGAATTTACTGTATATCGAAGTGCGACATAATTCGCTGAAGGCAATCATATCGGCTGCTTATTGCAGCTGATAAGTGACAAAGCTTGACTAATAGACGAAACAATGCAGCTGCATAATCTAGATTACACATGGGTACCTAATACGTTCACAAATTGTATCTCTTACTGTTGGGCGTTCATCTCGACGTTGCTGATGCGCTTTCAATGCTTATATTTGGGAGTAGTGGTGTTGAATCACAATCTCCTTCGACTTTTTGTCAACTCGTATAAACTTGTAGACACAGAAATTTAGTCTTCGTCTTCATTCTCCTTCACTGGAGTTTTGCTCTTCAGTCATTGGTCTACCAACTCCATTGCAGGCTCGCTCATGCATGACGATCATTCGATCAACTTGTTGATGATTATGTTACGCTCTGGGATAAATCCTTGACTCCATGTGCAAGATTGATTTACAGTGCAGTATTTGATTGATACTGACGCGTGATAAGGCGTATCAATAGCGACGAATAATGTACCATTTATTCGGTCCAACCACAAAAACTATCACGAATCATAAATAAGTATCTCAACACAAAAATTCTCTCTCTCACTTTTCAACACCAACCAACAAAAACTGATGATGGCAGCTGTATACTCGATTTGCTTTGATTTAATTAAAATCACTGATGGCTTGCAATGAATATTAATCGAGCTGTATGTGTGAATTACTGGAAGATCAAAATCGCTGAATAAGATTACAAAAAATAAATATTAGGCTTGTGTTCGATTCTGCTGTATTGTTTTTGCTTTCTGTCACTTTCTAACATCTGATTGATTTGTAATGGCCGTGTGGCCATAGAGGCCGGACTGGGCACTGGGCCGGCACAAGAAGTTCGTCGATATTACAGGATTACTACATTACCAGCGAACAGAAATTGACATTTTTTGGATATTATGACGTCACAGCGCGGAATCGATTCGTGAATTTGAAATAAATGTTTACATTCCTTTCCGTATCCATTCATCAATAAGTATTCCTCCTGACGTGTATGATGCGCAAAACATTTGACGAACTTCATTCAATTATATACAGCCATCGTGAATTTGTGACTGATTTGTAATCAGATTACGCAAAAAAGTCAGAGAGGGCGTATGAAAAATCTTGCGGGGTTGAATTTTTATTTATAAATATTAAAGATTTTTGTGAACAAGCTCATACATTAACTTGAGCAATTACAACTATTTTATCGCATAAAATTATTCTGAACTGTGTTGTAATAAACCGAATAACCCATGATTCGCACATCTCCGGTTCTAGCAAATAAATAGAGCACGTATATAAGCGTATCTATATAGATATACTTTAGCATGATGGGTGGGAGAGTTAGCTGATGAGTTGCAGGTGTGATACGTGCAAAACTGTTTGTGGTGTGTGTTCTTAGGATGCTATGTGTATTATCATCCACGCGATTTCGATTAAGTATCTACTTACGTTCGATTGATGCCAGTGAAGAAAGTTGAACGATCCATGCAACAGTCTTTTCGTGAATCTATTACAATAAAAGTAAGATTCGTTGTCGTGGGGGCCCATCAACATAACCGATGAGAGAGAAGCAGGTGCAAGGTGCACTGCAGCTGACAACTGCTTGAGAACAACCGCCCCCGCGAATGCATCAGATGCACGAGTCCGCGGAGTCTTTATTTAATTCAATTCATCGTGTGCGAACTTGAAAATCATCTCCCGCGAAGGCATCACATGTATTTAGCTGCGAAGAGTTTCGACGTGTCCCCGTCTCGCTCTAAGCCATAATCCCCTCAATAGCCGATGGTGAGGCCGTCTCTCTTGCATTTTGAGCAAAAAGAGTTGCTCTTGTTGCAGCTGTGCATGGCTAGCTTGTTATTTCCCAGTGAAGTTATAGTTCGTTGGAAGATTGAAGTGGCCTCGAGGTGATGGTGCGCGAGAAACTTGGAAGAACAAACCAAATTCGCCTGCTTCAGTTCCTTGAAGTCAAGCTGATGTGCTTCAGTGTATGTATAGCCTCTTCCAGGGTCTCCAAATAGTTTTACAATATTCACGACTTATTCTCGTGAAATCCTTGACATTTACCTTGTGAATGATCGCCTAGTTTCAAATGTGATGCTCAATCTACAAATAACTTGTCAGTTACTGATTATTTCTAGATTTATTTGGTCTCTATGTGTATGCAATTCTTGACTCGTTTGGTGATTCCATACTCTACCCTTGTAAATTCATGAATCCTTGGGATACTTTCTGCAACACTCAGTCGAATATTTCAGTAATATCTAGCTTTGACAATAATAAATTGATGAGTCACAACAATAAATTCAATAAGCATGCCCAGAGAGGATATGACTCGATGAGATTGCCAGAATAAAAAAAAGAGTAGCTAATAAATTGATAGAAGATCACCCATGAGTCATCTGGGCTATGTTACAATCGGGTTTGATGATGTAATGTTACAATTGCCACAATCTTAGAGTAAAAATATTTCTCCGGAACACTTTTTTCCATTTACTTAGTGGAAGTTGAGTATCGCACTTAGATGACTCATCACACTGCTATCCAAAATATGCCGCAGTATAGTTACAAAGATTGTGAATTACAGAAACAATCAGGAAACAGTGACAAGTGCTAGCTAAATGTACATGTGCCAAGGAAGATACTGCATTTTAATGCAAAAAACGTGCGTGAGAATATGGTGAGAGGAGGGCTCAGGAGCTGGGATGGGTTCACAAACGCTGGAGATCCTGCGCCAGGGTATCTGGGCAAGTCTCACTGGTGGCTGGTTTTACGATCCTCATTTAGATGTTTTTTCCAACACATTCCATCTTTACATTTGGCTTTTCCTGCTTTGTCTTCCATTCACCATATACCTGGTAAGTTGAGTGAATATTCTTCAAATCTTATAAAATGAAAACATTGATAGCTCGCTTAGTGATATCCTTCACATTTGAAATATTCAACCATCCAAATCAGATTAAGAGTCGGTCATCAGATCAAAGATAATAAATCTACACTTCTTACACTGGTAACTATTCTGAAACATTAGGCTAGACTGAATCAATATACTGACAAGAGTCACTTTGAGACTCATTATAGAAATGATCAGAATCGCTTATTCAGTATACTTTATTCACATGATGAGTTGAATCATCATAATTTTAAGGGATCATTTTCTCTTTGCCCATATCGTATCAGCTAATGAGATATTCTTTATATCACCAGTGTAATTACTATAGTATGTTGAGATGAAGCTGTTGTATCTGTCAGATCAGAGTGCTTATTCAAGAATTTTTACTCAAGTTGGGTTTACAAAATCATGAGTTGATTTTAATGGATTAAATTTAATCAATTCAATTTTACTTTATTTCAGTACTTTCCTTCAACATTGTATGTTTGGCTGTCTTACTGTTCCACTATCATTACTATATTTGGAACCATCAAATGCATCAACCATGCTCTCCACCGCGTCTATGACACAACAGAGTGCTTGGAAGAATCAAACCGGAATATTAGCCAGAAAAAATTGGAGAGTGAGAAAAAAAGGGACTCTCGCACCAAACGACGAGAACAGCCTCAAGACCAAGATTTCCTTGGTATTGAACTCCAAGTTCTGAATGGTGAGCAAAATCTCATCAATACCAAAATGCTTAGTCTTGTCCTACAAAATATGAATCATTTTATATTATTTGGTTTAGGTAAAACAGATACTCCACCTTTTGAGTGTTCCTCTCGCATTTCTTATACTGAGTTGAATGCTGAAAACGCGGATGCTGATAGTATAACGTCAGATTACATGAAAGACAAACCAAATTCTACAATAGATTTAAAAGTTGAGATTCATCGGAAAAATAGTTCTGAAAGTTCTGAAGGAGCTGTGCAATTGAACAAACCTATTGTCACAAGTATAAATGTGCATGAAGCAGAATTAGTCTCTGAACAAGATCATGAACAACACTATGGATATCGGATGCGTGGTATGTTTTTCATGAAAATTATTCGTCTTTGAAGATAATACGAATTCGATTCTTGATTATTGAAACTGCAAGTTTTGACTGTTTTATTTTCAACAGATCAAAGGCCAGCTTCGCCTGAGTACCCAGGTCCATCTGTTAAAAGTTGCTCCCGGGCAAGAAAATTTTGCAGACATGCTTCTGAAGATTCGAGAACACGTTACCCAAAATCAAACAATCTTGGGAAGACGGGTTCAGAGAGTCAGATTAAGCAAACCAGTTCAATGGAGTTAGAACAACCAGAAGACTATCAATGCTGGAAATACATACAGAGTGTAAGAGGCCTTAATTCGAATTCGATTCCCATGGATGAGCAATTGTTGAATGATCACCCACAAAGTCTTGAAGTCATATCAGTGGTATCAAAAAGTGATGCTGATGATCGGAGTAAGATCCCGTCTCATCCACATTCGCATAAGGTTAGCCATCTGATCTTGCATGAGGTGATATTTCATCTCCGATTTCTGAACAGTCTTTTACGGTAGTTTGTAAATTTAACAGGTCATATCCAAGATGCCCCATCAGCAACTTGTTCATCCACAAAGTTTGGAGACCATTCGCGCATCAAGCAAGATGGCAAATCCTACAGATGACAATAATCTACCCTTGCACCCTCAAAGTTTAGAAACTATCAATTCGAAAAAGGTTTGCGAATTTTTATTGCCTTTTTCAGTAATTTCCTTTCTTTTATTCGATAACTTCGTGTTATATTCGACACCTCACCCATATCAACAATTTTTCTTTGCTTCCATCGGAACACTTCACTTTAATCGGAACATTTCTAGGCTCTACCACAAAATACTCTTAGAAGGAATCAACTCCAATTACTGCCATATCACAGTTGTGGGTCAGAAATTGTGCATCCAATCGCAGAGCAGAGTGATGAGCAAACGCCCGCTGAATCTTCTGGGCGGTATCATAGCCAAGAATCTTCTAGCCCACTACTTACTCACAAAGAGACTGACGATAAAATGACAAGGTAATTGTTCGTTATCTAATTATTGGCTCATCAAAGTAAATCTTAGTCTTATGTGCTGGCTCTTCAGGTAGTTATATTTTCGTTCAAATTGTGCATTCGTTTCTCAAAACTGTATTTTATTTGGAAATATGATTTTGAATTTGAATATCTAAAAATGTTGTTACAGGTACATTGTGGATACCACAGCTGACAACGATTCAGCAAACTCACGTGATGTTTTACTCGAAGATCAAAAGTCTGTAACAGAGAGGAGGTTCAGTAACACTAGTCAAAGCAGTGGAGATCTGTCTGATGGAGAGAGACGTAGAGAAGAAAAGAAGATCAAACTCAAACAAGCCGACGAGTCAAATCTCACAGGCAGCATCGTTGGATTCGAGTGGCTTTTTGCTAATGGCGAAGGAGAACCTTGGACTGATAAAAGTGAGTCACCTCTCAAACTACGAATTTTCATTCAGGATACTCTATCCTTTCCCCGATCAGATGTGTTCTAACTTGATGTAATCACGGTTCAGTGGAATCGCAATGAGACTAACAACTCAGCCTTTGAGTCGATATTTATACATTTGTTTGAGAGTTCTGCTCATCAATAGCGTGTCCTGTCGAATATTTTATGTAAATCTATTAATCTGTCACGCTGCCAGTATTATGGACATCAGAGAAATCGGATGATACCGATGCATCTAATGGTACACAGGCACCTATACCTGACTGTAAGTTCAATCAATTAAATATGAAGTAGCCTCGCATTGTAGAGAGCAAATTTAAAAAAACAAATTCAAAAATATTTGCTATACTGAATATCAAGGCTTTATCAGAGATTCTCATCAGCCAATTCGTCGTTTCTTTTTCCTCAAAACCGCCCCATCACCAGTTGAACCCTGAACCACCATACTACTTTGAACCAAGACAATTTTGCATATCTTGAAAGATTGCAAACTGTGCAGATCTTATAACTGAATGAGTTAATTTTGATTTGAATCACAAGCGCTTCAATGTTTCGTCTTGCCCGGGCACTTTTACCACTCCGATCTGTTTTTGATCTGCATATTTTATCTATAGTCTAAGGTGGGATGCGAATGTGTAAATTTGCCCTTCTAATATGTTTCAATGAACATCATCTTGATATTTGAGATATCTGATCTTTCAAATCCGGTTCCGTGCTCTATGAACATCTTGGTCTTGTACAACGGACTACAATTTGGTTCACCCGACCAATTTATATTAATCTTACAGCTTGCGCATTTTTCCGCAGAGTTATCAGTAGAGTTGATGCTCTTGGTGGACCTTCGATACAGACTTTTTGTATGGAAATAGAATCTCGGCACCTGTCGGAGATTGGGTTACGCGATGTTCTTGCAGATAAATCCTTTCATAACCCATCGGAAAATTTATGCTCGTTTGCAGCATGAAAAGATTATCAACCCCTTATGCCAAAACCTCAACCACCAGCTGCATCTTTCCCTAATATTGTAACTGGAGTTCGACTGTATTTAGACATGAATCAATCATTTGATTTGAAAAATAGCCATTGGGGTTTTCCTTGACTATCCAAAAATTTCCTAGTCCTTTAGTATCAGAGTGTCACCATTTTCTCCTCGAGCATGATCCATGTGCACGATCGAAAAATTTGATGTATACCTCTCATCTAAGCTTCCGGTCATTATAAGCGAAGTTTACCTTGTAAATGAAACGACTGAAATGGTTGTTGAAAGTTTTGATCGCTTTCCAGGCGCATTTTACTTTTTTCACCTCTGTAAATGATTCGGATCGAATACGGATGTAACCATTTTTCAGTTTGTTATTTTATGTTTATACGAAGAGTATGTATTCCACAATGTAATCTAGATTCCTAAACCAAGATGATTAAATTTTCCCCCGCTCCAATCATATTCAAAGATCAAGAAGTGTTTTTTAAATTCTCCCAATAGTCTTGAGACACCCTCCTGTAGATCTTTGCGTGGTTTTGTTGCGAGTTGCTTGATGTGTCGTCTCTCTGTGATCCGACTTTCTTGCATCTGCCTAAACTGAACCATAGTCGTCTCATGATCGCACACAGCAATCTATTTACAAATAGAACGTGATCTAATGATATTGAAAAATTTCCAGACACAGCGAACAAAGAGCAGGATTCGAGCTCGTCGAGTACCACAACACCAAACCAGGAGAACGAAGTGAGACACAAATTACTGCCAACGCGTGCCGACGTTGACAGTAAGAGGCATCAGGGTGCCATCCCTAAACAGAGCCGATCTCGTACTAGTGGTAGCCACGGACAGAGCAGCAAAAAAAGCCATAGCAGTAATAACCACGGGAAAAGCAGTAGCAGCAGTAATAATAATCACAGTAGTAGTAGCGGTGGAAGAAGTGGCCCAACTGGAAAAAGGAAAAACAGGAACAGCGATCATGTAGATTCTAGAGGCGTTGGTAGTAGTATCGAGGCAGCGCTGGACGTTGCATTAGCCACTGCGAACGCTAACAACGATAAAGCTGTCGTTGTAGCTCCTCCAGATTGGAAACTCAGGGTGAAACTGCCAGTGTCTTCATTCAGAGAGAGGCGACATCGAGCTCATGGGCTTTCGTTTTACGACCTTGACACGTGAGAAATTTTTTTGTGTCCTTCAAAAAATGGTCCTATACTTTTTGATAATTGACTGTTCATTCATGCGGTACATTTGTAGTCATTTCAACTGTAAACGGCAACGAACTCAATCTTTTTGGTTCATTAGTTTTATAAAAAATTTTACGCTTCTGTTTAGATTTTTACCCGTCAAAGTCAGACCAAAATTTATTGATAAAAGTAATAAGGTGTCTAAGTGTGACTTTTTCGAGTCTTGAGTATATTCCCTAGGCTAGATGTTATTAGGAGGAGTAAGCAAAATTGTAACTTGACATGGGACAGTTGTCCCTTCAAGCGAATCTACGTGCAATATGCGTCCACACTGAGACCCTCACGAATAACCCGATTTGTTCTATCTCCTACATGGTCGACTTCGACCCCATTACAATCAAATTTCAAATAGAAACTCATTAACGTACCATTTTTCATTAACAGGGAAGCACGCATTTGGGGCCCACCTCGTTGCCACCAGCCAAACTGCCAAGCTGACGGTGGCTCAAATCACGAGCTTAGCACACTGCCGCGGATTCCTCCGCCACCTCCTAGAATTAAGGCACCAAGTTGGGCTCTCGCCGCCGACATGCCTTGTCACCCTGGTCCAAGTGACCCAGTTGCTGCAGCCGCAGCAGCTGCGGCCTTCGTCAACGCCAACAGCGTCCCCGCTCCCGGGACAAGCAGATTGACGCGTGCTCCCAACGATATGCGTAGTTCGAGATTTCGCTATAAAAGGTTACACAGGACCAACAGAGCTAGGCGTAGGCCAAGGCCCAATCAGTCTTCCCATCCGGTGAGTATTCAAACTACTGTGTGTTATTTGAGCAAGGTAGATCGTAATGGAAATCGGCATTACGTGCCACAATGTGTTGAATATCTCACGATACGGGCATTGGTATCGCATTCTTTTGATATTTAATATACTCAATAAGTGAATTCAATTTTTGGCTTCATTGAACTCGGATAAGAATTTCTATGACATTGTCGAACTTGTAACATTATAACATTTTCAAGGATCATGCTACAAGTTGATACTTTCGGAACCGTCATGAGTCATCTATTTGTCAACTGTTATTGATACCAGGCTAGTTGGGGTTTTCTAGTCAAGGGTGAAAACTTCCCTTAAATGCTGATCCATGCAAAATTTGGAATGTGTGTAATTGTTATTGTATTTCTTTGGTTGCAGGAGCAAGATTACATGGCACTCATGCGCTTCCTATATCACATAAGAACAAATCCTGACGCACCGGATTTGGACTCGATGCATTATTGCCGCGATGACGATGGTCGCTGGATGGCTTATGCATTGGACGAAAAGATGGCTAGTGCATCGATGTCGCCTGCCGTCCTCGCATCTTCTTCCGAGGCTCTGTCTTCCACCCCAAGTTTTCTGCCACGAGAGTATAATGAAAAGCTGTTCAACTCACTGCTGCGCCAGCATCTCAATCCCAATCTCTATTATGAAGGCAATTACGACCTGCCCGACTTACCTGATCTCTCCAACAATAGTTACAGCAGTCTTTCTCTCAACTCAGCAGGTTCGTATATTTTTATTTTCTCGTAAACTTTTTAGATATTATATGAATGAAATCTTGATCAAATAGATATTGGGATCACAAACTGATGTCTAAACACTCCATAACCATGCTTCATTTTGTGAGGAAATGTGAAGAGTAGCCCAAATAAAATTAACATTCCACCACAGAAACAGACGAAATGATGTGACATCGCCGTTTCAGTCGATTACACATTGTATATTGAGAACTATTTTCCAGTAGTAACAGCCGAAACGGTCAGGCTCAGCCATTCCAGTAGTAACAGCCGAAATGGTCAGACAAACTCGTTTCGGAATCGCAAATATATTGAGAAGTACTTTCCAGTAGTAACATCCGAAATGGTCAGACATAGCCATTTTGGACTCGCAATTATATTGAGAACTATTTTAAAGTAGTAAAAGCCGAATCGGCCAGACTCAGCTGTTTCGGAATCGCAAATATATTGAGAACTATTTTCTAGTAGTAACAGGCAAAATGGTCAGACTTGGCAAATTCAGTAGTAACGACTGAAATGGCCAGACTCAGCCGTTGCAGTAGTAAAGGCCGAAATGGACAGACATCCATAGAGATATAAGACCATATATGGTATTATATCTCTATGCAGACATCACTGTTTTGAGTAGTTCTACCGATATTGTGAAACTTTTTTCAATAGTTACAGACAAAATAGTCAGACATCAATACTACGGGTAATTGCACTTATCAAATCACTGTTCACTCAATAATACTATTTACACCCATCCCGCTCGCAATTTACAGCTCATCGTGGGAGTCAGTGTACAAAAAGTTCGCGATATTTACTCAAGATTTGATTTATATAGTTTCAATAGTCCGAGACTAGGTCATGCAGAATCCTCAATACTACAGAAAAATACCGAACGAATACTCACGAAGAAATATTAATTAATGAAGCCAAATCTACAGGGTTAGCAGTGGTAGTGGATACACCGGGGGTCCCTTCACCACCTGTGTTGTCTTCTCCGATAAAGCACCCGGGTTGCATGAGCGAACACCCCGGCAGACCGAACGACCACATCATACCTGGACAGCCACGACTTCAAGGACCCTTGCCTCTCGCTCTCGGACCACCGGGTGGTCTGGGTGGACCTGGAATGGTCCCTCCTCACGGAGTCCCCGGTGCCGCTCTTCAGGAAGCCGCGGGGTTGAGGCCTCCTCATCACCGGCTTTTGCTCACCGATTCGCTTGCTGATCGAAATCGTAGATTGCAGAGCTTGCTTGACAATCTTGACTCAAGTGGAGCAGCGCCGGCAGGGCCTCTTGACATTGCCGGAAATCAGGTTGGTGTTGTGCTCTCTCATTGATTTGTGTCTAACTTATTCAAATTTCGATCAGATTTCAATTCATCGTTTGTGGTTCAGAATGGTTGTTTTTCCTACATGTCTATAAAGCCAAATAGATGAGTTTGTCGCGATAAAAATGATTTTTTTCTTCATTTGCGCAGAGAGTGTCATTTTTGCTTGAATTTTTTTTTTATAAGCAGTAAATTTTGTCGCTTGAGCAAGATATAGCTTTCGTATTCGAACGATGATTTCGACCATCGCTGATGCGTTGTTTGGAAAAAACATCCCCACCCTATCATTTAGTGTGCGTTTAGCTTCCATTTATTAGTTTTGCCTTCTTTCGAGTACAACGTGGAACGCGAACGCAATGTACAAATTGAATTGGAAAATTTCTAGGAAATACAGAATTTTTCAATGACAACGACAAATAATCAATCTGAAAAACTTTACAAACTTTCAGATATTACCGACAGTTGCTGTACCAATGAATAATGAACACCTCTCATGGAATTGCTTGATCAACGAATTCATTGGTTTTGATGAGCCTCGTTCCCTAAAAAATGGTCGAAAGCGTCATTACTACAAGTGGAAAATTGGAAAGCTTCCGAACATAAAAGTGCGCTTCGATCGACTCTATCTACTTGCATTGTTGGACAGAAATCTCACAATGCTGGAAACGATAGTGTCGACCATGTTAGCTGGAGCTGTCGCTGGTTTTGGCTTGTTGATTTTACAGCAAGGCTTTTACAGAGATATATTTGCTTTTTTATTCTGCTTCGTCACGGCAGGCTGTCAATACTCTCTGCTCAAGTCTGTGCAGCCTGATGCTGCATCGCCGACACATGGATTTAATCGTATAATCATGTATTCAAGGTGAGCAAATGAGAATTTCTGTCATCAAAATTTCCCATTTGAATACTTCAGTCACTTGAAATTTGAGATAATTAAACGCACAAGGATTGATGAGGATCCCTGTTTCAGGCCTATATATTTCATCCTGTGTACGAGTATAATCCTAATCCTGGATGCATCTGTAAAAAGTTATAAGGGCTTGGATTTTCGGATATACGGTCTGCAAATCTTCGATTACAACATTCTCGTTCAGATGCGCAGCATTCTCCTCATTTTTCTACTCTGCTTCCCACTCATCTTTTCGATGGGTCTCTTCCCTCAAATCAACACATTCCTCATGTACTTATGCGAGCATATGGACATACATATATTCGGTGGTAATGCAACTACCAGTCTTGTTTCGTCCATTTACTGCCTCTGTCGAAGTGTAATCACGGTGGTTGCGCTCTATGGATTTGCTTACGGAGCCTTGATGGAACCTAAATCGTCACAACACATACTATTCTCAATTTTTGTTGGGCTGCTTGTTGCAGTTTCCTATCATCTGAGCAGGTAAATATTCATCGATAATAGCTCAAGTTTGGTTACATTTTATGATAAAATCTTTGAATAAGACTTTTATTCAAAGATTTTCTCTTTTTTGTGAATGAAGATAACTCTCATTTGTGACGGGATGTGTATCGAATCTGACTTTGCATATCTGTATATTTTTATGGTAATTATTCCAGGTCATCCTCAGATCCGAGTGTGATATGGGACATAGTCAAGACGAATTTGTGGCCTCCAGAGGTTTATTTAGAAGAGAAGCAATCTCAAGCCGTTGAACATGCATCGAAACCTAATACCTCGGCCGATCCTGCCTCTACTCCAAATCCTAATAATTCAACCAGTCACAAGTCTTCAAAATCAAAATCATCCTCGAAAAAGAAAGACATGAAAATAGTTGTTGGCGAACAACTCTCCGACTCAGAGCTGTTCGATCCTTTGCCTCAAAAACTTAGATCCACTGTCAAGGCAAGGCTGAAAAATGACGTGATAGTATGCTTCGTGATTGGGATCCTGTCTTTTGCCATACACGCCTCGACTGTTTTCACGGCACTGCAGCCCGAAATCTCCCCAGTTCTGTGGACTTTCACAGGAATCCTTGGTTTGCTGTTACATTACATCATGCCACAACTGAGGAAGCAATTACCTTGGCTTTGTTTAGCAAGGCCTGTTTTACGAAGCTTCGAATACTCGCAGTTCGAAGGTAAGCATTCACTTATGACAGTCAAACTATCCATTTCTCAATTCATTCAAAAGCTGAATTAATTGTCGTTTGAAATGTTTCAGTGCGCGAACCAGTCAAAATTATGTGGTTCGAAAAATTTTACGTGTACCTGTGCTTTTTTGAGCGTAACATTCTGTACCCAGTTGTCTTTCTCGCTGCGCTTACCGAGTGTTCACCAGAGATTTCCAAAAATTACGGGCCCAGCATAGGCGCTCTGATAATCGTTGTATGTGGGTTGAAATCTTTGCGCTCAGCTTACTCGGATCCATCTACACGCTACCTCGTCTTGGTGTTTTCCGTTTTGTTGTTTCAAATAGACTTTTATGGACGAAGTGAAACATTTCTCGTCGACTACTTCTTCACAGCTATTGCCTTTGCCAAGATTCACGAGCTGCTTCTTAAGATACAGTTTATCGTTACTTATATTGCACCATGGCAGATAACGTGGGGCAGCGCCTTTCACGCATTTGCACAGCCGTTTTCCGTTCCGCACTCGGCTATGTTGTTCCTCCAGGCCGGCATTTCAGCAGTCCTTAGTACGCCACTCAATCCGTTACTGGGAAGTGCAATTTTTATTAGCTCTTACGTGAGGCCAGTCAAATTTTGGGAGAGAGACTACAAGACTAGGAGGTAAAATGCACTATTTTCATCCTATACTCAACACCGATTTTTAGTTAACTTACATTTGTACGAATTTCATATCTTGAGTACTTGAACTATCATGAACAGATTTGTCCAATCCCTCTTACTGTATTACAATGATTGAGTAGCTCATAATCTTTACTGACATTTCTCATTTTCTCAGGGTGGACCACTCAAATACTCGCATGTCTTTGCATTTGGAACGTAACCTTGGTGCCGATGACAACAATCTCAATTCAATTTTCTATGAGCAGCTAACGCGTTCGCTGCAACATTCCTTGTACGGTGACCTGGCGCTAGGTCGTTGGGGTGCACTGGAACAGGGCGATTGTTTTCTCCTCGCATCAGAGTATCTCAACTGCCTTGTACATATCGTGCAACTAGGTAATGGTCTTGTTACCTTTCAGCTGAGAGGTCTTGAGTTTAGAGGAACCTATTGCCAACAAAGAGAAGTAGAAGCTATTTCCGAAGGCATTGAAGACAACGACAATTGTTGTTGCTGTGAAATTGGACACTCGTCCCATGTTTTGAGTGTGAATGCGGCATTCAGGTGAGATATTATTGATGAAATATACTTTTGGTAGAGAGACTGCATCTTGATTTGAGTCATTTTTCCATCTTTCTCCTGACGAAAAGAGAGCGTCAGCTGAAATGCTTAGAAAATTCTCTCATTTCATCTCGCGAATAGTTGAATTGGATTTTACTATTGAGTTTATCAATGATCTGACGAAATCATTCCTGGACATTAAGTTGGACAAATAATTGATAACTCATTTCTTTGTATGCAGTCAGAGGTGGTTGGCGTGGGAAGTTGCAAGTGCAAAATACGTTTTAGAAGGATACTCAATATCAGATAATTCTGCAGGATCTATGCTCCAAGTCTTTGACTTCAGAAAAGTTTTAGTAACGTACTATGTCAAAAGTATTGTTTTTTATGCCATAAAATCACCGAAACTGAAGCAGTGGCTGGAAGATCAAGATATTGTCGATGCTCTTAAACAAACCTTAGAGAAACATTTTGTGGATTTGGATCCTGTTTTCAACATGAACATAGATGAGGATTTCGACTTCCGGGCAAGTGGCATTACTAGAAGTAGTTTCTGCAATGTTTATCTAGATTGGATACAATTCTGTGCTTCAAAAGCGGATAAGGTAATAATTGTTTGAAGAACTTGCACTGTCACAAAATTTATAGGATAACGAACTACTTTTAAAATTCTAATATATCCTTGCAGTCGTTGGAAAGATCTCGCGAATCGTGCCTTGTATCTCTCTGCTTAGCTCTGAGTCTTCTAGGAAGACGTGTATTAGGAGCAGCTTCTCACAATACAGTATCAAGCGTTGAGTTCTTCCTTTACGGCCTACACGCTCTATTCAAAGGTGAGAACTCTTTCGTGTTATTTTTACCATCACAACATTTGTTTCTCCAGAGGAAACTTGTAAAAATATTCATACTCATTGGAAAAGCTTCGTCCCATAGACATAGAAGTAATAGACTGCGGGTCCCGTGTATGGCCGTTGTCCGCTATCCTTTACAATGAGAGTGCCAGAGATACAACATTGGGCGAGCCGACCTTTGGAGCATGTTTTCTCTCTCACTCTCACGCAAAGGTCTATCTCTAGCGGTTAACGTCGGAGATACGGCGCCCGCAGTTCATTACTTTTATGTCTATGCTTTATCCCTGTTTGATAAGAATCAAACATTTTGAACTATAATCCCATTCTCAGGGGATTTTCGTATAACGTCGATAAGAGACGAATGGGTGCTGCACGACGTTGATCTGCTGCGCAGTGTCGTGGCTAAGGGTGTTCGAATGGCCCTTAAACTCCATCAAGATCATTTCATGAGCCCGGATACTTACGAAGAAGCTTCGGCTCTCTACGAAGCTATTGACAACCACGACAGAAACATCGTTATAAGCCATGAAGCTGATCCACTTTGGCGAAATGCAATACTGAGTGGTGCACCTAGTCTGTTGGCGCTGAGGTAAATTATCAATATTTTTTTTCGCTGCATTTTAATCCAAGTCAAGTCTCGTCACTATAAATTATTTCAAAAAATAACTGTATTATGAAACAACTGAACAGTGTAAATGCGACGTCGCAAAAGTAGATTGATAAATACAAATATATTTCTCGTTTCAGGCATGCTTTGTATGATGATATCGACGAATATAAAGTCATTATGCTCAACAAAAGGTTTCTCAGTTTCCGAGTGATAAAGATGAACCGTGAATGCGTTCGAGGTCTTTGGGCTGGACAACAGCAAGAGCTGGTACGTACGATTATTGAATTTCGTAACACGATCTTGAACATTTTTCATCCACCCATCTCACTCCTGCATAAAAATTTCAGGTTTTCTTGCGAAACAGGAACCCAGAACGAGGATCGATACAGAACGCCAAACAGGCTTTGCGTAATATTATTAACAGCTCCTGTGATCAGCCAATCGGTTACCCGATTTATGTGTCACCTTTGACTACCAGCTATGCCGACACGAATGAGCAACTTTGTTCGATAATTGGTGGCCCACTCAGTCTCAGTGCCATGAAAAATAATATACTTAGGGTTTGGAGAAGGTACATTTTTGCTTTTTAATTGAATTTCGCAAGAAGATCATCTCGTCAATCTCTCCTTGTAATTTATTGTTTTCAATTCAACAGAGTCAGGAAGAGATGCGGGCAGGGATGTTCATCAGGAGGTACGGGTTCCCAAGACGATGGCGGATTCAGTAACGACGGTGTGTATGCAATGACAACCTACAACATTCATACTGGTAAGTGATATTGTCCCTGAGTTCTTATTTACTATTTTGGTTGGATCACGTCGAAACTACATTTGATCAATCATCATTCGCAGGATACAGCCAATCTGGTCATAATACATCTGGCTCTCAGTCCATGGAGTCTGGCTGTCAGATGAGTAGTTCCACGGGTAGAGGTTCATTGGGTCGTGCAAACACAAGCTCGGTCGGGGGTACCTGCAGAGGCTCACTCGCATCTATGGGAAAACCTACGAGCTCAACTCTGGCCAGTCTTGCTGGTCTGCTTAGCAGTGGAGATCTCAAACCCGAACCAAAAGGTGAAACGAGTTTTAGTGCCAAGGTCGAAAAAGAGGAAGTTCTGCAGAGAGTTCGGGTAAGTCGACCAAAGTTTCATATAATATGCAAAATGTCATTGCTTCCAGAGTTCCTTTAATTTATGCTTTCCAACTTGAGTATCCTCTCAAGGTACCGTTTCTCGAATTTTCATGAAATAAAATGGAATGAAGAATCTTTAATCCAACATCGTAAATCCAATTGTAGAGATCGTCAATTCAGATCTCAAATAACAATGACTTATCTTTTTTTATAGATAATGGATCCCAATCACGTATATGACGCCATAAATCTTGGTCGACGGATCGACGTAATTTGGCCTGACGAGCGAATGCGACAGATGGGAGGACGTTCAGGCTGGCAACATTGGGTGCCCGAAAGAGGTATGGAAGGCTGTGTGGTTCACCGATGGTCACCGAATCATCGCGATCCCAATCGTCGATCTCATGTGGATAAAGTCATACTGCTTGTAAGGATTGACGATAAGTACGTGCCCATCGCTGAACAAGGCGTGCGCGATCTCGGCGCTGAGGTCTAGTGATGTGAAATTTCCTATTGAAAGATCTTGCTCTTTTGGACCACTTAATTGGGAAGACAGCGAGTGGGTTCATTTTTTGGGTTTCTGAGGCTGAGGAGGGCCAAGTCCACCGAAGTTTTTATTTATGGATTTTGTCATTGCTAGGAAATCGTCTCTACGAGATCAAATCAACAAGATGAGTGCAGTATCATATGCATACGAGATTTTGAATGAAAGTAGTGGCATCCTAATGTGTACTCCGGGCACGTAAACGGTTTCACTGGTTTTTCAAAGCTCGTACATTCTCCAGTAGATCTCATCTCCTTGCAATATTTCTAGTCAAGTCAACTCTACCGGCATAGAGTTGCTCATTTCTTTGGCTTTTTGTAGCAAATTGACCTTGTGAAAAATCACAGATACTTTTCGATGAAAACAGACTCTCACAGTAATATCGGCCCTTTCATCAAAAATTGAATCTACTCTCTGATCACGATTCCATTACAATTTAGCCTGATACTCATCTCTAAAGGAGGATTCTTTCTAAAACTGCATTTTCAAAGTATTGAATCAACGTTGCCAAAAATATTTTTAAAAGTTTAATGCTCACTGTGATCCATTGATCTTCACTTCGGGATGAAAAAGTGAATCTCGTCTCGAATACTTGAAGCTCGGAAGATTTCACGAGAAGAAGAAACTGGTCGCGAGCTATTTTGCAATGAAAAATCGCATTCAAAACTATTGAAATTTGATTTTGAGGTTCCTCTGCGGCTTATAATCTGGAACTACTACGTGTACATAATATTCTCGCAGAATCACTGTAAAGTGCTCCTATATCAGTGGACAGACTCAGCTTACAGATGAAATTGTTCACTGTGGTTCCAACGTTAATGCGATGTTCAACTGGGTATATTGAGTCTTCCCTATCTGGCCAAATTTGGCTCGCGCGAAATAGCTTAAGATAGAATTATTGCGAAGAATGCTCAATCCCATATAGCGTTGCTCTTTGGGATTTTTAATGATCGGCGTTTCAACAACGAATGTTACTTGTGGAAATTTTGTAAATAATCGATATATTAACAATTTTCTATCTAGTTTTGTTACTTTTTCAAAGGAATTGATGATGATGTCAATTGTACATACTGCACTGTAAAGAATGCAATTTGACCCATGAAAATTATTTTCCCGTGCTCAACATGTGAAGGAAACTACCACTGATGTGAGCATGTACATACATACATACAGCCACTTATAATGCGTGCTAGTATTTCAAGATGAATTGAAACTAGAAAGAAAAATAATGAAGATGATAGGAATACTACAAAATATGTAATACATATCGGTGCTTCTCGAATTGAACTGTAGATGTGCGTTTTATTCGGGACTAATTGTACAGAAACTAGAGTAATGTGCAATCATCCGTCAACTCTTATAGATATATATACATATTTGATGGAGCACAGTGAAATGCTTCGTCTCTATGACGCACATAGCAAATTTTCATATTTTAATATCTCATTCTGCCCATTTTAGAAAATGATTTCTGATAATTCGATCCTTGTGTCATCGTGGCATCAATGCTTGGTTTTACTTTACAGCCCAATTTTTATCTACATTTCATTACATTTCAAACAGCATGTAGAAATTATTCTTATAGATTCACGATAGGGATCATTCTTAAAAAAGAACGAACAGAAAGTATTCAATAATATCATACAGATTA
This sequence comes from Eretmocerus hayati, assembly GCA_029851415.1. NCBI lineage: Eukaryota > Metazoa > Arthropoda > Insecta > Hymenoptera > Aphelinidae > Eretmocerus > Eretmocerus hayati. The sequence goes on along the minus strand of CM056741.1, from coordinate 54,335,625 downwards.
TAATCAATAATTCTCAAGATTTTGTGATGCTATTCATTAGTGAAGAAAAATAACCCACTATGAAAGTAATTTTAACTTACACCAATTTTGTGGCTGGAAACGATCTTCAAGAGTGATGTTCTAGACACGAATCAAACGTGGAATCAAAATTCATGTCAGAAAAATGATTTTGTAACCCAAATGAACACAGTTTTTTTCGTTTGAGTAGAAAAATTTGATTGGAATGGATCGAATTCATGTGAATCGTTGTGATTTATCATTGTTTAGTTGCTCAAAGTACGGATAGTTTATGAAAATTGCAGTCGTTGAATGACAATATGGCCTTAATAGATACGGTGTACAAAAATAACATCTGACTGATGAACCATATGTGCAGATACATAGTGAATATATGTACTTGCCTGAATAATATCACAATTGTTGATAAAACTACCACACTGTGTGCATCTTTATCCTTACCTGTCATACTTTTTCCCATTATTCAGTTAATCTGAGAGTACCAACCATGATTGCGAAAAATCTCATGGACTTTATTTAGTACCAAGTCAGAGTCTATATAGGGACATGGGTAGAAGTGATTTCTCGTAGTTGTTTAACACGTTCACTGCGGCGGGGCCCACCGGTGGGCCTCGCCGCACCTGGGGAAAGATCATCGATCTCAGACTCCGCAGCGAACGTGTTAAAATCAGAAATCCTTGAATATGAGACCAAAATCATACATATATTCCTCATTGGTCTCCGCGATCTCATTGTAATCATTGAAGCAGAGATTTTTTTCAAATCTCACGAGCCAATGAATAATATCGTTGACTAGGCATGTCCGGAATTATTGAATATAGATGGTGTTAGCTCGAAAATACAGCAATAGTGGGCAAATTGACATGTGCTACATACAAAAAAACCGTCAGCTGGTGCAGCGTGCGATGTTCATCTTGGATTATCAAGATGACGGTAGTTATCCGCAGTCCGTTCAAGATCGATCCTTTCAGCTTGTGCACGCTATAAATAATTTTTCATGGATTGGTACTTTATATTCGTTATAAGAGGGGTTTGAGAATGTCGGTCAAATCTCTAATCGGCGGAATCACAAAAATTACGCAGATAAGATCGACAAAAATTTATGCAAAATCAAATTTGAAATTAAACATTGTTTATTATTTTTGTTCTTCAGAAATAAGAGCATTAAGCTTCATCTTATACATATTGTTGTCAGTGGGACAAATTAAGTAAATAAAATCAAGTGATCACATATAAATGTCCAATTATAAATAAAAGTACAAATAAACAACAGAATAACAATCAATTACCTTAGAATATGACTTTAAAAAATTTGAGAGCTCAATTTTCTCGTTTTCGATAGTCTTAGCCAATAATTTAAGAATTGATAAAATCGGCCAAAAATACATTTGGTACAGCCTATGAATCTTACTTCATATATTATGCAAGACAAAGCTATGGGGCCAGGCAATCCCAGTGTACTCAGTTAACAAATCTGTTTGACTAAATAAAACAATAATTATATCAAATGCAAACAGTCTGGGCATAGTTCAGTCAGTACTAAACTATATGAGATAGAGTATCTTCTGAATATCAATATTATACATCATCTAAATATCTTTATGTACATGAACTGTTATCACTCAGGGAATAGCATTAATTACTCAGACTATGAAGAATTATCTTTCTCTCCAGGTGAATGATTGGTATTGGGTGTAAGTTTTTTTATCAAACTATCAATCATGTTGGCATCAACTAGTCCTATAAATTTGTCCACCACCAAACCATTAGATACTGCAATGACAGCTGGTACTGCTTTTACTTCAAAAGTATGAACAAGTTCTGGATTTACTTCAACATCAACTGTGGCAAGATTGAGAGCTTCCATAGGACCAATCAATTCCTCTAATTTTGGAGTCAGAATTTTACAAGGATCGCACCATTCAGCATGGAAATTGACAATAACTGGAACTTGACTATTCATAACTTTATCTACAAACTCTGTATTGTCATTTATTTCGAACTTTTTGTTCTTATGACCTAGTAATGAAATTCTTCTTATTGATGTCCAGACTGTTTTCCTTGCAGTGGATAACATTTTGAATCTGTACAGTGCAAGATAATTCTGACTATGGGATCAACTATTGCAAGGCATCTCAATGTCTCAATTAATTGGAGGCATTCCTACTGACACGGTCCAAGTACTTATTGCAAAACCCAATTCCTTATTCTTTGAGGTCGAGCAATATCTGTTAGGCCAAACTTCACGTAACCCACACAGGCAATCAGTGAAGAAGCTGCTAGTAGAACAAGCAGAATCAAGCGCCAAATGAAGAAATGGTCGTAAGGCTAGAATGAAAGACAGAACCAGAAAGACCTGTTAATACATATATTTTCATCTGATCACAGAATATAACAGTCTGGGAATGCATTGAAAAAGTAAAAAATGGGGGTGAATCTGGAGGTATTTCCAATTGACTTTCACTAGATTTTCAGGACTGAATAATTTGTCAAAGCCTCTATTAATGTTGTAGAGATTGAACCATAGGCAAACATCCCTACCTTATCCTCTTTCGCAACAGGAAACTGAGGAGCTCGAGGAACAATGACCAGCACAACGGTGATCACAGCAGCTACTGCAAAAGCAACAGCACCAATCCTTTTCTCGATTCTCAAGGATATCAAAAATATGAGTCCTGCAGTTATCCAGAGTATAAGAATGATGAAGAGGCCCAGACCCAGTCCAAAAATATGGCTTGTCATCCCCCTATCAAAACAGGATATTATGAAAGTTACTTCTGATCATATTGATTTGAAGCATACTATATACCCATTGAGATTAGATAATGATTCTAAATGTGCACATCCTATTTATATAGGTGTATAAAGACATTCACGTAAGATAAAAGTGATGATATTGAAAGCTAAATTTAGAATGAAGAATGATAAGTGCAGGAATCTAAATAAGTAGAGGATTTTCCAAACTGTTCCACTGCACAAAAAATATATATATTGATTAGGTGCATTATTGCATGTGAAGATCACTTGGAGAATACTTACCTATGATTAAATTATTAAGGATTCACAATTGGCGGATCATCAGAGAAACTTTTATCTAACCTCCAGCCAAATCTCATCATAAATAAAAAACTGTCTCGTACACACACTGTGTGATGACATCATAATACGCCGTATGTACGGTTTTCACGGCGTAACTATGGGCACTTTCCGGCAGACTGACGTTTGCCATAGTAACCGATAGGGCTCACCGCGGTTACATGAGTTTGCATATGAAAGATTACGATGTGCCTGATCGTCGCCTGAACTAACTTTTTATGCGACCAAGAGTACATTTTATTAAAAATTCCAACGGGATCTTGAAAATACAAGTAAAAGTACTCGAATTAGCAAACAATCATATTTGTGTCATATATACACTTTATCCGCTGATTTTCGAGGGAGGTCGGCAAAAAATGTGTTTCTGCGATAGCTTATATATTATTATCTCCATGGATTTCATGTATCAAATATGCATTATACCCACCAAACAGTGAATGTTGCCTCAATGTTTCTGGAACGTCGCAATTGCACCCTCGGAACGTTCCGTAAATAGTCGCAAACCCCGTTGGTGGAACGTTTGAGCAACGTAAAATGTCTACGAGATGTCTGTTGTCTTAAAGTTTCCAGCATGTTTCTGGGACTTTTTAACGGCTTTTCAAAGGTTGCACAACAGTTTCCGAGATGTTTCTTAAGACTCAGAAAATTTTTTGTCAAATAAATAAATAAATAAATTGTTTTTAAAATTCTCTTTCTCGCAAGCTAATATCAGCTCCCATCCCAGTTCAATCCCATCGATAGCGCTCAATCAGCAATCAGGAACATGCGTCGTTAGATTGTGCTTGAATGCAACAAGAGCCAATTAACAACAATTTATAAAAAAACAATCCATTTGTTCATTTATATTCGCAACTGTCAGAAACGTGCTGAAAACGTCGAGACAACAGACATCTCGTAGACATTTTACGTTGCTCAAACGTTCCACCAACGGGGTTTCCGACTATTTACGGAACGTTCCAAGGTTGCAATTGCAACGTTTCAGAAACGTTGAGGCAATATTCACTGTTTGGTGGGTAGTGTAATTTTTTGTAAATTTCTAACAAGATAACAAAGTAAGGAAATGAACGCCCCACACAGCATGGAAATATTTCAAAGAACGATTCAGGGAAATATTTCATTGCAATCTCCCGGGAATCTTGCAGAGATATTGCAGGAGAAATTTCAAAATGTTCCGTGGCAATATTCCAGAGAAAGCTTCCCGGAAGCTCCCGTAAATATTTCAAAGAATCTTACACTCAATCTTTCAGTAACCTTGCACTGAAATATTTCTGAAAGATTCACAAAAGCTTTTTGAAAGATTCCTTGAAACAATTCACTGAAATATTTCTGAAAGATTATCGAAAGCTTTCTGAAAGATGTAAGTGCAATATTTTGGGGAGAAGTTTTGGAGGAGTTACGAAAGCCTCTTGTGAGGTTTCACTGCTATGAGGAGAATCTCCTGGAAATGTTTCACCGATATTGAGTATAATATTTCATCAGGACGAGGCCCCAAAATTTTCTGGAGGGTTTGCTAGCTTCTACGGAGGGCTACATTTTGAGACCAGTTCCAAATAACATCGTACTTGCAGTTCTTTTAGGTTGGGAAATCTTCAAAAATTCTATGATGGATCTTCAAAACTCACCGCGTTCTGATACTCTATATGGAGCACTTTGTGGTCGTGAGTTATCCTTCTAACTCACGATATGAAACGTACCGCTTTGGATTGAGCTTGGAAAATCAATTTAATTCTGTATACAAGTTGAACATTTGGTATCGTCGATTTTGAAGGACGGTGGGGAACTAAATAAATTCCCAAAATTTCATGATGGAAATTTTATTGCAACGTTTCGTCCACAAATGTTCAACTTGTATATTAACCATCAAGGACGAAAAAATCTACCAAAATCACAATTTAATTCTGGTTTCCATTGAATCAATAGATTTCGGGAACATTTTAAGGAATTCCTCTACGAGTAACCTCTCTGCCACTCAATTGCACCTAATGAAATTGAAAAATTTCTGAATACCTTCTAAAAGGTTCCAAAAATATTTCTAGGAATCATTTCACCGATAATCTTTCAGAAACGTTCCATTGAAATATTGTTGAAATCTTTACGAAAGCTTTCTGGAAGATTTCAATGCAATATTCTTAGGAATAATTTCCGCGAAATTTTTGTACGATATCGAGATCAATGAAATATTTCAAAATGTTCCGTGGCATTATTTCAGAGAAAGCTTTCCGGAAGCTCCCGTAAATATTTCAAAGAATCTTACACGCAATCTTTCGGAAACCTTGCACTGAAATATTTCTGAAAGATTCACGAAAGCTCTCTGGAAGATTTCTTGGAACAATTCACTGAAATATCTCTGGAAGATTTACAAGCCTCCGCTGTGATATAGGCTCATTGAATTCCTAACTTGTTCGAATCTCTTTTAAATTTAGGCTAATCACGAGTCGTCGCATATAAATAGAGCCATCATAATAATAGGTTTGTGGAAGCTCTCTGACTGATTCTGTACATATTTCTTGGGAACATTCCACAGGTAATCTCTCAGGAATCTTGCACTGACCCACCAAACAGTGAATGTTGCCTCAACGTTTCTGGAACGTCGCAATTGCACCCTCGGAACGTTCCGTAAATAGTCGGAAACCCCGTTGATGAAACGTTTAAGCAACGTAAAATGTCTACGAGATGTCTGTTGTCTCAACGTTTCCAGCACGTTTCTGGACGTTGTGAATATGAATAAATAAATGAATTGTTTTTTTATAAATTGTTGTTAATTGACGCTTGTTGCATTTAAGCACTATCTCACCGTCTTTCTTGTACTAAGTGGATATGTTCCTGATTGAGCGCTATCGATGGGATTGAACGGGGATGGAGCTGATAGATTGCGAGACACAAACTTTTAGAAACAATTTATTTGTTTATTCAACAAAAAATTTTCTAAGTCTTGGTTGCACAAGAATCATCTCGGAAACGTTTGTGCAACGTTTGAAAAACCGTTGAAACGTCCCAGAAACGTGCTGGAAACGTTGAGACAACAGACATCTCGTAGACATTTTACGTTGCTTAAACGTTCCAGCAACGGGGTTTCCGACTATTTACGGAACGTTCCGAGGGTGCAATTGCGACGTTCCAGAAACGTTGAGGCAACATTCACTGTTTGGTGGGGAGATATTGTTGATAGATTCTCGTAAGCTCCCTAAAATCTTTCAGAGCAAAACTATGTGACGGGGTACTTCATATTAATACCGAAAACCGTTACAACCGAGCTAAGAACATATTATACTGTTAAAGTAATGCGAGGAGTAATTCTTAACGACTTGAATCTGTGGGATATGACACATAAATATTGCGGTGGAATATTCTGGGCATTTTTCAGTAACATTGCAGTGAAAGATTGTAGGAATCTTCCAGGAATATTTCATTGGAAGATTCTGTTCCCGATAGATGTGGCATAACACACTTTAGTTCTCAAATTTCGTTCTCATAAATTATATGGTTTTTGGGAAACTATCTATCAGGAAATTTGATGGTAGTACCAAATGATCTGTCATGTGTGAGAACATACCCAGGACCAGCTATGCATAATGGTCTGTAAATGATACGTGAGGATTACTTAAAGATGCGTGCAGGCTTTCTCGCAAGCGTTCACAACAGACGCTGGTTAGTATATAAGACAGGAGGACGGCTTATTGGTTAGGTGTCGCGTACATCGAAGAGTTCATAAAACCTGGATGAATTTAACGTGAAGCTTTGGATTCAACGTCACAATGGAGTTGAAGTACGCGTCAGAATGATGAAGTCATGCATTAGAATGATTGAGAAACTTATCAAGCAAAATATGGATTCCACAAACAGAACATTAACGCATATATTTTCGTGAGATTTCATGAAATCTTGCAGGTGTGACGTGGGGTGTCGGCGACCAGTGAAATGACTCGTGGAAATGATGTAAAATATAGATATATATTGAATGGAAGAATGACTTATACACAATCTGCGTGTTTTGAGATAGAGTGATGATGGGTACTCCCGAAATGGGAGTCCCCGAGCGGTCTCATGCGGCGCGCGCGAGTCGTGGCTTATATGCCCTGGACTCGTCGCGTGTCGCACAGTGTAAAAGTGCAAAGGTCAGCAAAACGTGATCGCGCGATGCATTCCTCGCGGTATGCATCGAGCGATCGGTCTTGCAGAACCGACGACAGAGTGATTGACCAACAAGGGCAATCACCTATGGCGTCACACGTGTGAGGCCGGGATCTTGTCGTCCTCGACAAGCCCTTCGTGTTCTGTGTGAATGTATGATGTTTTACATAAGATTTTACATAGGTTTATCATAGGTCTTTCATAGTTTCTTCCAGTTCTTGTCAACATGTCATATCGTTATTACTCTCGCATTCGTTATCGTTTTCTGGTCCATTTCAATAGTTTCAAGTTTCAAGTGCTTCAATTGACCTCAGTTCTTTGTGCTTTTTTCCCACTATGTTTTCCTTCAAACCCTGTAAAATCCTGGAACAAAGTAATTTTGATTTTGCTCTGTATGATATTTCTAAAATTTTACAGCATCTTTTCAATCTCCCGACAGTATTTTCGTGTGATATTCTAACCATATATTCAACCGATATCTCTCGATCTTATATCAATATCTCAAAGACTCTTATGATGTTTCTTAATGATTTTCACAATATTTTTCGAAGCCTTATTACAATATTCTCTCAATGTTTTCAACAATCTTCCACGGACAATTTCCAATATCTTTCTGCGACATTTTACAATATTTTCACGAATACTTATCAATACTACTACGATATTTCACAATATTTTGGACGATACTCAACCAATGCTTCTGTCTTATTTCTACAATATTTTGATAGTATTTTCATCAGAGTTGATCCAAAATTTCTGTAATATCCTTATCATTATACATCCCATATTCCTTATATACTTTAAGTAATCAATACAAGATCCTCACGGTATTTACTCAATATTTCTACAGTATATTACCTTACCTTCGTCAATATCTAATACCGATCTCTGGCAACTTTGTGGATTGAAAAAAAAGATTGAATGATGGTCAGAATTTTTGGACTCTCGTGGTGTGAAATTGGTCATTTGAAAATTTTCGCGGGCTCACGTGGACTCTTGACTAATATCCTCTTGAAAAATTTGTGTCATTTGAAAATTTTCGCGGACTCACGTGTGAGGGCCGGGAAAATTTTCACTTACATTTTCGTATATTCATCAGTGCTAGTATTCATTTAATTTCCACGTGGCTTACGTATTGCCAATTTTGTAATAATGCAGATTAACCGAAGATGGAATTTCATCGACCTTATATATTTCATACATAACTTAACGCTAGTATTCATAAAATTTTCACGTGACTCACGTGTGAGGACCGGGAAAATTTTATGATATTTTCAACATGGATTACCCTTATGTTCCACTCATTCTCTAACTGTATGAGACATTTTGACTATCTCGCGTCGCTCCCTTGCAATTTAGAGGAGAGGTGGGAGTTCCCTCTCTAGAATAAGGTATCCAGGGTGGCTTTTCGCGAGGCGGCCTGGCTTTCAATACTAAACTAAAGTTTTTGCTTTTCGAGATGTACTCTGCGGATAATTGTGCTCCAAACTTGTACACTCGGACATTGACCGTCTCTACTCCGGGGTTATTTAACACACTTGACTCTTTGAAATCTCTATCGACCGTTTTCCATGAAACAATTTTGCCTGTTATTTTTCTCACTATTCCCTGCCTAACTCGTTCTTTGCGCGCGTTGCTTGCATGAATTATGATGCCAAGTTTCGAATGTATGCGCGGTGCTGAATCGCAGATTTCAGGTTGCGGTATCTGTAACGCGATTCCTCGGCTCGGGGTGATGACCTTGCTGCAAGTAGCTATTCCGTATGACTCTTCGGATTTCAAGCAAATATGGGTTACCGACTCTGATCTATCTACTTCAATATTCTCTGTGTGAAAATTCAAGCTTCTTGATTCTAATTCGTGAGTCTTGGTGTTTTCTACAGACGACTCGAAGGATTTGTTAATTTCCTCACGTGGAATAGTACCGGTTACTTCAACTTGATCAAAACCTAAAGGTTCACCATCTCTAACATTGAGAATCTGAGATTTGAGCTTTTGAACTGTCTCTCTCGATTCATTCTCAAATTTCAACCTTGCATCTTTAAGATGATTAGTTGTCGTATCGATAACATTTTTAAATCGTTGCCCAAGTCCTCTACAAAAATTCCGAGCTACGCGCACCTTTTCTGTGATATTGAAGAATTCAATCCCGTTTCCTTCGGATTTCTCGGATGATCGAACTTGTCGTATTTGTGTGCATTGCGGTTGAGGATTCGTTTGGTTCTGTGGTGGATTTGTACGAGGGACAGGTGGGAACGGATGCACGTGATGGTTGTAAAGTTCCGGGATCGGATCCTGAGGTTCTTGTGGACTCAACTGGAACTGATATTTTTCCTGAACGATTTTGATGGCTAAATTTAAACTTTGGGGGATGTCATATATTTCATCATCCTCCTCAAGATAACGATTAGCTAGCCGTGTGAGTTCCACACACATGAATTGTTCCAGTTCCTCTACCGATGCCTCGATCTCCGATACATCGCAACCTTGCCTTTGGAGTACATCTCGCCACACGTCTCGACAATATTCAAGTCTAGCGCAGTAGGCTTTGATGACATTTCTGAGCCAAATGACCCATTCCGGATCATTCGAATACTTGCGCATTTTTGATATAGTTTTCGTTCAAGTAATTCTCGTACAAACAATTATGATCCCAATTATCTCTCTTTGAATAAGTCCTCCAACGACTTTTCCGTGTTAATTCGTCTCGAGCTGAAATATCAGTGAAGTGATTTTACTGTGGCTGACCGTGGCCCAAAGTGACCCTCGGTAATATTCAGAGACAGCTTACCAACCGGTATGCGTGATTTTACTTTTATATCATTTGTATCTACATATGTCGTGGTACACGTCACCGATTTATTCTACTGGAATCCTCCTTCTAATCCTGGATTCTCCTCATCGACTGACTAATGTCCCGACCACTTAAAATGAACTCGTTATTCTCTCGAATACCACGGGTTAAGTGTCTCTTTCTCTTTCTGTCTTACTTTAACCTTCACAATTTTAGCTCAAGAGATTAGGAATATTTTCAATTATAACGTATCGAATCATAATTCGTGACCTAGATATCGGCGTTTCTCAATTCGTAAGCTTCAATATCGATTTTGAGATCAAAATTTGAGATATTACTTGAACTTATACATGGATTTTCCTACTTGACTGTTGACTGCGTGACTCGATGCGTTGTGTGTCCATCGTTGGTCCCGAAGCTGAAGGTGTGGATGAAGATAGCACGTTGTGGCGTAGATTCAGCTGTCGATGGCTCGTTCTTTCTATTTTGCTCCCTTTCTTTGTCGATGCTGCTGCTGGACGCTGCCTGATGTTGTTGGCTGGTTTGTGCTACCCGATGTTGCTGGGCAGGCTGGTTGGATCACTCCTCTCGAACGTCTGCAGCGGCGATGGTGGATAGCGCAGCTGCGATATCGTCTTCTTCACTCAACAAGTCTTTTCCGCGGTTTTTAATCGCGAAATTTGCACTAAGTCGTACACACCTAGCACCAATGTGACGTGGGGTGTCGGCGACCAGTGAAATGACTCGTGGAAATGATGTAAAATATAGATATATATTGAATGGAAGAATGACTTATACACAATCTGCGTGTTTTGAGATAGAGTGATGATGGGTACTCCCGAAATGGGAGTCCCCGAGCGGTCTCATGCGGCGCGCGCGAGTCGTGGCTTATATGCCCTGGACTCGTCGCGTGTCGCACAGTGTAAAAGTGCAAAGGTCAGCAAAACGTGATCGCGCGATGCATTCCTCGCGGTATGCATCGAGCGATCGGTCTTGCAGAACCGACGACAGAGTGATTGACCAACAAGGGCAATCACCTATGGCGTCACACAGGGACATTTCACTGAAATATTTCAATGAAATGTTTCTGAAAGCTTCCCGGAAATATTCCCGGCAATATTTCATGAAATCTTGCAGAAAGGTGTGTGAAGTGGGACATATCTTCATTGAGGGGAGCTTTCAGTGAAATCTTTCTGAAAGATTCCCGAGTTTCCCTGAAAGCTTGCAGGAAGATTTCTGAGAGATTCTCATGCTGTATGGGGCCTTTCAATATAACGACCATGTTTGGATTTTCTGTTGAAATTTATTTTTTTCTGCCATTAAATTCGAATCCATTTAGTATAATACAGTTTTGCCAAGATAACTTGCGAGGAACAGTTTCGCCAGAAAAATCTGGAGAACGCAAGCACGGTCTTCTAATATAGCCCTGAATTGGAGAGATCAAGTCCATCATTGATCAGACGCAACCACGAAACTTTTCAATTAAGTCGGAAACCCCCACGTGAGTTATTGTTCGGAGTCATAGGGGACTAACAAGGGGGACCCACGAAGTGCGGGTCACCAAAGCCCACCAGACTTTTTCCAGAGTCTTGTACGACCTGGAATATGAAGAATCCAGAGTAACTCCGTCAAATGGGCCTGCTGTTCGAAGTTACAGCCTATGACATTAGCATTGCCCATATAGGCCCATGTTAAAAAGTGATATATATATAGATATACTGGTAATGCTAACATTTTTACTTGTAGCTCTAAACAGGGAGCTCATTATTTGACCGAGTTACTCTGGATTCTGTTCATTTTAGGTGGTACGAGACCGTGAAAAAAGTTTGGTGAGATTTGATGACCCGCACTTCGTGGGTCCCCCTTGTAAGTCCACTTTTGAGACTGATTCCATTCTGTGGCTTCTCACAATTCAACCATGATGAATAGAAGTCATTCAGGTATCATTCTTCAAGTAGGAAAATATAATAGAGAAGATGGGAAAAATTGTCTGCAAAGGATAAATTCAAGTCCACCACAACGCGGGAAATTTTCAAGCTGATTTTTTACACGATTTAAAAGTGGACTTACAAGGGGGGGACCACGGGGTCTGGGTCACCAATCATCCCCAAAATTTTTTCACAGTTTTGTGTCACCTAGAAAATGAAGAACCCAGAGTAACTCCGTCAAATGAGCCTTCTGTCCAGAGCTACAAGCAAAAATGTTAGCGTTGTCAGTATATCTATATATATCACTTTTTAGCATGGGCCTATATTAGCAATGTTGATCTCAGTGGCTGTATCTTTGGACAGGAGACCCATTTGACGGAGTTACTCTGGATTCTTCATATTTTAGGTAATACAAAACTGTAAAAAAATCTTGGGGGAGATTGCCGACCCGGACCCCGTGGTCCCCTCTTGTTAGTCCATCATGACTTTGAACCACTCATGTGTAGCTATGCTTTTCAATTTGTAATACTTCAAAAATATCATAATCCATCACTTTGCGAGTCGAAATTAAACCCTCAGCTCGCGCACAACTTCGATCGTCTTCGTTGCCGAGCCGTGGTAATATTTATCGAAATGTCAATTCTGTCCCCTCCGCAGCCTCTCAAACTTGAAATATCCTTGTCCGGCTTCAATTTTGAGATACTTAGATCTAGGCACTTCCTGTTTGGTCCCAAACTAGTGAAAATCAAATGTTACGAGCCACTGAAACTCGTCTGGGGTTAAAATAATTTTCTGACCCAAATCACTCCTCGTAACGATTTTGAGCTGGTATAACTTCTAAAGACACTTAAAAGGCGTCAGTAAAGTCAGTGAATGCGTGTGTCAGTGAGGGTCATGTCCTTAATTTTTCATAGCAGGTATAGAGTCTTGGTAAGAACCATTTTTCGGATCAGACAAAATCTTGGCTTATTATCTCCCAATCATCAGTCGAGCGCGAAATGAGAATGTTGGGCTTGTATACTTATGTTTGAAACTCAATATATACCATGACGATCTAAAGAATAACAAAAACCCAAGCCTGATGAGGTCCACGAATCTTTGTGGACGAAACGTCGTAATAAAAGTTCCATCGCGAAATTTTGGGAATTAATTTAATTCCCGACCGCCCTTCAAGATCGATAAAGCACCAACTTCAATATATATTTGATACGGTTCTGATTCCTACCCTGCTGAAAATAATTCCGTGGGACCCCATGGGACTTCGTGGGAGCTGGGCCTGCGGGGGAAATTTTCAATCTTGTTTTTTACGGAATTTGGTATTGGAGATGTGAAGCATACAAATTTTGACCATAATCGACCAAATTCAACCATTTTTGGGAGAGAAACTATCAAAATTTGTATTCTGCACGTCTTGGATGCCAAATTTCCCAAGTGTCAAGATTAAAAATCCCAGGGCCAGGTCCCACGATTTCCCATGGATGGGATCCCACGAGACCCCGCGGGATCCCGTGGGGTCCCACGGAATTATTTTCAGCAGGGTAGTTACTGGATGTTTTTATTCTCATAGTTCCAGACCAATATAAATGACGCAATTCGACTTTTAACGCAACGCCCGCGAAACTGTCACATTTGATCGACCGTTTATTTTGTAAGATGACAAATCAAATTAATGAAATTCGTGGGAATCATTTTAATTAAATGATGGGATAGATGATCTGTCGTTTTTAAGTCATTATTTCTGAAATAATAAGATGTATATCCATGAATCGTGTACCATTACATGCTTGTTCATTGCTGTAATTTATCCTGGTTTTTATATGGCACGCCTCACGTGATTTATGCAAAGAATTAATAGTTGATAATCATTTACATAGTGTACAATAATGACCACCTAGCATTTGCATCGCACTTCCTTATTTATTAAAACACTAAATTATGCATAGAATCTACTTCAATCTACTGGAATGTTTGTAGTTCATCGATGCTGAAGGAAAAATCTCAATAATCGAGTACTATGGTTGATTTGTCATTGATATTTTCACTTTATTCAGGATATCTCACAACTGACAAGGGGAGGACTATGAGGTAGCTCGACACATTGTTCATACGTGCTGCAAAGGGGTAGAACAGGTTTCAGAGCGATGGAATCAATTAACTTGCCGCACGCAGCTTTGGAAGTCATCTTGCAGGGCTGTACTAAAGTTGCACCCACTGTACCCAAGTTACTCAATTTGACGGTATTGATTTTTGACAATTCTGACTTTTTCCTCGTCATCAGCAAAACATCAAAACATCCCTTGATTATCTCTCCTTCAAAACAGCCTAGCCTCGCATCGGGAGTAATATACTATTCTCAAACAATTTCCCATGCATATTTCTGAAGAAAGTGCAAGAACCCAATTTGTATCAAATTTTAATAGGATTGCTTGTGTTTTTTGTAAAATCGGGATGTTTCAACTCCCGGATGTGCAGAAGAGGCGTTGTTCAACTCATTTTGTAGCTATTGATTTCAAGCCTTATTTCAGCTTTTTGGCTTTAGTTGCTGTATATTATATCGATGCATTAGAAAGCTCGGGGGGGGGGGGCAAAGCAAGGGCGCTTTCCGTTGAACACGAAAAGAATCTTTTTGTAAACCTGCGATAAGTTTAATCCATTCCGTTACTTCTCAATGTTTTTAACTCAGTTTTGATCGACTGGGCGTAAAGCATCAGTGCCTCACGTCCAGCAATTTTATCTATCTTTACACCCACTTTACCCAAAAGTACCTATAGGTACTTTTGCTGAGTTGAGATAGAAAAATCAGAATGGTCACATCAGAATCGATAACGTGATGCATTCTTTTGAGACAAATCTGGGTTCTATGTACATATCAATCATCAAATTGATGTGGTAAGATTAGACGTGAAAGAATTTATCCTCATTAGATATTGAATCGTGTACCCTCATTAAAAGACCAGCAATTAAATATGATAAACTGGTTCACCAATGAGGCACTGTGGCACATAAAAGAAACATCGCAACGAAGACTCTTCTTAGTTAGTATCTCTTATTACCAGAAGAAGAATTTATCCCGTTGCGAACTTAACTCAAAATGAAACTCTTCATATTGTCATTATTGATTTTTGTTCTCTTTTTGAACGTTTCGTATGCTCAGCTATATCAACCAGTGGGTAAGTCGTTTGATGTAAAGTATGAGTTTTTCCACCTAAATGAACTAGATTCAAGTCCAAAAATATTGTAGATGCATTTCAGAGATCAATTTGTTATATCTCTTAAACATTTATCTACATGCCAGAGATTTGAAGATTTGAAGACTGAGAATTGAGAAGGATAAATAAAGTCGTTTGAGAGATGTCATCAACAAATAATCCATTCAAAACATGGTTGTTTCCAAAAAATTTTTGGGATAAGTTCGGGATTTTGTACCCTGTTAAATAGCTCTTTTTCGACTTGAAACGCCAAAAAAACGATTCTACCTACTTCGTAATGAAGTATGGATCGAATTTTCAAGGGTTGATACATATTAGGCTTGGATAAACCAATTCTCAATCTCCACTGCTCTTGACTGGATTCCGTTTTGATTTTTTTTGCCAGATTACGATTTTGTCGATGAAACGAATGTTTTTCAAAAGGAGTCTTCACTTGCTTAATAGGGTTCAACAAAAATTCCTCGATCATTCTACGTTGATACATAGTCATATTTGACCACTAAAATTAGAAAAATACGAGGAAAAATCCACAGTCGAATGATTTTTCTATTTAATTTCTAATTTGATATTTCACACAAGTTCATGCGGCATTATGAAAACATTCACATTACCCTTGCATTACAAAGTTTTCAGTTGTTATCTATGCGTGCGATTCAGTAAATCATAATAGTTTAATGTAAGATGTCGTTAAATTACTTTTTCAGCAAAATACGTGCCAGTGGTATCGCCTTACGCATATGGTAAGGTGCTTTACGCACCCAAACCTTATTATCCTCCTCCTGTATATGTAGCAAAACCTTATGGAGCAATTTATCCAGGTACTATGTTTATTTAAATACACCAACAATTATTTGTATTAGGATACGTTCCTTAAAAATGATGCTGTATCGAATGATTCTGCATATTAGAATTTCAAAAATCATTTCGTAAACTATTAATTTTTACAGCTCCTTACGTCGGAAAATAGTTTTGAATCTGAAATCAACGAATCCAAGAATCCTGTCCTCAGGTTATGATAAAACGAAGAAATTGGGACACATCCATAAATTACCTCGTAAATCGAATCGTATCTAATTTTTTGAGTAACTATAAAGATTTTTATTAATAAATGAAAAGATAGCAATTATCATTATTTATTTAATTATATATATAATATTTAAAATTCATGGATAAGTGAGTGTTGAAAGTGTTTGTGGTTAAATAAGAGAATATACCTATTGAATTAAATTGATTATTATTCCTCAACCTTAACGGTAATTACCAAAAACATCCAAACGGTCTTTGAGAGTGAAACATCATGGACTACTGGTCCCAATTATTGTGGCAATAGATAGTTGAGAATTGTTGGACTCTAATAATCATTTTGGAGCAAAGATTTGACATGAAGTTGGAAATTTTATGCACGAGAAATCTATGAATCTATATATTAAAAATCAACTTTGATTTCTTGAGAATATTTGTCCGATTACAAGTACAAATGATCATGTTGGAATTCAGGGAGGAATGGGGTCTCGATAGCATATCAACCTTGCGGGTCCTGGATCTTGACGAAACTTTGGGAATTTTCTTGTTTTGGTAAGAAATGAAGGTACCCAGAAGGGTTTCGTCCAATGGGCCTCCTATCCTGAGATACAGTCACGGAGGTTTGCATTGTCAGTATATCTATATATGTGCCATTTTAACATGGGCCTATATGGACAATGCTAATTTCCATAGCTGTATCTCAGAATAGGAGGTCCGTGGGATGGATAAACCCTCGGAGATTCTTTTATTTCTCACCAAACAAGAAGATCCCCAAAGTTTCGTCAAAATCCAGGGCGCACATGTTTCCCTTGTAAGTTCTTCGAAATTCCTGTCCTCAACAAAATCAGAGCTTACCGAGGCTCTCTGTTCATTTGGTTCATATAACTCCGATCT
Organism: Eretmocerus hayati; assembly: GCA_029851415.1. NCBI lineage: Eukaryota > Metazoa > Arthropoda > Insecta > Hymenoptera > Aphelinidae > Eretmocerus > Eretmocerus hayati. The sequence continues at coordinate 54,318,532 of CM056741.1, read as the reverse complement.
CGCAGTGAAAAAAATTAAACATCTCGAAGAAAAGGGTGGAGAAGAGAAATGCGTTTGAAATGTTTGTGAAATAGTAAATATAAAGTTATCTTTGTACAGTTGCAAGAATGAGTATCATCTTTATATTTTCTGATAGCATATTTTCTGGGAGCTAACCTATTGGAATATCTCTGTAATGAGAGCTCGCTCCTCAATCATTTCTCTGAATAGATTTACCCTGAGTTTTTTAAATAGAATTTCTACATCACTTCTTAACTAAGTAGCTTGAGATCGATCAATTTCTGTTTTAGTTGCAATCGAGATTTCAAAGAGTAACCATAAGTGACAGCTCAATCAAAAGTGTTCTTTGTGTACTTACGTTAAATTGAAAGACTGAATATTATTGACTGCAGATGATTAATAGTTACAAGAACATAATAGATATTCATCGCTTTCTCAACTACCAAAGATATAAGCACACTGATGAACTTAATATCAGCTCTACATCATCATAATAATCTAAAATCGGTTTTTATGCAGTCATAGGAGTTATATTATGAATTTCCGAATGGGCCGCAATCAATTATAAAGTGGCTTACTTTAAAACTCACCAAAAGAAGTGGGAAGGAATTGAGAAGTTTTGTTATAAGATTTTACAAAGGCCAAAACATTTGATCGGTCGATTTCTGACAAAGATCACTTCTTTGAGTAATAATGAGTTAGTTGGAGTCAAGTATCAGTGATAGATTGAATGAATATGTTTGATGACTGCAAACGGATTGATGCAGAATAAAAATAGTTAGGGGTTACGGTAAACTAAGATAAATTTGGAACAAACAGTGACCCTGCAGCAACCCTGAAAAATGACTTGTAAGGCGATGCTATGCCTAGATAATTAGATCGAGGTTCCAACAATAACTTTATTCTTTCTCTGTTATTGGAACTTACGCGTATGAACGATGGTTTTTGCTCACAAGAGTAGCGATTCTCTCAGCTCTTTCAGCATCAATTAGAAATCAATTTCATGTAAATTCCATTCTATGGATGATATCAATAAATCTAACATATAAGAACGATTAGTCTCGAATACCATGAATGGGAAAAATTGGTTTCAGAACCTGAAAATGAATTCTGGACAGTAGAGTCGTTGACCGTTTCACACCCAAGTTCTCGATTGTGTTTCAAAGTTGCCCTAGTTGATGACGTCGATAGTTTCAGAAAATGTGCGAATCAATTATTTTGTTGATAATAGTTCAGAACATGATGAAGCCATATGAACGGATCAAGCTATGTACTCGAAACTGCTGATCATCAAATTGCAAACCAAGATCGTAACAAAAAATTGTTACTCAACTTATCTTACCTGCTTGTTACCTCATGACGAATAGTAGCAATAATCTAGTTTCGATTTTCATTCCAGTAGAACATAAAAGAGAGTCGAAGCTGAAAATTTTCCTGAGTCGATAGTCGCAATCATAAGAATCTCACAGTGAAGTCTGATACAAATTAAGAATGAAAAAGTTCACATATCTTCTAGTTTTCTTGATGTTTTTTCTTAACATCTGTAATGCTCAATCTGGTTCAGTTAAGAATATCCGATATACACAAAGACATTCTTTTAAAAGGAAAGGGCAACCCTAAATTTGAAATTTGGACTAAAAAATCGGGTATTCGATCTAAAAATGATTGGCGAGAACGAAGGCGTATAGTCAGTTTTTTGAAAAAAAAATTTTTGGACCATTTTTATTTTCTGGGTCGTGCACCCTTCGTCAGATCGTACCCAGAATGAAATTTCAAACCGCTTCGTCGAGTTATGTAAGACTAGTTCAATTTTTTCGATTCTAAATTCTAAATTTTCTCGCTAATATGCTCCAGAATTCAAAAAATATAGATTCTTTCAGAAAACCACCAGAATACGTATTTGTTTAGATTACATCGAAATCGTGGAAAAAAGTGAAGTTGAAAATTGTTTTCAAAAAATTAAACACATAATTAATTATTTTTTTTATCCGAATGAGAAAGTATTTTTGTGATTTTTCCAAATATTCGATATTCTTCGAATCCTAGAAAATCCAGAATTTTATACAGAAAGAATGGAGCCAATCATACATAACTTGACCAATCAGTCTTAAATTTTTTTTGGGGGGATAGTTTTCATACAAAATGTCATCTTGGTTTAGCGTTCCGGGAAAGGACGTACGACCATAGAATACAAATGATCAAAAAAATTTTTCGGAAAAGTGACTTCACCGTCGTCCTAGCCATCGATTTTAGAAAATAATACTTGCAAAAAAGAATCTGCAGCCCCCCACGACTTTGTGGCCAGACTTGAAAATAAAAGTTGCCCTTCGCTCAACGAATGAGTCATGACTTTGAGATCGATTATGTCTCTCATTCGCTCACCTCAATGGTGACGGATAAGTAAGAACTCATAATTTCTGTTGATTCTAGGAAGACATCAAAGTTTCCAATTAGAAGACAACAAAACAGAAAGAAATGAAAATGCATCTTACAGAGTCATAGCTTACCACCATGGTCGCGTGCATACCCATCGGAATTACAGAGCCACGGGAGCAGGAGACGAAGTTAAACTATCTACATTGAATTGAAGATATTTTCATGTGATCATCGTTTCTCTCATCTACTTAGCACTGATTATTTATTACAATGATATCGTTATTTTGCATTACAAATATGCTGTCAGGATAGAATACTCGTCTTCCATCACATGTGTGCAATGAATTGCACCCCCCCCCCCCCCATCCCGTATTCTCTAGTGTTATGCAGTTGTATTCAAATAAATTTTCTAACATAGTTCAATGAACAACATTTTGATGTAACGATCAAATGAAAGGTCTATTCTCATGCACGTAACTTATACAGAAGGATGAAGAACTCAATTTTGAGAATTCAATGATTATGTGTTCAGAGAATAAAGTGCTGAAGAATTTTCTCGAACTCGGCCTTTCGTTCACTATGATAGTCAATCTCATAGGTCACCAAAGCTTCATCCTTTTTTAAAATGAGATAAGACTTCCTTACTTCCGAGAAGATTAGTATGAATTTCGGTGGAATTTGTTCGTACACCATCAAACGTGATTGTAAAACAGTAATTACGCCTAGTGAGCTTGAAGCAACTACTTTGTATCCGGTTTTAACTATTTCACATCCGGGCTATTTATTTTTCGGTATGGCTACGTGGAATCAAACTATCGTAAGCGAATCCCCCCACAGAACTAGGGCTGCGATAGCGGTTTCGTTCGCGTACCAAACAAGGCATTCCAGAGTACCCCGGGGTCATTATTAGCGTGCGCGAATTCGAACGCTGTCACAAAGCTACATGTAATCGTGTGAGATACCGGAGGAAGCTACCGGGACTGGCGTATAGAAATCAATCTGTAAATAATTCGCGTACCACGATTCGCGTATCAGACTTGTTCAGTTGACATTCGCGTACGATAACCAATGGATGGGTATTCGCGTAAGTTGTTTTACCCCTGAATTTCTGAAGTCATACAAAGTAGCACTACGGTGAGTTCAAAGTAAATGAAGCTGAAATAATGTTGTTCGATACGAGAGTAGGGAGACTGGTTTTCGCATTTCGAGTCATTCTTTTCGTATCCGAGCCAACGGCGGGAGTTTCAAGTGTAAAACAGTCGCGGCTTGTAACACTACTACTGATCAAGGTAGGATTCTGAAGTTTCATGGTAACGATGCGTATACAATTTTGAACTTCATTAGATTTTTGAAAAATTTTCGAGCAAACGGATCTTCATCGAATATTTCGTGAATTTACACCGCTATCAAGCTGATTCTTCACTTTTACCCTGGCTCCTAGAATTTCCTTATCACGATCCCGAGAAATACACCAAAGTTAGTTTTTCTCAAACTTCTTACGAATCAACTAATTATGAGGTTGACTAGCTCAGAACTCTCACTTTCATCATCCCTTTCAAAAGCGTAAAATATTCTCACGATCATTTAAAAGCCGTATATCTCTATCTCTCAGGACCCTAATTTTAATAGCCACAATCTACTCACACATGCATTTACATTAAAAATTTGTAAGGCCCAAAGCAGGCCTCCCGAAGTGACTCAAGCTTTGCGATTTACAAATAATAATCTCAAACACATCGAACACGTTGAAAATTCACTACAACAACGAGGCTCTTTCAGTACGTACTCATAATACACGTATTGCTTCGTCGCGATTCAATTGGCGTGTACTTTATTATACATTGCTCGCATGCACGCCGCGCCGGTCGCGCGATAATCGGGATGCAATAATCGGGAAGCTGAGAAAAAAAGCTTCAAAGAGAGAGAGAAAGAGACAATGAGCGAGGCGCGGAGAGCGGCCGTGAACTACGATAAGTAGTAATACTTATCATTATACACTGTGCAGGTGCACTCGTCGCGGCTCTTATTTTGCCATAGGCTGACCTATGTGCAATGCTATAGAAGCACCCATATGTACACATCTTTGTACACGTATATTGCATCGTTAGCTCAATAGAGAGATGACCATTGATCGAGCGTGAAAGGCGCCGATACAAGAGCGTGATCCTGAGAATGCGAGGGATTGACTCTGAGAGGGGCAAAAGTACACTTATAAGTATACCTGATGCTATATGTATACGTGTACGCACTTGTTATTTCATCTCAAGTACTTGTTTAGTTCTGGCATTGCATGGGATTATTGAAAAGGAATTTCTTGATACATGTTTCATACACATATGTATAATGCAGCATGATTTAAGCTTAACTGGAACACTTTTGGTATCTCGAAAATATGGGCGAATATATGGTGGGGTTGTTTGAGGATTTTCTTGTACAAGTCATGCGTGCGAGGTTTTCTGTGTATTCGCGTAGATAATCTAAAGGAAAATTTTTGATATTTGGATGATAGATTTTTCAAGGAATTCTATGGTAGCCCTTGAGACTTTATTAGTTTTTAGAGCCTTATTGGAATTATCCCGCACTCAACTTATTTTGAATCAACTCATTCCAATTTCAACTGCTTCAAGGAGAACAATTCATAAATACACCATCCGGCCTAATTTAGAGAAATTCTTTATAATTTTTTCAAAATGGGACGAGTTTTTGAACAAGATGATCAAAAAATCTAATTCTACAACTTGAAATAGTACACTTCCATGCGAGAGTTGGAATTTTTGTTTTGCCCAATGAGTGCTGTCTTTCGGTCCAATTTGAATCGAAATCATCACCAAGATGCGAAAACCAAACCGCCTGAGAATTGAACGCAACAGTATGCAGAAGATGAAGGGACTGTACAAAAATATTCTATCCTCGTAAAGAAATCAGAATTTTGTCAGGCAAGGATCGAGAAGGAACCTCATGAATACGCCACGAGATGCTTTTTTTGCAACTTTGTGGCCATCCGAACATTGAAAAATTGCATAAACAATATTTTTTTTAGTAACCGATAGAGCTGCAAGTGGAGGATAAGACCGATTATATCAAATCAGTAGCCTCACCAAGATCCGAGAATGCATAGTTTTTGGAAAAGCTTGAGCTAAGAAAGAATTGTAGAGAAGTAGTTCCGCACGCACTCGTGACATTTTGATCAGTTTCTGTTCAAAGGTCACTCTGCATCCCATAATAGCTGCGGATCAAAATTCAGTTGAGCACGAAATTTAGACTCTATCTCAGATAGAAGATTGAGTATACTCTGAGCTTCTCGTGCATGACTGTGAAACGATCGTCTCCTCGTGTTTGCAATTTGTGAATGAAAAGGTAATGCCCCTTCTTAATTTCAGTGATCACGGTATCGCCTCAATAATCGTGGCTACGATATAAGATGCTTTACAGAAGGTATGCTATTTTGGCTTCTGATCATTACTTACCTCGTTTCCTTCGATTGCTGTCATATTTTATACAAACTCAAGAGCCTCAATCATTCGTTATGACGGTATTTAATATGGAAGAAAAGCGAATGTGAGAGTTTGTCTTGAGGAGTTGACGTATCAGAACGTGCTGAGAATCAAAAATGCTTGGTAAACGAAGAACAAAAGTGTGTAGTCTATATCTAGTTCAGGAGAAATGATTTCCTGAAGAAAGGGCGCAAACTCAAAGAAGGGAGATTATTTGACCAACATTAATTTTTTTTTTAATGAGGTTCACGATTTGCACCCTTTGCACTGCTCCGAAACCGAGATGGGAATAGATTCCAGCAATCCTAATGATAGTCTAGTTTGACTTTAACAATTTACATCGATATTCACATTTTTGATTTAGCTCATCTTGAGGATATCTTGGATATTCATCACTTCAAATTGCAAAAGTTATAAATGCCTAGCAAAAATTTGTTCGTCTAGAACCCGCACATTAGTTTGCACATCGGTTGTAAGGGTGGTTAAGTATAATAGGAATCTGTTTGGGTTATGAATAGGTGGAGTGGCGAGTGGGTATACGATTCGATAGGCTGGTGGATGGATGGGTCTGTGGTCGCATAAGTTGATGTGTCGGTAGGAGGGTGAGTTGATGTTGGACGGATGGGTTGAGAGGTGAGTGGGTAGATGAGGTTGTATGTTCAGTTGGTAGATAGGTGGATGAACGGATGTGTCCGATAGGTGGGTGGATGGATGGGCAGCTGGATGAGTGGATGAGTGAATAGGGTGTTGCAAAGCCGGGCGGTGGTATAACGGGTGGGTGGGAGGGCGAGTAAGTGGGTGGCTCAACGGGTATGGGGGAGATAGTGGTGGGTAGGTAGCTTGACGGGTGGGTGGTTCGACGCATTGATGTATTACCGCTTCGCCCTGCGATACGCAGCCACAACTCTAGAGTGAGCCTGAAAATTTCTTAGCGCCTTGGAAACGCGCGCCGTGTCACTGCTGCTTCTTCATATAGTTTAGAATGTTGATGTTTCCAGAAAAAAACAGAGGAAATAACAGAGTAAGTGGAGAGGTGGGTGGATAGACCAATGGGACGGTAGGTGGGTGAAGAGGTCACAGGTGGATGAGTAGATAGGTCGGTGCACGGATAGACGGGTTGATCGGTGGGTAGGTGGGCGGGAGAGTGCAGGGGTGGGCAAGTAAGTAGGTGGCTGAACAGGCTGTTGAGTGGATAAGTGAATATGCGTGATGGATATGTGATGGGTGGGTAGCTTGACGGGTGGGTGGATCGGTTGGTGATAAGTATAGTCGGTAGGTGGGTGGATTGGTGAGAGCATGGATGGGCGGGGGAGGGGGCGGATAGAGTAGTGCGTGAGTGGGTGGTCGGGCGGGGGAGAGGGGAGTAAGTGGGTGGCCGAGTGGGGTAGTGCGCAGATAGATGAAGATGCGTGGTTGGATGAGTGGTGGGTGGGTGGATCGATGAGTAGTTGGTTGACGGAGCGACGAATGGGAGAAAGGTGGGTGAATGAACGGATGTGTCGATAGGGGGTGAATGGGTAGGCAGGTAGATGAGTGGATATGTCGGTGCGCGGATAGTTGTTGGGTGGGTAGGCGGTCGAGAGGGTGATGGAATAAGTTTTGATGAGTGGTGGGTAGATGTGTTAATAAGTGGAGGAGAGGGGGATGGGGAGACAGAGCGGTGGGTACGATAGGTGGGTTGATAGACGGATGCGTCGGTAGGTAGGTGGATGGACAGATGTCTCGGTAGCAGGGTGAATGGGTGGGCTGATGGTTGTGTGGATAGGTTAGTGCGTATATGGATAATCGCATCGGTTAGAAAAGTAGTGGGTGAGTAGGTGGTCGGGAAAGTGAAGAGGGGACAAGTAAGCGGGTCGCTGGGCGGGGTGATGGATGGATAGGTAGTGAGGGTCCGTAGTTGGACAGGTGGTGAGTGGGAGGCTTGACGGGTGAGTGGACTAGTTGTCAGTGGGTACACGTGTTGTGGGGGAGAGGTGGGTGAGTAGATGGGACCGTAAAGACAGTCGACAGTTCGGTCGATGGACGGATGTGTTGTTAGTGGGCAGGTGGATGGGTCAGTAGAACGGTGCGTGGATGGGCAGTTGTATTGGTTGGACGGGTTGGTGGGTGGGTAGGAGGTCGAAAGAGTGGAAGGGTGGGCAAATTAATAGGTGGGTGGACGAGGTGTTGGGTTATTCGCCTGTCCGATGAGAGATCATGGTAGTATAGGTGATGGGTGGGTGAGTAAGTTGCTTGACGCGAAGGTGATGAGTAGTCGTGTGGGTAAGTGGAGCCTGGAATGGGTGGATGGACGGATGTGTTGGTAAGGTGGGTGGACTGGTAGGCAGGTGCAAGAGTGCATAGGTCGTCGCGTGGATTCACGGGTTGGTGGGTGGGTAGCTGGTCGATCGGGAGGGTGGACGGATGGGCAGGTAAGTTAGTGTTTGGACGAGGTGTTGGGTGAATAGGAGAGGTTGCGAGGTTAGATAGGAGGTGACAGAGTGATGGGTACGTGTATTGATGAGTAGGGGAGAGGTGGAAGGATAGATGGACCGATGAGTATAGTTTGTAGGTGGGTGGAGGAAGGATGTGCTGGTAGGCGGGTGGATGGGTAGGCAGGTAGATGAGTGGATAGGTCGGTGCATGGATGGGTGGTTTTACTGGTTGGAAAGGTTGGTGGGTTGGTAGGTGGTTCGGGGCTAGTGGAGGGATGGGCAGTAAGTGGCTAGTTGGTCGGGGTGTTGAGCAGATAGATGAGCCCAGTGAACACCAAGTCAACTGAGACGACTTCGCGATATGGAGAGGCAACCCCCGCTAGTCAAGATCGATTGATGTCAGAATTCTTGACGTTCTCGATAAATCAGTTTCCCCAAAGATGAAAAACTCGAAATTTTTGCTATCTTCTTAGGCAATTGGTGCCTAGGAACTCGCTGTATTATCATCGAATCGTCACGCGTGTAGTTGATTTAAATTAGTCTTTAATATCAAACTCCAATTTGAAGGTATATTTAGTAATGAAAGCTGTTCTATCGTACAGTGTTCATGGATGAAATGTTACGATACTTCAAATGTTGTTATCAAGTCACCGTCGTCCTTCAGTTCTCAATACCAACACGATTGAGACTACTTGGAATATTTGTTCCAATGATCACTTTTCTCTGAAAAAAGTGTTGCGAGTTTGGAATGCATGATTCCGAATTATTTGTAACTCTAGAGTATCGATTATAAAGGTCTTGTCATCGCTTGTCGTTGAAATGGTTTCGGGAATCCGGAATGATGTATCGTTTTTGTACAATAGGATGTACACCATGTCGAAATTGAATAAAATTCATTGAAAATTGCAAATATTTACTGTATTATGAACAAACCAGTTGACCTTGAAAGTTGGCTCGACATTTGCGCATCAAATGACAAGGAGAGGGACTATTATTCTTAGTAAGGTGACATCGTTAGATGATTGAGGGAACTCAATTCCTCTGTAATCTGATATTACCACAATATCATCATTCCCAAGGAAACGTGTTTTTTTTTCGTTGGGGATGGAATCATCCATTTGTAAGTAGTCCTTTCATCGTGGAACGGTCAATTTTGGAGGCTCTTTATCATATCAGGTGGTCGTACGATTTGCGTTGTTGTTTAAGGTCTTTTTCGAAATAATGAATTAAGTACTGTTTTGAGTCTTGCGTGAATATTACAAATAAGTTTTGTAATATTCACGCAAGACCAAATCAAAAGTTTCATCTACATATCCTCAAGAATTCATACAACTCGAGCACAAGAAATCATCTCCAAAAATATTCAATTATCAGCAAATTGAAACGGTTGTCGTCTGTTCGTCTTCTTGCTCAGAAAGTCACGGAAGCTTTGGCATCGATATTGTGAGAAAGCCATGATTCATTCATCACCCTTAGAATGGTACAAAATGCAAATCTATCAACATGGACGATCTCTTCGCAAGATTGATTCCCTCTATGTAAGAATTCATCTCTCCTACACGAAATGAATCTCAATTTCGTCGAGTAATTCACAGAAGCGACAGAAGCTTAATTCTTATTGAGTTTATGCTGGGAGTTGGCCATCAGCCTCATCACGTACTATAAAGAAGATTATTCGTCACCGTTGGCGTAATCGTCCAAGTCTCTCTCTTTCTCTCAGTAAGAATCGAAATATATTACCTAAGCAACATCATCACCATAATAGACACGCGCACTGTACGGGTAACAGTAGTTGCATGGTTTCACGTAATGAAGAGACAGATCGAGTGGCTCATTCAATCTCGGGCCATTGACTCTTTCTATTATTATTGTATTACAGAGACGTTGTCGATTGAAATTAAGTACACATATGAGCACACATATGTATCTAGGTATATATGATGCGATGTTCGAGTTGACTGTTTTGCATCTACAGCTGTTGCGAAATAGTAGCATGAAATTTTGAGATTATGTCTGCGTTATGTGTTCTGATGATCTTGTGTAAATTGTATCGGTTATTTGCAGGACGTGAGTTGTATAGAGACTAAACTTTTGTTTAAATCTTGAGAGATAAAATTAGGTGTTATGAGGATGAAAAAACAATTTCATCACACATTTGATTTTGGATTTGAGTTGTTGGACGTAGGCTCAGACTTAGTTCATTAAGAGGCACATTCATAATCTATACAGATCCCGGAAATTTTCGGCGCGTTTTTGGGATACTGCTGTCTCAGATTTGGACTGCGATTCCTTACTTTTACATCACACAAGGTGTACATTGCCGAAGTTATGACACTCAATTTAATGCACAGGATAAGGATTTGTGGAGATCAATCAGTTCACATCTCATCCGGCACCAATATGAATTTTTTTGAGTGTCGATTCGGTGATTTCGGTGGTTTGGAGTTCACCTTAAGCTATAGACTGCGCAGAAAGGGGTTGAATATGGGAAAAAAATATACACTGATAAAAAATTGGTAGAATTTTCAACCAACATTTCAACCACACTGGTTGATTGAATTGGTTGAATTTTCATCCAAGCAATTATGACCTGTGATGGATGGATGGATGGATAATAGGTGGATGGATGGATGGATGATGGGTGGATGGGCGGATGGATGGATGGATAATAGGTGGATGGATGGATGGATGATGGGTGGATGGGCGGATGGATGGATAGATGGATAGATGGATGGATGGATGGGTGGGTGGATGGGAGGGATGGCTGGATGGGTCGGATGGATGGGATGGATGGGATGGATGGGTCGGATGGATGAATGGATGGATGATAGTTGGGTGAGTGGAGAAGAGGTATGAAAGGTGGATGGGTAATTGGATGGATGGTAGATGCATGATGGATGGATGGATGGATTGACCCATCACGCATTCATCCATCCATCCTCCCACCCACCATCCATTATTCGATCCATCCATCGACCCCATCCATCATCCATCCATCGATCCATAATCCATCAGTCCCCCCTTCCATCCACCTTTATCCACCCATAGGACCATCCAGCTCCGTGAAGTTGGCCCGCCACTTTGAGATGAATATACCAAAAAATCGAGCAAAAAATCCCAAATCCAGTGGTGCAACTCTTTTAATTTGAGTAATTTGAGTATTTGAGGAATTAATTTTCAAAGTCTGAAAAATTACCCCCCACCAAAACATAAGAAATGCTCATCACTCCTCGATTATGCACATTAGGGGAAGCCACGTAGGCTTAAATTGAAGCTCTAAATTTGAGTATTCAGATTCCAGCAACCAAACTCATCATCATTGTCGCAAAATTGTTTATACAGACAGGGAGAAGTCCCCATGTATACGGTATAGGCGGCCCCGACTGTGGCGGGAGGGGCAGCAAAGTGGGGAGTCCGCATACTTCCCATGTTGGCGCCTGGCCTATGCCTTATACATGGGGACTTTTCTCTGTCTGTTTGAACAATTTTGCGTCAATAATGATAAGTTTGGATGCTGGGATCGAAATACTCAAATTAAGAGCTTCAATTTAAGCCTATGTAACTTCCCCTAATGTGTATATTCGAGGAGTGATGAGCATTTCTTATGATATGGTGGGGGGTAATTTTTCAGACTTTGAAAATTAATTCCTCAAATACTCAAATTACTCAAATTAGAAGATTTATACCATTGGATAGAGGATTTTTTGCTTGATTTTTCGGTATATTTATCTCAAAGTGGCGGGCCAACTTCACGGAGCTGGACCATCCACCATATTCTACCCCCCCCCCCACGCGTAGGCAACCTGATATGCAGGAACCTCACGGACAGATTGTGATGATCCACCTTGGTTGAATATTCAACCAAACTGGTTGCATTTTTCATTCAACCAGCTGGTTAAAGTTTTCATTCAACCAGTCGTTGAATTTTGCGTTCAACCAGTGGTTGAATGAAAACTTCAGCCAGTTGGTTGAAGTTTTCCGGAAAATTTTTTTACAGTATATGTATTATCGTGATGAGGTATCTCAATTAAGTTGGGCGACTGTATTGTTTAGGACCTGTTGAAAAATTTTCATAATCATTGGAAAAATTCCGAAACTACAAGGCATTCTAAACAAAGGCTATTGATTGAAGATATGCAGTGGAGTCTATATGGAATTCAAGATTTTGACTTCCAACCACTTCTAGAGATAAATCCGGATAATAATGAACAAAATACTCAATAGAAGGTTGGAGCCACTTTATTCCCACGTAATTTTTTCTCTAAGTTTATGAATCTTATTATTCGATTGGTTACAAAGTATATTGCATTGATCAATTATGAACTGTCTAACATTGCATCATAATTCTAAAATATCTAAATACATAAATCTCGGCTCATAGTTGTTTCGAGGAAGCTTGCAGCTCAAACGAGATGAGTATGATAAAGTCGTTACAGTTTTGTCATTGTGCCTGAGGCAGCACATCGAACTTTGAATTTTATGTCTTTATAGAGTACTTAAGTTTATCTGCTCTACCTTTGAACTTACATAATATAGATTATAGTAAATTTGATGACACTACTTGATGCTAAACGATCTCGGATCTAGCTTGGTAAGCTTGCATTTACTTTCTATCGTCAACTATTCTATCTCATTCATCGCATAAAAATGAGTGACTGTCCGATGCGAGGTCCATTAACTTGTCAATAAGTACTGACCATATTAGATCATATTGGCATCATAGATTGGTCGTACGGTGCGAGAACAAACTTTTCTCCTTTTTTCAATGTTTAAAAAAAAATTTTTTGTTGTAGGCTTGGGGATCGTGAAAATTCGTACTCACAAAACTTAAAATTGTTGAACATGCATCTGAGATGAAGTGATTTTGAATAATTTTTGAGCCTACCGTTTCTTTCTGACATTTAAAAAAATTGTGAATCATGTTGAATGAAACTCATGCTCAAAGTGCAATCACCTATGTCGTCACGCTGGATAAAGTTTTGTGCATTTGATCGATTCCCTTATTCTTATTCTTGTTCTCGCCACACAACTCACAATGAGTGGTAGCCTTGTATTAATTCGTTTGCTGGGAGAATTTTGGAAAATTAAAAACCGATTCGAGAATTCAGTTTCAGAAAGAATTAGGGAAGATAGTCGTTTTGAAATTGAATTTCTCGATCAGAGGAGGTTTGTTCACCATATTTTCATAATGGCAGGTGAGAGAACTAATTTCTCCTTTTCTCAAACTTCAATCCCTAATTCAGTCAGCATTATATGCAATATACATTATTGCATTAGAGATAAATTAGATGAAATGATGTCCCGAGTGTAAGAGCGAAAATGCAAATAAAGTAGTTTGCTTTGTGTGTACCGTTGCGTGCCGAAGAAACAAAGAGTAATCGGCTTTTGATATAATTTACAATTATTTTTCATGATTGTAACATAGGAATGCTTTAGATGAGCTGAACGCAACCACAATTATCCCATTGACAAGACTTAATAGAATAACAAATTCATTTGCATAATACAGTCAAGTATTTTTGAGCGACTCGAATAATGAAATGATATTGCATCATATTAATTTCATTTTGAATTGTGTAGAAAATTAAGTCAACAATGAAATTATCGCTCTGCTTCACAAGTTGTCTCAGGATTCGGATAGTGGTTGCAGCAAAGTTGCTATCCGGTTATCTGGTCATCGATTTCATCAGATCAAGATTTTTATACTGCGATTGCATGATATAATTTTTCGGCGTTGATTGATACTAGTTGAGAGTAAATATGTGAAGAACATTGAATCCAAAGAAAGCATAGGGTCTCGTTCTCAGGCAAGTGTGCCTAATTTGATCGCACTAATTATGTTTTGCTCAGAATTTCGGACCGTCTCAACATTTTTCAACGTACCTCGACTCATTTTTAAGCATTTATTAAGACCTTTAAAATGAGGCGAGATGAATTTAGTATCCATATACTGATTGAGGCTGAGTTATCTCAATCATCGCAAAATGAGATTTAATCGTAATTTTTCCGAGAGGATGTACCTAATTTGCCTCCACGTGTATAAGAGGCCTATTCCCATCAGATTATATGGATTTATCGCGATAACTTTTCCGGAACGTGTAATGGCTTCCCATTTCGATTAGTGAGCTCCGAATCACTTTATTCAAAATTTCCTACACGTATTCTATCAAAAGACAGTTGGGAATAAATTCCCAGATCTATTCGTTTACTCCTCTTTTTTATTTTTAAAGATTGAGGGTCGAAATGTCAGTTCCGTGCACGATTCTCATTTTTCAAAGCAGTAGTCTTGTGCTTGCAAACTTGCTGTAGCGAGTCAAATAATTACGCTCGCATTTTTCCATCAAAGTATGGTATAGAACCAACTATTTCTCATAGGTTTCAAATCCGAAACGTGTGACGTGATCCCTAGCTACGTGATTTTAGGCGTGTTATGGGGGTTTTGGGTCAGTTCCGTGCATACCCTTTTAGCCCACTAAATAGTCACGTGCATATATTGTAGGAATTTTTTTTTGAAAGTATCATTACTGCATTGGCCGAAATCTACGAAATAAAAGCGCTACGTTGATTCCCGTGGCCTACAGAACCACAGAGAGGTGTGTTCGGAAGTGACCCGGTAAGCTATCGCGGTAATACCCTTATATGGTTTTTTTTTGTAGAATCGAGATATTTCTGCTCCAGCACGTCCAAATGACTCGTACTTTAGATCATTTTGTAGCTTTTTCACGCCCTTTCACAAGTGCACTATTTGTGATGGATGAATGTTCACGGGGTGGAGAACGAGCATAAATTAGGCACATTAGACATAGTGCATCAACATGTTCGCTTTGAAGGGGCCCCACCGGTGGGGCTCGCGATTTCTCATTTTCCAATCTTTGGTGACTCAGACTCGCTCGATAAATTCTCCCCAGGAGAACTATTGAGGTAAGTTACTTTACCAAGAGCGTTAACAATGAGCAAAAAAAAATTCAGCTCCATATGGGCGTTTCTACCCGATCGTGATGATTCATCAGTTCAAGACCGGAATGAAATCACGAAACAACAGAGTCGCAGTGAACGTGTTGCACTGTAAAAAATTGGTTGACTTTCCACCAAAATCGTCAACCAGTGGTTGGTTGTTGAAATCAACCAGCTGGTTGGAATTCAACCACTGGTTGACTTTGTCCCCACAGCGAATATATAAGGATGAATGCGGCGCCCTCGATATTGGTCGATGGTGGTCTCCGGTTGACCCTTTTGATTCGAAAAAACAAATTTCGTCATTTTTTTCACAAACAACGAGGGATAAACATTAGCCCCGGTCGCGTATGGACGACACAGCGGGTTGCCTGTCCTGCAGGAGTCGAATACACGTCGTAAGGCTGGAGGGATAGATAGATGGACGGATGGGGTGGAAGGGTAGATGGGATGGATGGATCGATGGATGGATGGAATTGAACGGAAAAGAATGGGACGGAACGGAACGGACCGGAACGGAGTGGAATTGAACGAAATGGAACGGAACAGAATGGGGTGGAACGGAACGGAATGGGATGGAATGGAACGGACCTGAATTGAACGGAGTGGAATTGAACGAAATGGAACGGAACAGAATGGGGTGGAACGGAACGGAATGGGATGGAACGGACCGGAATTGAACGAAGTGGAATTGAACGAAATGGAATGGAATGGACCGGAACGGACCGGAACGGGCCGGAACGGAATGGAATTGGAAAATATGGATGGAAGACATCCATACAATTCAATTCCATTCCGTTCCATATCATTTCGTTCCATTCCGTTCCGTTCCATTCCACTCCGTTCCATTCCATTCCGGTCCATTCCGTTCAATTCCACTCCGTTCCATTCCGTTCAATTCCACTCCGTTTCATTCCCTTCCATTCCGTTCAATGCCACTCCGTTCCATTCCGGTCCGTTCCATTCCATCCATCCATCCATCCATCGATCCATCCATCCCATCTACGGTCCCACCCCATCCATCCATCTATCCACCCTCCAGCCTTACGACGTGTATTCGACTCCTGGAGGTCAGGCAACCCGCTGTCGTGTCCATACGCGACCGGCGCTAATGTTTATCCCTCTTATTGTTTGTGAAAAAAATGACGAAACTTGTTTTTCGGAATCAAAAGTGTCAACCCGAGACCACCATCGACCAATATCGTGGGCGCCGCATTCATACTTATATATTCGTTGTAGGAAAAAAGTCAACCAGTGGTTGAGGGAAAAACTGCAACCACTGGTTGCAGTTTTTCCCACAAGTTTTTTACAGTGTGATTTTATTAGTATGAGGATAAAGTGGTCAAAGATTGAATTCTACGATTCTGAAAGAAGCATTTTAAAGTTGAGATAATCACAAATAAAAGAGCTTCAGCAAGTAACAGAACAGAAAAGTCAAAATTAGCAATATTTGTTCTGAGAGGCTCATTAGGGGAGAGGCGGGTCTGTTGGCCAGTGCGGGTCTAATGGCCACTTGAATTATTCAAAGAGTAATGACAATAAAAATCTGAAAAAAATTTTATACGGGAGATTTTGACACCGTCTATTTGCCTATCGCGCGAAAAAGTTGAAATTTATCATTGGATCTCGAAAAAACGCTATCGTATTTTGACCCCGATTTCACCAGATTTTGAGCATTTTTCATGGCTTAAAAAATCTATTAAATATCGTTTCTCAACTTCCATAAGTCAATTTATCAGAAAGTTTGAAGCTTTCGCTTTCGATCCATGTAATGGTGATTTGTATTTGAACAATATTAACAATAAATATTTTAGATCGAAAGGTGAGATGTCGGGTGGGGCATGATGGCCGGGCAGTCGGGTGGCGATGGCCATGAGAAATTTGCAGTCCGGCGCCAGCCGACGAGCAGACGACATAACCCCAGGCATTGTAGCGAAAATTGACATATTAGAAAACTTATGATCCGGCGCTTTTCTGGTGTTGATTCATGATTCATACAATCATTTTCGACGTTTTATAGTGAAATCATGCCAACTTATATGGAAAAATCACAATTTATAAACCTTCATTCCCATGGCCAACGCGCCCGACTCGACTGGCCATCATGCCCGAGTGGGGCATGATGGCCACTTCGAATGTTTAATTCATTTACTCGCAAATTGTTGCCTCAAAAAATTTTTTGATTGATGTATTGTATTCTTTAGAGTCTCTACTTTTAATCTATGCCATTGGTTTTGGTCAGAGAGTTTAAATGAAGGTTTGTGCAGCTTGAAAAGAAAGAGTGGCCGTCATACCCCACTCTCCCCTATAGCGATTTCGGATTAACCGAGACGAACAATTTTCTCATATTCTAAAGTAAAAAAGATGATGAACAACGCGCGGCAAGTTTTGTGAGTGCGTAATACACTTGAGATTTTGAGTGCGGGAGCAAATTAGGCACACTTACCTCATACGTATATAGATACAATGTACTCTATGATATCGGTCTAATCAAATCGTGTTGATATAACCATCAATACTTCATGCATTTTCAACTCGAGCAATGAGTGTTTCAAGCGGTTTCAAGACAATAATTAACACTCCAACTGAGAATCAGATCAATGAATGGATAGATATTTCAATGAGTAGTCGGTATAATGTGTCGGATCTCGCTCATTCGGATTCGGAAGAATAATGATTTTAAATGATAACATCAACTATATTGATCCTCGCAGACACATCATCAGCTTCCCACGCAATTCGTAAAGCAAAGCTAAAAACACCATCCGCAAAACGTGTATTGGCACATATACTATGTATAATGCAGATCGTTCCAACATTGTGTGCATAAATTGAATAGTAACGCCGTCACCGATGTACACAATGATTATGCTTAAGTGGATGGCAATAATGACAAGTTCATAGCTTCAAGTGAAAGTATATCGCCATTAATTTTGGAATATATCGCGGAAGAACGACGACGCGAGAGTCAAAATTTAACGAGCTACGTTCGTTGAATCGTTCATAAAATTTGGATGGATCCACTTTAAAGATAAAAAAGAGTTTAGCAATTTTATATTTTGTAACATCTTAGTCGATGTAATTTTAGCCAAAACTTTCCAATCGCTATTTTTCACATTCATACAATTCTGGGACAAAGATGAGATTTCTGTTTCACAAATTCTTCAAAAGAGAAAGAAAAGAAAAAAAAAACAGTCATCGATCGTCGCAATTGTCGCACCACATGAGAACTAAGATTGCATCCTGTATAGAATTTGAATCCAAAGATACAATCTTTCTATCTTGGGACAAATTGAAATTCGATGTTGGGTTGTCTCTTTGCGGCATACCTCTCTCGTTTCGTCAGTACTACACAGAGATAGAAAGAATTAAATAAATAGTGTCGGTCCCGCAACCTCTACATACCTACAAACTTCCAGACCGCAGATAGATCTTGATCACCTTTGGCTCTTTTATAGCGATAATAGCGATTAAAATCGTTGAATAAATCTCGCGAGGTCATCACCAAATTGTATTCAAGGTGCAGCCAGTTTTATAGGTCCTAAACATATAATTCCATCCAAAAATCAATCTTCCTCTTGAAACTATGTATACTCATTGGAATATATCCAAAAAATACATACCTCTCAGAGACTCGCATAATATATAATAATATATGTCTAACAACAAAACTCAAGTCCCATATCAAACATGCATATGGGCACATTGCAATTATATCTATATGTACATTTCCATAGACGTCATGTGTCTCTCTCGGGCAGTCCTCCATACACAATGAGAAGAGCAAAGGAATGGGCCCCTATATCTCGACTAGATTTTCTATTACTCACGTGTCTGATCTATTCCCTATATACAGAGATATATTTAGTATTTAGATTCATATACTCTCACGGGCAGGAATTATGCCCATCGCGTTTATAATACTGTATGTGCGAGTACTCACATATATAGGTAATCTCAAAGAGGCAAAGAAAGGCTTGAGAATGAAATGTCTGAGAGTGTAGAGTGTAGGTAGGGGAGACAGGACAGTGTGTATGCATTTTCTGTAGGACTCTTGTGGAAAGGTTGAATACAGGTAATATGCAGCTCATCTTATGGGAGGCTGATGTGGGATCCGTGGGGGTCTCTCGGGTCCGTGGGAGAAATGTGTATAGTACATAGAGATCTAAAGCTGAAGTGCACGTGTGCGATGAGATAGATCTACTGTTACTTCTCTGTTTTTTGAGCTTTACAATCAGTCGATGCGCGACGACCGACTCGACCGCCCGCGAATCCTAATAAGTTGGAGCTTTTTTTTTTAAAACGCTTTTTTTCTTAAGTGGTGTGATTTTGAAATTTTTGTGGTGCATTTTTTTTTCTTTTAATTTTGTCACTGTGTCTGGTGATCATTGACAGTTTTGTGATATGAGTACGAGATGCTGAAGATATTGGGAGCCCGGCCTTTTTGCAGCACGTGCCTCTTTGCTTGTGAGTTTTTATTTTTTTGAATTGTGTGAGCTGGTATGTCTTGAGCATGGAGTTTTGAAATTTCGAGGGGTATTTTATTTTAAAAGATCTTCTGATGCAGGTTTTTTTTTCAAAAATTTTGAATACGCCAATTTTGCGCGGCATGGATGAAACCGAATGGAAGAGAAATACGTGTTCTTACGAGTTACAAGGCATTTTGATGAAGAACATTTGCAAATTTTTCGAACATGCCGAGCATGCCTAACTCAAAACATGAAGAGTCTGGCGGAAACAATAGGAGATTTTTTTGAATTATGATCAGTTTCCTTCGATCATCTTAGATTTTATACCTCAGCAATCCTTACAAATTTCTATGAAATAAATTGAGGATCACAACGAAATCATTCAAATATGAACTGGTACTTGAAAATGAATGGTGATTAGCTGGTGAGTACAAAAAACTTTGTTGAACGAAGAGATGATTAAATGAATGAAAAGTCGATGCCTCTGCCCTCCCAAGGATGTCATCCTAATCCAAGAAGATTTAGCCACTGGATACACTGAGAAACTTCCGACATTAAAAATTGCTGCGATCGGCTCCATCCGGGGGACAGGATTGAATTTCATCAGAAAGTGTAGTATCCGCAGCAAAATTTAAAGATGCAACATCAAATTTTAGTGATCCCGCAACAAAATTTCTCTCCCGTCACACGGGCACCAAAAATTGTCGCGTGGGAAGCAAAAATTAGTGCTCAAGAACTAAAATTTAGTGTAGGCCGCTACAACCACTCAAACGTAGCAAACAGAGGGCACCATTTGTCATTGACGCCACCAGATGGATCCGAAGCGCTCTCGGCTCGTTCTGAGACTCAATAACAGCTCTTTCGAATCAAATTTTGAGTTCAATGAACATGTTAGAATTCCCCTTTCACGTTAGAATGATAAACTGAGCGATAACGCATGTTAGTTCATCAAAGGAAAACACATCTATATTCAAGAAAATTCGTAAACGACGTGTTGAATCTTTCTCGCGAGCGGTCAAATCTGACCTCGTTTGTATATATAGAAGTTCCAAAATTTGGACGTAAACGAACACCATGGATGGCAAGAGTGTGGTAGGAGGTGAGAAAAATATATCTAGTTATATAGTGGCATAAGTATCAATCATAATATAAGTATATCATCATATAATGTATCACCATGTATCAAACGTTGTACGAAATCTAATTTGAAGTTTAAGCATATCTCTATACTTCATAAGTCAGTGTAAATACTACCTGGGGAAAAAACTTACTTCTTTCCCAGTAAAATTATATTTTAATCCATTATCGTATCCGGCAAGAAAAATTAGTGTCACGACATCAAAAATTGCAGCCCGGGTTTCAAAAATACCTAGTTGTCCCCCAATTGCAGCGTCTTTCGCTAAAAGTTAATTCCACATCTGTAAAATTTAATGACGGAAGTCTCTCAGTGTAGTCAACTTTTGTCCTTCGAAATGAAAAAAGCAAACACATGGAAATGTTTCAAAACATACCAAATAATGAAAAAATTTTCGGCAAAAATTCTGTCACATAAATAAAATATTCCTATCAGGGTAGTAAATAATCTTTTCCATTACAACTAAGGAACTCCCACCAACCTTGAAAAGTTTCCTTAGCTACTTGCAGAGAATTGTTTACTAGTGTAACTCCGTACTCGGCGCGGTAACCCATAACGGACACTATTAGGACAATATGTTTGTCCAAAAAAGCGAGACAGTTCCTCCGGATGTCCGAAACGGGCTTGCAATATATAATTTTTTACTTCGACAACTTTGAAATCGTATTTGAACGTAACATTTTTAGTTTAGAGTAATGGAAAATTGATTCACACTATGTGTTCCCAAACTTTTAAATTGATGGTGGATGACTTATTCACTTACAAGGAGTGAACTAGATATAAATTCTTTCCAAATGTTCAAAACCATCATGTTTCGGCAAGGTTTGGAGGAGCCTCCAAAGCATTTTGCTTATTATCATATGTTGTCTACACAATTTGCTCAAGCGTATATCCACTGATGAATTCAGTAACCTTCATTTTATTTAGTGAATCTCAGAATATATTTCAAACTCTGCCGAGTAGCGGAAAGCCCAGTGAACTCACTCTTAGTTGGTCCGGGCAAAGACAGAAGTGCGTTAAGTTGTCGCTTTTGACAAAAGTAATGAGAATTGGTCCGAGATCAGCACGATACAAACATAAAATATCGTATAAATATTCTTCAACCTTTTACCAGAGTGAGAGCAGCTTTGACAGAAATACTATAGATACAGTTTGAAAATTCTTTCATTTAATACTAGCTCATTTTTCAAACAACCTAGGGAATAAGGACATGCCATAAAAAAACTGGATAACGTGCTCCAATTTCTATGACAAATATAATTTCGAAAACTATCTAGGAAATTCGATGCAAAATTGACATGGACTAATTAGTTGCCTCCGGTACTTGTCTTTTTTCCATCACATAAAATTTAATTCCCTAGTTCGGTCACGTGTCTTGACAGCATCTCAATTTAGTCAGTATATTTGAAGCTTATTTTGTACAACAGCCATGGAAATTTTCACACAACCAAGTTTGAGTAAATAGTTTTACCCATGGCTGCATCACTAACTGAAGTAAATGATTCTCAGCCACAAAATGTGATGCAAGATATAGAATTAAGTCTCATCGCGCACGACTATACTCGCACAGTGAGAAAAATTCTATTTTTTCATTTTTCCTTCTCAAGAAATTTCAATTAAGAAATTTCAATCTTAACTTGGCCCTTTGCAGCCAACACGCCCCCGTAAGCCAATCTCAGGAATGAGCACTCGTTGACCTCACAGAAATTCTATTTTACGTTTTTTATGTTAGAATGAGAGAAAATGAGTGATTTTGACAGGCCCGAAATGATTTCTGCGTGTTCGAGAAAGTTCAAAGTATGATTTGCATTTTTCATTTTTGCACAGATAAGAAATCGACACGGGAATTGCGTTTAGTTAAAACCGCCAAAATCTTTTGATCCGGATTAATCATAACATACTCTAACGCATTCGAATTCTTGTCTCAAGACCTTCATGATTTCTTCTTAGAAATTGCAAAACTCGAATTTGGAGCTATTACATTTAAAAAACACGGGAATAATTTGTACAACAAGAAGGCCAACATCCGAGTGTACCAACATGCCCTCAAAAGTGCGTGCAGCAGTATGACTTCTCTTATCACTCAGGTGTTTATCACGTCAAAATGAGCCGGAAGAAGTAATTTGGATCGACACAAGTGAAAAAACTTCTTCATGCACTTTATCGCCAACTTACACTGTTCTACTTCTAAGTGGTGGAGGCATGGCGAGTGCACCACCTAGGGGAATCATGAAAAATCACTTTTCGGAAGAATTGTGATAGCTGAGCTTTGGTTAGTCAAAATTGAACTTACCTCGTCTCATTTTGAAAGTCTTGTAATAAGCTATAGGATGCGATAAAATACGTAGGGTAATATTGAAGTTGGTCAAAACTATTGTCAAAACGGCTCAAGGGGGGGGGGAGCATATGTTGATTACACTTATCTCATAACCTGCACTTTGGGTCCCCAATTCCTAGTTCAGAAATTTCGACATAATTTTTTCTTCTGCGCCATGGCCCCTACGCGGGGGCAAAAAAATTCTTATTCAAATGATGATCCTTGCTACACTTCTCCATTTCTATGAGTAATTTCGATGATCGTGAGCTACAGAAATAGATGTTATATCAAGATGACTTTCTTAGAAGATTCCTGATTCTCATGAATATTTGACGCAAGTAATAATAGCTTTCCTCTCAAATTTCTTGCCCAACGTTGATAATCTTACCAAACATCTGCTGAATAGTTAGTAGATCCTAATTCCGAGTCGCCTCTCTATCCTGGTTTACGCTCTACCACCGGGTCAGAAAATTTCTGAGTTAATCTAAGTTGAAAGTTGAGTTTACATTCTACTGTTGCTATCGAATTGCTCTACGTAATATTTGATGTCCTTCATCGCATTGTCTCGCAGACATCATCAGATTCAAAGTTGAGAAATTTAAAGTAAAATTAGCAATGTTCATGACTAATTGAGGGGTTTCTCTATCGGTAGAATCACAACACGTGATTCGTGACGAGAAGAACATCTGCAAGAACATCAGCAAGACTCGAAAAGTGATATTTCCGGGACTGTTTTTTCTTTTTCAAATTCTCTAATGTTTCGTCTATGAGAATATATCACACCGCAAGCCTGAGACATCGACAAAGTTTGTTCAACGTCTTTCGATATTTCGAAGATGTTTCTGTGATGCGTATAAACAAAAAATGATAGAACTAAAATTTTCAAAATTTTCTGGTTTTTACTTCGTTCCCCTTACCAATCGTATATTTGGCCTCGGGCTTGTGGTTAAATTTTTCCTTGTATCAATAGAGACTTTCCAGAATCCTTTTGGAGTTTTCTTGTGTGTTTACAATAACCGATTACTGGAAATGGATGAAAGAAAATTTGTTCATCATATTGGACATTGCGAGTAAAAGGTTTCATTTGTCTTATCGTAGAAATATCATAAGAACAATCACGTATGGGAATAGCTCACTTGGTTGGCTCAATGGGCCCCTTGTAATGCTCGTTTTTTCGGAGGGTTCTCTGAATTGTCTACGTGACGAGAATCTTGAAGAATTGTACATTCTTCGTAATCCCTTCTTTTTTTCCGACAACCTTCTCAAATTCAAATGAACGCTCCTCTCAATTTTAGCACGGCAGACGTTTCAATTGTTGTCATTTTCGATAAATTTGTCCAGGAAAACATTTAAATCCACAGAAGGATCAAAAAGGAACTACCAAGCTTCCGTTTTTTTTTTTTTTTTCTTAAACACCGTCTCACACTGTGTCAACATGAAGTTTCACTCGACTGGTCGGAAGCATTACATAACTTTGAGCCTTTATAAATTCCATACAAGGGATTCAGGAAAGAAAAAACATTTTTTCAGCGTTTTATACGTTGCAGTATATTGATCGAATATTTCATGCAATTATTTTTCGCTAAAATTTAGTCATTAATCAATGAAATTGTGTGGTGAAAGTCGTGCAATAAGGATGCACGTGGTTTCAAAATTTTTACTTTTCAGTGCAACATTGCATCAACGACGCCATAATGGTGTGTACATCCATGTATTTAATTATGTATTATGTACATCGACAGAAAAAATTAATACGGAGTCAAGCTAATTTTATGATTATTAAAGTACTACAGAGTTCATAGAGGTTTGAAAGTTTTATTGACGCTTTTTGCTCTATCGAACGTGATCTCGACATTAAATGGAAAATGATCGTAATCCAAAATGGGCTAATAAATGAATTACAAATCAACGTCGAGAAATATAATGATAACAATGAGTATCACGAGCATCGCCAAAGATCATTATTATCCATTCAGGTGTTGATAAATTTTGAATATTGTCAATCCAACATGTTTGTGATGGTATCCGATCACATACATACAAGTAGTATTCAATTCTCACCTCAACAGATGCATCAGAGATTGGAACAATTTGAGCTTGGCTGAACAGCTGATATCTGTTAACTCGCTGATGTTAATCTTCCTAAAAATAATGCATAGGTCACCCGAGGTCTTTCGGGTTCCACGCAATGCAGTTGTCAAATGCTACTAAGATATCGATATAATTCTTACACCTGTTGTACTGCTCTTTCAAAAGTCCCCGATGATACCCAACACTTTTTTCGACTTTTAGAAGATCTCGTATTCAAATATGAATCATAGATAAGAGTGCAAGGGTAACTTAGAAGAATTTATGGGGGTATATAAAAACCTACAGGGTATAAGTGTGTAGACCCGCAGTCGACTGCTTTATCATGATTTTCCATCGAAAAATCTCGTCTCACAATACATTAGAAGTTGTTCCACTGAAATAAGTAACATTTGTCATGAACGAAGGGCAAATCTGATTTGAAATTCGAATAGGAAAGAGTTTGATTGACGTCGTAAATAAATTTCGCCATATTAAATAGCGCCTATTCAAAACCTCGGAAGCTCCGGATTTGATTCAATTTATCTTTTGCATTTTCCGATTTTTGGGTGTCTACAAAATAGAGAAAAGTAGTTCGTCACGCTACGTTCATAAGGTACTCGTTTCTAAGCGATTATGAACAGAAAATGATTATTTTGACCTTCGTTTACGGCTCTGGCCAAAAATTAATCTCCTGGAAGCGAGCTACAACCTTATAAACTCGGTGCAAAAGTACTATTGTGATGGTGAAAAAGTTCCATATTCTCAACGCATCTCTTTTAGCGTAAACTTTCAACCTAATAAGAGGATTTTGAAACTTTGGGATATGTCAGTTCTCTATTCATTTTCATTTCTTCATACCTACTTGATGATATAGATTATTATCATTCAACAATTTTTGATTTTGGAGTAGCAATGTCCTTTAAATTCACTCTTAATTGACAAATGAATAATGGTACATTTCGGTACAAGGGTGTAAAAATTTTTTGCGTGTTCGAGTGCTGGTTTTTTGGTCCGAGCCGTAGGCCCATGGAATGCTATCATCACGAGGATGCAAAAAGTAGATTGTACTCCCATGTATTGAATTATAACCGAGATTATAACAGCACCAAATTTCTACGGGATGTACCCCTAGTTAGGCCCCCAAGATACACTGTGGCGGAGGTCCCCTTGCAAGGAGGATATTCTGTCGGGACAAGAATTATTTCCAAAACCGAGGCAGGTGTCAACCAAACCTGGGCAAGATGATCGGACTGAAAAATCCATCGAGAATAAGGATCAGTTTCATAACCTAGATAGGTGGTTGAAACCACAGCACTTATAGTTTCGAACGCAAAATTCTGTCGGCAAAAGGATTACTTCCAAAATCCAAGGCATTCCAGTATATGAACGCCCAAATTCCTAGACCAAGTGTTCTGCCGGCGACAATAATCAGTTACAAAATCCAGGCAAGTCATCAAGCCATCTCTGATTTGAGATTAACTTTTTATCCGACTGTGATTTTTTGATCCGAACATTGAAGTGTTTGTGGGCTTGCTTGCCTTCGTAGTTCATGCGAACAATTTTCTACCCGTTAGAATTTTGGGCCTGAGTAACCGAAAGTTCGCGGGCTTATTCACCTTCCTAGATGTGAGAATGATTATTTTTTTACAGAAGTCTGGTCCGGATATTCGGATATTCGTTGATTCAGTTGCCTTCCTGGATTTTGGGGCTGATAGTTCTTCTCTAAAATCCGGAAATTTGTGGGTTTGGTTGCTTTCCTGGATTTCGGGATGATTGTTTTATTGATAGAGTTTTTTGCTCGTTTCACTCGTAATTTTTTTTCCCCCGAGATAGTAGAGGCCCTCAAATCAGCTCAAATGGTGGGAGCCTGTAGGCCTCAACTTACTCATGGATCTGGCGCTGTTACTATACAGTAGTTACTATACTCTTCGATAAGCTGTGAGTAAAATTCAATAAACTGGGTGCAAAGTGCACTTTTACGCCACTGTATCCAAAATAGATTAATTTTCGTTACTTTTAGCCCTCCCCAACATTCGATAGATTATATAGAGTGAGATTATCTGATAGAAAATTTGGATGGAAAATCAAAATGCATCTTACTTTACCACAAGAAATACGATGATACATATTTTACCAAATACTTATTACACGTTGATAAACAAATCTATCAAAAATCTCAAAATTCCTGCCTCCTCAATCGTACCCCTGGCTTACCAATCCTTGACCAAAAAATGAAAGTAAAAGTGGTGCATTCATTTTCAGCTCTGACCGTCTAGCTTATTATTTCACTTCCAATAAACTCGGAACATACAAAACCATTCGTATGTATATATACCACGATATATACATATCTTTTTCACAGATCCCTTGTCTGCAAGTATTCACACATACATATAAAATACACGACACTCTGCGTACATATAGTTATTGCACTGGCACGCTAAACATTTTTCCAACAATTACCCGTCCCGTCTGTCAGCGCCAGAGCTCATTTCATATAATACACAAAACGTCAAATGGATTTTGTGGCGCGCGAGTGTAACACAAAACTCGTCCATAAAGCTCACTGCATGCGGACTGGCTGCAGTAATGCCCATAGGTCCTCATCATCTCTGGCAGAAAAAGAAAGAGAAGCTCGTCGTAATGCGCTTTGGGTATATTACGAGGAATGCAAAATTGGCCACTATCGTCGGGTAGATTTTTTTTTTTCTCTCGGATGCTATTGCACTTGCAGAAAAGTTTGAGAAAGTGTGAAAAAATTTATGTTACTTGGCTTATGAGTGAGGACTCTCTTTTGCTTTCGTTTTTTTTTTGAGATTTTTCGTATGTTGGTGAGTGTTTGGGGGGGGGGGGGGGAATTAGGGATTGAAATGCGTTTCATATAGATCGAGAAGTAGATTCAAAGTGATCTGGAACTATTTTGGACGTTGGAAGAAAAAAAGGTTGTGACGATTGGAGGTATTTTGGAGTTTTAGTAATTGTAAGTTTGGCCTGAGCAATTTGAAATTTGAGTTATGACAATCATTCACAATACACTTGGATTTTTATCATTGAGACTTCCATTATTTTGTTCGATGCAAAAGTTATTGACCTTGAGGATTTACGAGAGGTATCGAGAATCGATAGGCCTTCGTTCTATAATTTGCCTAATGAAAAGAATGCTGTTCATTAAACTTATGTGTACTCAATAACTTTTGAATACACGGAAAGAGTGAGTAATGGATTAGAAAAATAATCTACCCTAATTGGAAGGAACGAAATTCTTCATACAACCTTGTCATACTTTGTTGATAGAGACATCCTCCTATATTCATGAATACAATCATTAATTCGAGTCTTGCAAAATTTGAATGAGTTATTAGAGAGCAAATTGAGTTTTGCCGTAGGTTCTCAGAAAATTCGATTCATCTTCTCAATCTTGGCTAACATTCTCGCTATTCTATTCAAAATACCAACAAGCTTTTATAAATAATTAAATATACAGTCCATACGAACGAGAGTAAGTTAATACAAATTGGTATTATTATGTATTTCAAAGCGTTTAATGGAGAATGTTGCAGGTTGAATGAAATTTTTCGACGTAATACAAAATGGCTTACAATTTTCAAGGAACTGAAGCACATATTTCACGCGCATACATGGTACAGTTTAAAAGAAAATTGAGCTGATTATAGTAAATCTTTACTTTTGCCATAGAAAACAAATGTTTACACGCGTCATATGTAGACACGTTGCGTTCAATGAATCAAGGTGTATTTTTCTCAACTCATAACTTAATTCATAATTTGTAAAGTAATACGTGCTGAACCCGATGTATGCAATTTTTGAATGAATGAAATAGAAAATTTGAAAAAAAAAAAAGATTTACTCACCTCATGTACGTGAGTAAATCATTTATTGGGTGGGCCAATTTCCGGTATAAGTTACGCAAACCATACGATTGACTTTCTCATGCAAGGAAGAGTATATTTTGTGGTTTACGCGAAAAAGAGCAATTATTACATTTTTGGTGCGGTTTTACGATTATCCATCATCATGAGGGAAGTCACACTACCTGATACGTTTTAATCATCAAAATTTACTTGCGTCAGTGGATTTTGGTATAATTCTGCTATTAGCATAGGAGGTATAACACAACCGGAGAAATGTATGTAATGTACAGATTATGCATCTTTCCGCAATCCACTGTCTGATGAACTAAACGTTTGCTTTCGCGTATAAAAAAAAAAAATATCATTTGCTTCGACGTCGTCGCCAAGTACAATTGCTCGATTCATGTGTTCATTATACGTTTCAAGATGTTATATTGAGTCGAAGAAGGTACTTAGAAGAGACAAGGTATTTAGAATCTCTTTTCAATTCTACTGTAATTATGACTCGATGTTAGTAGCCTATAAGTGAATAGCAGTGCTACTGTGCATGAATGTTGCTTTAGGGATATATGTATAGAGATAGACTTGTGATTTCATCTGACCGCAGAGTCAAGTCACGTTTTCCTGATATACCCTGGGAGGAATGAAATGGAGAGTTTTAGACTTGGGTGGAGATATCGCGATACAGTATTCAATTTATTGGACGCCTGTGAGGTTTAATACCTACATCTTGATTGTTGTGGAAAATGACCAAACGAGCTTTTTTCATGATAACAGAGTAAATGAATTTTACTTTTTTACAAAGGAGAAAAAAAAGAGAAATGTGGTGAATTTAAGAATTGATGGGGGGCTTTTGTATCCAGGTGAAGGTGGCTTGATTAAGATATGCACAAAGAGTTTTTAGCCGCAAGGTTGAGCGTCAGTAGACTGCATCTTGATGAGTCTCATTAAAACATCTTCACGAGAACGATCACTTTCATCATCACTCTCACTGATTGGGATGCAAAATACTCGACGCATAAATCATTTTGTTATTTTCAAAAAATCCGTTGATGACTTCACCATTACGTGAATGAAGTGAAGCTTTCGAATTGAAACCACTGTCGATTTGTTCTACAAGCTCTTATAATATCAAGATTGATTGTATAAAATTTGTGAAAAAAAAGGTAAGTATACCCAACATGCCGATCTCAAAACTTGGCACTCGTACCTTCCTACAAACTTTTTTACGTTAGTCATGGTAGAATATGAGAAAATTAATGATTTGAACCGGCCTCGGATGGTTTTTGCATTATCCGGAAACTTAAAAGTGAGTTTGTGCGTTATTCGCGTCTGGAAAATCGCCAAAAAATTGCGTTGAAATCAGTTTCAACCATTTTTGAGATTGACGAATCTCAACGTATTTTAGTGCATTCTACTCTTCTTTTCAAGACCTTCAGAATCCACTTTTTGGAATTGCAAAACTTGGATTTGGACCGATGTTATGGTCAAAACGCGGTGATCGTCCGGAAAAATAGAGGCCAAAATTTTTGTGTATCCAACATGACCCCACCCTCTCCATGTGGTTATCTCGAAAGGGAGTACAGCACGATTTCCTTCAACGCTCGGAACGTTATTACCACGACGAAATAGGTCAGAAATGTTGTTATGGGCCGGCAAAAAGCTCCGAATGCGCTTGCACGGCGATGAAAAGGATTTCGTACACTTCACCGCCGGTTTACATCGTTTTTTTAGGGGAAAATTCAGACAGCTCGACTCCACATGATTGAAATTAGACTGTGCTTCAGCTCATTTTGAAGGTTTTAAAACAAGCTTTGGAATGAGCTGAAGTATTATATTACGAGATGGTGAAGTATACCACAGTTGTTGGAGAAAATAGCTCAATGGGAACAAGTTGGGTACACTCTCTCGCGATCTTGCGAAAAATCACTTTTTGGGACAATTGATAGCTCGAATTCTGTTGGTCAAATCCAAACGCACTCCAGCTCATTTTGAAGGTCTTGAAACAAGCTTCGGAATCAGTTAAAGGACAATGCAAATTGTTGAGGTAAACAAAAGTTGTTGAGAAAATGGCTTAATGGGGGCAAGTTGAGTACACTTACTTTATAAGAATGCCCACCTATACATGTTGACTCTAAGGAGTAAGACTGAGACTTGTGTGATAAGAGTTTCCTGATTTCCTTTTTCTTATGAATTTTATTAGGGGAAAGTGGGGTAAAATTGGACGGGAACAAAATTGGATAAGTGAGATAGCTCGGTCAGAGACGAATCTAGGCTTTCGCCGCGTAAATTCTCTTCTAATACCATCACAGACAACGGTTTTTATGGTGGCTACACCTCCTAAAACGGTATTGGGAATCCACGCTGACATAGGGGTGATTTTTGAGGGCCTCGCGCGGTAATGATCGCAGTTCTGCGAAAAAAACGCCTGGGGGCATTTTTGGACGAATTGGTTGAGGCGAATTTGGACAATGCTAAATCCCATCTAAAATCGGTCGACCGATCGCCTGTCCGTGTTTTTCGAGGATAATTGCTCGTATCGAGGTGCGTATGCGTTTGTGCGGGTTTTTCGAAGCGCGGGAGGTTGAGGGTGAGTTAGGTGATTGAAAATGGGTAAGAAAATGAAGTTACGATGTCCAATGGCCGTCTCAGGAGTCAGAAATTGCTTTCAACGTGTTCCAAGATAGTCCTCGATTTAAGCATTTTCACTGTCATACTCGCTGATATTGGGTTGACTGTCGCACTCTATCATTTGGATCGTTGACACTTACAAGGAGAGCCCAGGGAGTGCGGGTCACGAATTCGGATGAAACTTTGGAAATAGTCTCCTTTTATAGCACCAAAAGATGATACCCAAAGTCGCAGAGTCTAACGCTCAAGCGTTTTCGAGCTACAGGCTACAACCCATGCATTACAGTATATCTATATATGTGGAGAAATGGTATATATAGATATACTGTAATGCATGGGTTGTAGCCTGTAGCTCGAAAACGCTTGAGCGTTAGACTCTGCGACTTTCGGTATCATCTTTTGGTGATCGAAGGAGATTATTCCCGGAGTTTCATCCAGATCCGTGACCCGCACTCCCTGGCCTCTCCTGGTTAGGGAAAGTACGGATACCTCTGATATGAAGAAAAACGAATGAAAATTGACTCTTAAAAGCTGCAAAACGATTGTCTGTTGCTGAAGACGATATCCCATCATTGAAGCGTCTATTTCAATAATGTTAAAAAAATGACACAAAAATGGGTCGCTTGCTCGGGCTATGGGAGGATGTAAAAGTCTCAGGCGGGTTTCCCTCTTGATTTTGGGTTATCACCACGTGTTTTTATGAGCAAATGCGACTCTAACAGGTAAGAAATAATGCCGTATACCTCAATTTTGGAGAGCTGTCCAAATTTGCCCCCAAAACTTGTCAAAAGTACCCCCAAGCTCGGGGCGAATTTGGACAGATTTTTGTTTTTCAACTTCAAGAAAAAGTATGAACGCTGAGACCTAGGGGTCTGAAAATTCCTTTACACTCTATTCAATAGTTGAACTTCAAAGTCCCATAGCGCGTCTAGCCCCAAGTATCGCATGATAGCCCCACTGCAAAATCCGTTCAATTTTGCCCCACTCTCCCCTATACCTGATTTTGTGATATGAAAAAAAATCTATAATACCTTTGCAACATATGAGAATAATTATGTTACAAATATAGTGCAATAATTTTTTCATAAGTTACTGATATTAAAAATGGTATTCACTTGATTTGAAAATCTCATTCACTTACCCAGGAACCCTGTAGAATGGTGAGAGCACCGAATACATATATTCATCCCCAATATATTTCGAACAAATTTATGGACTTCAATTATTTCGGTGAGACATGAAAAGCATCGGAAATTCTCGCATATCTTAGCCCTTCACTACAACAACAAAAAAACTTGAGCTCAAATAAAAAGCCGTGATGCATACACCAGTTGCTCATCTTGTTTCCCAGTCTAAGCCTTCAACTAATTCAATTGATAATATCCTGATATTCAGGAATTCTCCCGTAGTCTTCTCAGAGTCTTCTTCAAAAAACTATTGACCATCAGAGATGTTTATTATCAATAATATTTAGACAAGAGTTTTAAAATTGAGTACCCGCATCAAAATGTTCAACAAGTATCAAAGATCGCCCGCTTGCAACCCAGGATTTTACACAAGGAACGAGATTCACTATTGTAATCTGAAAAGTACATATTCCATTCATTAGAAAGTTTTCATCAAGTAATGTCAAATATGCATCCCACGTACTTACGCTATTCAAGAGAGTTTCGTTCTTGCTGATTTTTATCTCGTCCGCGAATTATCCTCAACATCTCACCGAGCATACTCGAATAACTCAAGGTATGCATTCGTCGACTGAGAAGACCTATTATGCAATTCTTTCACTCAATACTATTTCACTTTTTCTTACAGGATAATCATAGAGTTTGTTTTGGTTTGTTTTTACGTCCCTTGCGGATTCACATGAAATATTGATATATGAATGTATAGAATATCGGGTTATCCTCATTTCCTTGATCGATTTTAATCAGAATAAAGAGTAATACTAGCATTATGGACAAGTTCCTGAAAATCCGTTACAGAACACGTATTCCAGTGAGTGAATTGAGTTGATGTATTAGGTAATATTAATTTGTCATGGTTCAAAAATCAAATTTCAATCGTTACATGCTTTTCCTCACCAGCAATCGATACTCAGAAGTGTCTTGGAAGAAGCGAGGACAGAATTACCAAACAAATCGATTTGCTGACTGTCGAATGATTTTCACCTATCCACCAATAATTTCATCAGAGCACACATAAATTGTTATCGTGATGAATATAGATTTAATTCATGTTTTGTTCCAGTTTTACTAGCCACAGCTGCGAGGGCCGCATTATTTGATGCCGAATTTTACGAAAATGACGAGCCTCGGCCTAGTTTTCTCTCACGAAGGGCTATAGACGGATCAAGAGGAAGGTTTGTGACAATTATCAGTAGAAAACCAGTGAAAACTCACTTTCTGAAACCTTCACTCTGAGGAATAATATCATATTCTTTCCAATTCTGTTTCATGGTATGGAACGTGCACAGAAAATACTTTGATCCACAAAAAGATGGATTCTTTGACGACTATGGATATGACAGGGGTCAAGACAACGAAAACACCGGCAAACTAGGTAACGCCTGATGGTATTATTATTGATTTTGAATAGATGGGCCAATGACATAATCTCAATATCTATAGAGGCTGTATCTAATCCTGCATGACTGTCACTTTTCCAACACGATCATTAATCTCAATGTGTTGTGTTATTTTTTGAAAGCGTTTGGATCCTGAATAATTGATGACATCGTTATGGCCATGTCGATATCGATAAATGATGATTATAAGTCACTTCCCATCAAAAATCGATGCAATAGTATGTTTCGTATCTACCCAAGCCTGGTCCAAATAATAATATTCCACATAGCAGCGAGTAGTCGTTAATTGTTTTGAGAATTACGTGATCCGTACTCGATACAAAATTGGTGCTTTGCACATTCTTGGTGAAAAATGAAAGTATTTCGATCGTTGCGAGGAAAACTCGTTGAAAGAAACCGTAATGTATCGCTGGTCATGGAAATAAAATTACCTTAAGGAGCTCACCATTTGCCAAATGTCGGCGAAACAAACCACTATTAGAATATTTTTGCACTTTACATCGGGTATTTCACTTTCTGAGTGACACATGAAATGTCACGTGCATGGGACCATTCGTATTTACGGCTTTGCACAGAATTTTGGAAATTATATTAGGATTGAACTGTGAATAGGACTAACCGCGGAACTATTTTGATCGGTACTTATCAATCATACTATCTTAAATCAGATTATGCAGATCTCAAATACAATGTTCCGGGTGAACCAGGGGTTGACTATCCTGCTTATTTGAAGATTCCAAGAACCTCGTTCTCATGCTACCAAAGAAGTACAGGTAATGAAATACAGTTCCAAATTGGAGAAGCCAGAGTCTGAGACTCTAGCTTAAACAATTCACCTTACAATTACAGAATACCTAGTTTTATTCGAAATATATTTTTCTGGATTTAGGGTACTATGCTGATGAAGAAACAGGCTGTCAAGTATTTCACGTATGCGACGATGGCAAAGTATCGTCATTTCTATGCCCAGTAGGCTCACTCTTCAGTCAACGTCTGCTCACTTGCGACTGGTGGAACAAAGTGACCTGTTCAACTAGCGAATACTATGTGCAGCAACATTTAAATTTCAATTCTGATCTGACCCTTATCTTAGATCCAGATCAAGAACCAAAGTCTCCAGAAGATGACGATAAAATTGGGGGAGATCCAGTGTCGGAGTCGCGAAATATTCCACCCACAAGCCACGTTGATCAGCAGAGTGAGAATAACCGTGCAGAACCAGTACTCGTTGTACAGAATTCACGTAGAAATGATAATTATCTTGATGTTGAAGCCAAGCGCTCCCCGAAATCACAATATTCTAGAACTCAGCAA
This sequence comes from Eretmocerus hayati, assembly GCA_029851415.1. Classification (NCBI taxonomy): domain Eukaryota; kingdom Metazoa; phylum Arthropoda; class Insecta; order Hymenoptera; family Aphelinidae; genus Eretmocerus; species Eretmocerus hayati. The sequence continues at coordinate 54,282,899 of CM056741.1, read as the reverse complement.
CGCAAAAGTAGTAGGAATCGAGTTACAACGACGACGACGACCACTACTACTAGTACTACAGCTGCCCCAGTTACTGTGAGTGCCAAAGATGAAGATGTGACGGATTCACCAGTAATCAGGATTCAGCCGACTCTTGGTACAGAGAGACCACCCAAAAAAACACGTGGCCAGAACAGGTATGTGTTGGATGCCCCCCCCCCCCTCTCTTTTCATATAAAATTTTTTCTATAGTCCAAGATTCTCATAGAAAGTAGATTTACCCGTTTAATTAATGAATCTCGCGACGGCCATCCTTATGATACAACTTCGAATAATATCCTGAATGGACAAGAGCCCGCAAGTTTACATACATAATTTTCTGATAGCCTGATGGCCCGAAGCTTCTTGAATTTATATTCTATATTGTTATACATTACTGTAAGGAACCACCAGTTGATTCCATGAAAAAATTCGTTTTCGTCCTTCACTGAACAAATCAATGATCACTTTCAAGTAACTCCTGCTTCACTCATGAGTATAGAGTCTTGTGGAGTTTCGTAGAGAAATTTGATGAGGAATTAATAATCAAAACGATCTGGATTGACCTTAATCTCACGAGAATAATGCTAATTGTTTTATATCAAAGTGATCTGGTGACTGAATCATGACAAATTTGACTCACAAAGGAAGGTCCAAGTTTTCGGGTCCCCGACGATGTACGAATTCTTCTGACAGTTTTGTATTACCTAGAATATGAAGAATTCAGAGTAACTTCTTCAAATGAGACCTCTGTTCAGAAATATCGCAAGGTACATTAACATTGCTAGTATATCCGCATATATCGCTTGTAGCTCTGGAAAGAAGGCCCAGTTGCCAGAGTCACTTTCGATTTTTCATTTTCTACGCACTACAAAACTGTAAAAAAATTCGGGCATGATTGGTGACCCGGACACCTAACCCTTCCCATGTTAGTTATCAACTTTGTCAGGGCATATTGTTGGTCATAGTTATCAGCCAATGGTCATCTTCTCAATTCTCAACTCTCTATTCCGATAGATCGTCATACTCAAATCTTGATTCCTGTATGATTACAGATACACTAGCAGTAGCAGTCAAAATGATTATTATAGAAAACACCCAGTGTACGTGGCAGTCCAGTCAACCTCAACAACCCCGCCAACAACAGTAAGAACACCCAAATCGACTAGCATTTTCAAAGCCTTTGATCTGTATCATAGGACATTGTCACCCACTACAACTGCGACGTACTCAAACGATGAGTATCAAGCAACAACTTTCGCAAGTACTTTGAACGATGAATACAGAGTTCAAAGTATTAGAGGGAATAACATGGATCAAAAAACTCAAACAGAATTTTCCATTTATAATTTTGCCAATGAGTACGAAGATATGGAGCTCAAAGAGAGTATTGGTATAGCTAATTCACATTCTCAACGATTGGATGAGAATACTGAGAAAAATTTGCCTACTACAAAGAGTAGAGTAGATGCGGGATCAAATTCAAATTCACTAAGGAGTGATGATTCCAAATACTCTACATCATCAATTGAGTTCACCACGCAGAGAATAAACGATGAAATCCAGACCAAAGCAAATACAGTAATGATACAATCGGCTACAGGGAAACCACGCCAACTTTCGAATGATGAGAGAATAATCATCTTACAGGATGTACAAAATAATTTTGAAACCACGACCGAAAGAAGTGACGACTCGGAAGAATATTATGGTGACTCAACAACACAGATATATCCAAGCACTATCCCAGGGCAAGTAAATGATTTTCCGAATGCTGTAGTAAATGATGTAACCAATGCAGTATCTTCTCAAAATTCGAAGAATACATCGGGACCAGTATATTATTCTGTGCATACAAGTCCAAAGAAAGTATTTGAAGAGTCCCAAACACAGACATCAGTAAATGATGTGATTCCCTCCAATCACCGAAGATCTGATGAAGATCTGGATTCCTTGACACAAACCACGGTAACTTTCATAAGAGATGGTGATTCAAACATAACAATAGTGACGCCAGTGCCCAATACTGCATATTTCCCTGACACAATTGGAGATAGCAGTACTCTAACCCATGCAATTCAGAAGCAAGATAAAAACAATACTACTCCAGAAGCTGAAGATCAAAGCCCTTTGAGTGCTGAACCGGTAGGTCAACTATTTCTTCGTTACGAAGATCAACCAATTTATTTAAGAAATCTTGAATCAGCTCGATCAGTACCGTCCGATGGAATGATAGCATCTCACGGGCACAACGAGCACAATGTGAGGATTTCTTTACCTGGTCCTGGAAGCTATCAGAATTTCAGAATATATCAGGATAGGAAGGTTCAGCAACAAAACCATGCTCAGAACTTCGAGCCAGTGAGCATGGCGAACCCTGGGTATGAACAACAAAGTCGTAGCTCTACGTTTCCAATAATCCAGTATTTGATGAAGCAAATGATGAATTACAGGAATCATTTATCAACACCTTTGGAACCTTCAAATCATAAGAAAAGTCCACACGAGGAATCTCCAAGACACAGCGACTATGAATTCATTCCTGTAGAAATGCCACAATCTGATAATTCTCAGAACCACGAAGATGGAAGTTCAAAACATTACAATTTAAATGACACTCCTTTGGAAAACTACGAGTCTGTATCAACAACGCCCACGTATGATGAATATGCTCAACAAGAACCTAGTCCAAATATAATGTCTCCAAATAATCATGATCAACGTCAAGAAATCCCAAACTCACATATAAATTTGCAAGATTATGATCAAAGAAAATCCAAGAACTATAGAGGTCAATATGGTGCAGTTCCCGACCAACCCAAATTTCTCGTCAATTATCAAACACATCAGCGTCCTGAAGATTTGATGGACTACAGATTTAGCAAACAAGGAAATTACCATTCGCAGGCTATTCGACAACATCACGAAACTCAGGAATTACAAGACCATAGAAATGGTCATACTCTCTTACATGCTCGACCTCACCAGAATCATCGTGAAACTTATCCTCAAGAAAATCAAAATGGTGATCAGGCTGAAGAAGTTGGAATCGTGTATGCCGGTAATTTTGGAGCTCGAATTCCAACAAAGAATGTACAAAACAGCAATAAGAATGTTATAATAGATGACCAAAAGGTCTCAACCCAAGGAACCGATGCTTATGCGATTAATTTTGGACTAGAGGGTAATGATATCAATGTCTTGTGGGCAATGAGGCAGATGGCTGAGTCTAACCGCCAGCCTAGACCATTTGTACAGGATGATGTAAAATTAAGATCTCATCAAACGGTGCCTAATTACACGAATGGGGCCAAAAACAACCATGAAGAGCCATTGACAAATGATCCACGAAGTCACGGTGATCTGTACAGTAATAGTAATCAGTATGAAAATCCCACAAGTCAAAGGTCAAATTTCAACAGCAACAGGTTTCAGGATGATCACCAACAAGATCGATATAAAGTAAATACTGATGATTTTGCTGCTCCAGTTTCTGGAGTTTCTGATGAAAGCCATCAAATTCCACATCAACAAAATATTCACTCGAATAATGCCCATGAAGCTGTTTATTCAACACAAAGTCTTCCGAGAGAAGAAAACTTCCACGCCGAGGAAGAAAGGATGGAAGCAAAGTATGGCTCCGTTCCTTTGCATTTGAGAAATCAACAAAATCCGGGATACCGGCAGCCATTATCAAACACGTATCAAAATGGTCAACAAGAAGTATCAAGTGTGAACTCTGTAAGAGGAAGTCATTTCAGACCGACACCTCGTGGTTTCAATCATCATTATAACACAGGCGATAATCAACAATCACACAAGAATAGTTGGACCAGTCAGCAGGATCAGGTTGGCTATACCGTTCCTTCAGATTCTCAAACCGACGTTCCATCGTATGAAAATACTCAAGAACCAGAACAATTTTTCGTAACTAAGGATCATTCCCATGGTTCTGAGTCCAGCCATGCACAATCCCAGTCACATCCAAATGACGATAGTTTGAATAATTTTCATCAGAATCCAGCAATTAATCACAATTCTCAAGAGTATTTTGAGCCTACAAATGAAGATGTAATCGCATCTTACGCAAATTATCAAAACCTAGAGGTGAAGCAAACACCATCAAGAGAGAATGATCATAGGCAAAATACACTTCATACTGGAATAGAGGTACCGAACTCGGATGAAAGCTCTGATAATCGGAATCAAATTCAAAGCAGTCAGCCCTCGACAGATCAGAGATTCGTGGGACAAAATTCGAATAATAGTTCTGATCTAAGATATCCAGGTAAAATCAAAACGACTGTTGAGACTGAGTTTATTCCCGCTCTGAGCTTTGATTTTGGAAGTCAACGAGGTCAACAAGAGTATTTAGAAGCATTGCAAAAGGGTTTAGTTTCCAATGATGGTCAATCAGCTTCGACTGAGAAAAATTTTAATCCGATCGCGAGTCCTCGCGTGGATTCTGTGAAACATCGAAGAAGAACGAGTAGGAGTGATGCGAATAAAGCCATGGACAATTTTAAAGATACTAGTGAAGTGATGAGTGGAACCGCGTAACAAAGTTGTAAATCATAAGTGTGTACTATTTTGTATTCTATAACGAGGTCCTATTGAATATTGAAGATTTGTATCTTATGGTTAATAAATTTTTACATAAAAACCAACTGTTTCCATGTTTCATGGAACGTACTTACTTCTTGAAGAGTTCTATAATTGAGTTCAGAATCAAACTGGACTAAGACTACTTCTGGGAAGTGCAAAAAATTAGCCTCAAAATTCACCACATTTCACCGGATTTGGATTTATCCTTTGCAGGAGATTTTTTGAATCTTCTCTATAATGTTTTTCGACTTGGGAAACGATTCCTGAATTGGTTTGATTTATGATTGAATTGTCGGAGATCGCACAATGAATGAGTCTCAAAAGTGGACTTGCAAGGGGAGTCCAGACGGTCCAGATTTCCAAATCTCATCAAAATTTTTTCACAGTCTCGTACTACCTAGAGTATGAAGAATCCAGAGTAACTCCGTCAAATGGGCCTTCTGTCCAAGGGTGCAGGTACTGAGATTAGCATTGCTCATATAGACCCATATTGAAAAGTGATATATTATATAGATATACTAGCAGTGTCGACGTTTCTGGCTGTAGCTCTGAAAATAAGGCCCATTTGACAGAGTTGCTTTAGATTCTTCATATTCTAGGTGGTACGGAACTGTGAAAAATTTTTGGTGAGATTTCAGGACCCGGAGAATCCAGACTCCCCTTGCTAGTCTACTATGACTCTGAACAACTCAATTCTATGGATGCATCCATTTCTTAGAGCAAGATAGAACGTGAGTTTCACAAATCCACGAATCCATCGGCCTTTACTGTTATGAGCTCATTATAAACGATTCGACGAAATTCCAAGTAAATCGTAAGGTTCACTGAAAAATCAGTCAATTTTCGATTCTAGAATGATGAAGCATCAAAATTGAATTATGAGTTTGTAATTTTACAAGCTAAGCAAGAGTTCGTCTGTGCCGTCGGCAGGTCACAGCGCGAGTTTTGCGTATAAACGCAAGTAATACTTTACAAGTTGTGTTGAAAATTTTCAGATGATATAGTGAGTGCCGAACGAAATTACTTAGATCAAATCTTACATAGTGTGGTTACTGAACTGTGGATGATTACTATTCAGACATTCATTAAAGTCATCAGTTATTGACGTTTGGATATTGATGCTCAATATTTATATTATGCCTTCGATTCATAAGATGCATTTAATAATGCGTTGAAATCTTCTCACTATTATCTAAAATAACGGGTAAAAGTCTTACTCAGCTAATAATAGTATTGATCGCCGCTCTCATTCGAATGATGTTTGACACCATAGAAACGAAGCGGGTAACCTGAGCATGGCTCTATGTTGATATTGGTCTGCTAAAAGACTGTTTACTCATAATATGGAGTTGATAACTTGATTCCTTAATTCAAGTTTGTGACAAAATGTGATTGACTTACCAAGAATTATTCAAAAAATGTCGGAGGGAGTGCAATTTGGTGATTTGTCGAAAGATGGCAGCGCCGCAAGCACTGATGCTTTCGCGGAAAGCATCAAGACTGCTATGTCTTCTCCTTCGGCAACAATGGATAACAGGTGACAAAAATTTGACACACTGTGCACAGCTTGATACTACAACAAATTGATAAATACTAATTTGCTCATGTATGTCATGGAAAAATTGAAAGAAATGAATAGTGTTTACGCAGAGTTACAAACACTGTACACAAACTGGTTAAATTTTGATTCTCTGTTGATCTTTCTTGTTAGTGTTCTGAAATTTCGCTCTTTTTATAAAAATGCTCAGATGATTCATATCTTTTGTCATGGCAGTGAATCTAGAAAGTCTTTTTCGTTTCATCAATTTTATTGAAACCTCTTGTACAATGAATCATACGAATCTTTCAATAATTAAGAACTTTTCTACTGGTCAGGATTCTTTGGATAAGGGAAAAAATAATGAAGTTCTTAGATCTGAGTGGCTCCAATAATCTATTCAACGAGTTGATGGACGTAAATATTGCCCAATATTTTTTTATCCTCCTATTGTTAAACATTCGTGAATAAACGATGAAATTTGCGCATTTTCTTGAAGGAAAATGATCGTGAGAATGAGGAAATGTTATTGAGCCTCCTGAATCTGGACACATACGAGGATGCAAAACTCGAGCACAAACAAGTATTTTTCTATAAATCGTTTAGAAATGAGATTGTTCAAGAAGAAGTTTCAGTTTGGGAACTAGGTAAGCATAAGAGTATCCGATCATACAGAGTATTTATTCAATAACATAGTCAATGAGAGGCAATAGTGAAAGCTCAGCCATTTTCAATTCCAGTTGTATTTTTACGTTGTGATAATCGATTTTCATAATTTAGGATTCGGAAATTCACCCGCAACAGGGTCTCATCCATCTCAAACCTCTCAGAGACTTGTAAAAAGTGCTCCTAATGGTAAAAAAATTCAGAGTGATCATCAATATTGCACAGTGCACGTACTTTGCATTTATTACACCTTTGCACAATGCAACACAGTTTTTATTGTATCATACTTCTTACTCCCAACTCGTAGAATTTTACATGGCAAATTGGGAAATTTTCGATCGAAACCGATCCTTAATTTTTTTCTTCTTCAAACGAGGAATTTTGTTTAAAAGAATTTGGCTGAATATTGACAATGATATGTTATTGTGAGATGATTGAAGTGCGAAGAATTATTATACTCACTATACGAATGATAATAATGATGAATGGAAGATAAGAGTGTTGCTGAAGCCAAGAGTGTAAAGAAAGCGAAGAAACCAAAGAAAAAGACGAAAGAAAAATCGGGAGAAAGTGATTCTGAGAGGACCGATGATGCGATCCTTGACAATGCTGAGTCTCCGACTGCTCTACGTTCGAATCAGTCAACAGTTGGTGGTAGCGAGGATGCAGCCGAATGGTATGAAGGTGAAGAAGAGGGTGATTTTGATGGATCACAAGATGACATTTATGCCACCCTGATGAGAGATAAAAGCCTTAGCAGCTCAATGGCAGCCTCATGTATTTATTATTCTTTATTCTTATTCTTTTTCAGTTGGATAGATATGAATTTTTGATTGAAAAATTCGCTGATGAACTACATTGAGAATTTCATTCCATCTAATTTTGAACTTTTGGCAGCTATGGCTCCGAACGTTGGAATCTGATTATAGTAAAGCCTATTTTTGGACAACAATTTCATTCTCTGATCCATCCAACTGAGCTAGATCATGAGCTTTTCTGACATACTAATTCGACTTTCTGAAATCCAACATGTGCAGATGCAACTCAAAGTTTTGTCCCACCACCTGGGGAAGAGAAAAACTATATCCTCACGAGAGTAAGTAAATCAGAATGAACAAGTGTATTTTCGAGTATTCAATTTTTGGCTTAATTTTGATACATGTGTAGTTTTTGAAAGATAATCGTTCATTCCGACCACCAGATGGTTCTCAAAATTGACCGAAGATGAGTTCGTTTCAATGATAAATATTAGTAAACTGAATTCTGGTAGAAAAGTATGAGGCCAGCATGTTGTTGCACAATTCCGCAAGGTAAATTTCGTGCTCTCGTTTTCTTTTTAATCAAATTTTCAACCCATGACTAGCTCAATCAAGTCACCCAATGATCAAATGATCCATCATGTTTATCTCATCTCAATCAAACGGCTTGGCTCAATTTCTACGGGCAATTACCACCCTTACAAAATTAGTCGTCTTATGAACATTATTTGGATTTTTCAGAAAGTAGTGGAACGGGTACTCAGGGTACCTCAATTACATTGCGCTTTTGGTGAGCTGCTAAAAGACGAAACAGGAGCGGGTGGCCCGGGCGAGCAACGAGTTATCTACGTATTGAGAACTGGCGATGCATCGGTTCCCAATTTTGACAGTCAGGAAGAGTGCGAATCTGAATTGCCACGGTATTTGGCATTAGGCTCGCTTCATGGTCAACTTTTGCACTGCTGCGCTCAACTGATAGAGCATGTTTTCTTACCGTTGGCCGAAGCGCAGTTTAGGGGGCCCGAAGCTGCTCAGGATAGGGCAGCTCGAGATGCTTTGACATCGATGATGGACATGCCTGGAATTGAGAGGGCTGCCGAGACCCTTGCCGGGCTCTCAAAAATGAGGGTATGTACGCAACTTTAAGCTGTTTTTCTTTGTGATGTAAAAATTCACAAGATTAATTCTTGTTAAAACGAACGAAAGATGGACAAATTTTCATTTGTGATCATTAATTATGATGACGTTCTCAAAAATATTTACTTGGAAGTAAATTGGAGTTTTGAGTAATTTGGTTGATAACAGCTTCACGTTGAGTTTATTTCGAAATTATTGAATATTCCGGGAATTTTTCCTATTTTGCATAGTAATGGGTGAACTGCGAATCTTATCCCATAGTAATTTGAATTTCGTTTGAAGTCAGATCATCAAATGCTTTGAAATTTCAAAATTTTTGAAGATGAGATTCTAATTCGAGCAAGTACGACACTTGCTGAATTTTCAGCACAACTTGCGATTAGAACATTGACTAAGCATGAATGATTGGTAAAGAATGATCAAAAGGTGTTTTCTTTTTTTTTCTTTTTCAGGGAGCAGCATTCACGCCTCCATCAAACATCCGAAGAGTATCATTACTTGCCGAAAGGATGGATGATCGTAGTGATGAGGAAATTGGATTCAAGGGCAACGATGCCGTAACTGAGCTAGATAACGAACAGCAAAAACCGATCGAACGTAGTAAGGCTGAATTCTTGGAGTATCTCTCAAATCTTATGGAATCCGTGGAATGGTAATACGATATTTCCCAAAAAAAGTATATTTGTATTGTATGTAGTCGAGATAGAATTAAATATTTTTTTATAATTTTAAGGACCTTGGACCATGTCGAGGGCGAATCTCTGCTTACAATTCCAGATATATTTGACAGTATTGATCCTACTGTGACTGATACTGAGTTGGCTAAAAGTAGAAAAATGGTGGAGCAACTAGAGAGTATCGTTTTATCGTGGGAAAAACACATAAAAAAGGTGGGCTGTGCTTTAGTTATCATTGCCTGATTCTTAGCCTTGCGATAACAACCTATAGAAATCAGTCTACAAATCTATTAGAAAATGAAGATTCCCAACCGTTTTAATTTTATCAGAGACTGAATAGGACCGTTTTCTAAGGACCATCCTTTCGCAGATAATCGAAATCTACACGAATAAAATTCCAAGCGGTAAAGGACCGGTCGCCGAATACGAATACTGGCACGATCGAGAATCAGGTCTATCTCTACTCGTCGAACAGCTCAAATCACCTTCGATACTGCGAGTACTCAACGTTCTCAAACTTGCAAGATCGGCTATCGGCGACGGTTTCGCCTACTACGATCGAGATCTCACGGAATTTTATTCCGAGGCCAAGGAGAACAATAAGGTCCTGTCGACTCTCCTGCGATATCTGAAGGTATGTTGAATTTTAAAGGATTTTTTCATTGCGGGTAGAACGCCCTTCTCCCTCAAATAAGATTTTTTTGTCTGAAAATTTGCAAACCCCGTGAATTCATTTGTAACCTAAAGGAATACTCTCTTCCAACGCTTGATCGTCGGCATTTTAGAACAGTTGAAGAACAAATTGTTCAATAGTCTGACACGAGCTCATTTCTGACTGATGACAAAGTTGGAATTATATTTTTTTGTGTGTGATTGTTGCAGATAGTGGCTGAAAGCGAGTCTTTTACAAAAATTGCACAAACCATACCGGGAACGTATGAACATCTCAGGATGATTTGGGTTTTATCAAAGTATTATTCTAACGAGGAGCGAATGGTGTCTCTGCTTGAGAGGATATCCTGGCAACTACTACAAAATGTGATGAAACAATTGAGCCTCAAAAGACTTTTTGAGTGAGTATTAAGGACGAAGATGTAATTCAAGCATAAAATTCGATTCTCGTAGCTTCTCTCAAATGTACCACCTAATCCGTCGATCTTTTCACATCTTTATGATGTTAGAAAGAATTATGGATAGCTTTTATTAATTCATCAAACAGTTGGCTATACAGACGAATCTATAAAAGTATGTAGCAGATTCTCAAATCCTCGAGCAATATTTTGTACTCTATTTTCATCTCACTGTACTCGTAGGAAATACTAACGATATTACTCATGGTGGTAGTCAATCTCTACCATACAAAAATTACTTTTTCAAAAATTTATCACAGATCAAACCAGACTCCAAAGTATCAATTCGGCAATTTGGAAGTCTAAAATTTCTTTGCCATGTAATGGAAGAATAAAACATTCTCAATTTTTGCAGTAACCCACTACCGTACGTTCTGAGGAAAACTGATACAGCACACAAGATGCTAATATTGTGGAAGCAGTCGTACCTCAATACTCGATCAAACATCGAATTATCTGGCAAAGACAAGCGTTGGGAATTCGACAAAAGAAAGCTTTTTCGAGAGACCGATTATTTAGCATCTGTAAGTACCATTGCAATTAGATCATCGCGAGATTAATCATATCAAAGTATCTAAGTTCCCTAAGAGATTTCTCAGTTATTGTGCATCTCGTATGATTTGAATCACTAATATATAGAAAAGGATGACAAAAATCATATTGAAAATTGGAACACACACTAAACTTGCAAATAATTCAATTTGAATGTTTGTCCAAGCTCAACAGTATTTGGATCATGAGAAAGGATAAAACTTTCTGTAGAGCACAAAAATCCCGACATACATTATTTCTCTCAATGTGAAAAACATTTTTGATAAAATTATGTGTTTCCAGGTGAGTGCGAATTTGAACGAAATAGCGGGCGTGCTACGCGATTTTTTCAACATATTCGGCGAAGATTTGAAATCAATAGTAAACGATCCAGCTCGTATAGATGCCATTGTCGATCGAGTGGGACAGCTTCTGGGACCTATACGTCTAGCCGAGGCTGACGCTTTCAATGTCTACAATCGCGATAGCTGGGAAGCTACCATGTCGTGGTTCCGTGGCGAGGTGAGCTCTGCAATCTCTACATACCCTTATAATAAGTTCACATATATATATATTTCTTGGGTATACTGTTATAGAACGATATTGGATGCGATAAAATTGTTTGTACGGGTCACATCGATCGAGTCGGCTATATAATTTATATATACTCATGTCTGTTTTACTGTTCATCATTGTTCTAACGGAGAATTCAAACTAGAGGATACATGATGGAGATCATAATAGATATTTATTCATCAAAGCAAGGACTCTGTGGTCCCTCATAAATATTGATGGAGGCACTTTGATGATTCATGACATGCATGTACATGTGTCAAGAACGTAGACAAGTTCTTTCTTCGAGGCTGATGAATTTTCGATCTGAGATTCATCTATTCCAGCCATTTTATTTGGGAATAATATAGAGTCGAGAGAAAACTCTTGTCTGTGTGGCCCTGATTTTCAAAAAGCAAAAGTAAACGAATGAAACAATAAGGACTGTCAACTAAAGCAACTTCGGAACACCTATGAAAAAGTAACTTCTATGACCATGCTGCACTTCAAGATTCATCTTCAGCTTCTGAGACCAATTTTTTTTCTTCCATGGTTCATTGGACTAATGATTTTTATCCACTAGCTTCGTTCTAGTGATTACCATATTGAATTTTATTTGTGTTCTACGAATACGTGTTAGAAAAATTTCCATTTTAATGATGCATTTTTTGTACAAAGAATTTAGAATTAATTGAATTATGTACCGTCAACCGGGGTAACTTTGGAACAAAAATTGCAATTTTTTCCTTAAACCTCGCGAAAATTGTACGTCTCACATCAGAAGTGCATTGTATCTGTGGTCAATCGAAAGCTTACAGTTTTAGCTTTCGATTGCGGTGTTTATAAGGTCCATTTGGACATATCTGGTTGGAGCTATGAGTGCTGAAAGTCGTGTTCCAAAGTTAGACACGGACTGGGGTAACTTTGGAACAGACATTGTTATCATTATTTATTCGTCAATTTATTCATAAACTAGGTCACACCATCGATTTTCATCACCAGTAATCGAAAGCTGAGTGTCTTAGCTTTCCATTGACCTATTATAAAAAGTCCATTGGGTTGAATTGAACTCCTATAATTGAGCATAGACACGTTCAGCGTACCTCACTGTCTGTACCACGGCTAACTCTCGAGGAGGAAAATACCTTCACAGTCGGTTTCTGACGAAAACTGCCATAACTTGGCTTCCATGGGTCGAAATGAGACGGTCTTTGGCCCATTTTGAAGCTCTCATCAACGGCTACTCAGGCATGTAGAATTTGAGGTGGATATGAATCTTGGGAAATCATTGAGAGGACACGAAGAAGTGTTCCAAAGTTACCCCGGTTTCTGAAAAAAAATACTTACTTGTCAGTTTTTTCTCTACAAAATTGAAACTTTGTGAAAATACTTCAATGTAACAGTGAATTCGTCCAGATATGTGTGCAGACAAGTGAGATCTAGCTCAGCTACCTTGTATTCAACCTGCCAAAGTCGAAACCACACCACTTTTTCCGAAAGACTGTTTGTTGGATCGAAAACACACTTCTGAAGAAGTCAGCTTATAAACGGATTATAATAGCTGATGGAGGCCCTTGCGCCAATGCAAAACATCGTTTATGCTTGTCCCAAGTGGTGGGAGCCGGTATTAAGGCCTCAGGATCATCTGCCTCGCCAACTGTGCGTGATAACCACTCTTTCATGGGTTGTTCCAAAGTTACCCCCCGTGTTCATAAGTTACCCCGGTTGACGGCAATAGTAATTTTCATTTCGAGTATGGGAAGTTTGATTTTGCTTTTCGAGTGATTGTTTTGGGCCCGAGCCTTGGCAACGTTCATTTTACGCCCAGTCGATCCATTCACGTATTTCGACCTCTGGGCGTTGAGTTTTTTTGCCTTACTCGTAATAATTTCGACCCTCGCCGAAAGCAAATTTGAACTTCCCAACCTCGAATCGGAAACAGTAGATTTCGCACCGAGATTATGAGGTTGTAGCTCGTTCTGAGCGATTGGTTTTCGAAATAATCGCTCGGAAGCGGGGAACCTCATAATCGAGGCGCGAATGCTATTTCATGCGAATTTGTAAGCACCCAAACATCGGAAAATTGCATAAATACCATTCTGATCGGCTGGGCGTAAAGTGAACGAAAACTACCGTGCATAAAGCAGTGCTTTAGGCACAGTCGATCGAAAAATTCAATTTCATGGGCGGAAATCGTCGCCCTTACGTACAGTGAGTGGAATAATTATTTTTAAACTTCAATCTCAGTATCTCAGCCTAGCGTGGTCTTATATTCCATTTTTTCACGGGCATACTGCCAGGATGAGTATACCCAATATACTCACTGAAAAATAATCTGAATGGTATCCAAATTAACTAATTAGAAAAAAATTGAAAATATTATGTTGCACACGGAAGAATCAGGGCTTCAATTCATTTTTTCCATGCCTTTTGATTCTTGATAGATGCTCGGATAATTTTTTATCTGGTTTTATCCACCTCACTTACATAAGATGTATCGTTGTTTCATCTATCAACACTTGACACGATGTTCAATAAAAATTTTAGATTCAAAAGAATCATGTAATCGCAGGTTGAGAGATTGGAAGAGGAAGCCAAAGTATTCATCGACGAATGTTTCGGTGCTCTAATCCGAGCCGAAGATGCTCTATCAATGCTCTTGAAATTCAGAAAAATGAAGACGAGGGACTCAATCCAAAGAAGACTGTCCGGAAAATTTGACGTCGTAATGAAGCAGTTCAGCGAAGAAATCGACCAAGTTGAAGCTATATTCAATCGAGGTTGGCATCATCATCACAGTATAATTGGCATCTATGCATACATTGCACTTCTCCTCATCAAGTATTCCGTCACGACCATCATCAACGCCTACACGTATTATTATACTCTGTACTCAAATCAATCGCACTTGAAGATACAATCCTCAAAACTTTGAACGGAATGCAACCTGAATGCAACCTTTGTACTAATATACCTATATAGAAAATCTTGTGCGCGCGAAAAGACACGATATTGCACTTGCCCGCGAGAACGAGATCGGATCAAGCGATTCGGTCTTGAGCTCTGCAACCTATAATAATACACAGTTACTATGAAGAACGACTGGAAGGTATACAATGAGTAATTGGGCTCTGAGGTGTCTTTTTTTCCTAACAGGTAAAAGGAGTCCTCCATTACTGCGATATCATCCAAGCATCGCTGGATCGATTTACTGGGAAAGACAGCTGTTAAATCGGATGAGGTTACCGATTCTAAAGTTTCAACAGGTCGACGAGCTCCGTGACAGCGAATTGAAGGCTTTAGCTTTTGAACAGTATGCTCAATTGGCAAAACAGATGAAAGGATTTGAGGATACGAAATTTGGAGAATTTATACGCAAAGCGCAGTCTGTACTTGGGAGATCGATGAATCGAAGTGTTCTTACTTTGCAGCCTTTTGAGAGGAAGCAGAGTGAGTATTTCGAAATTGATTGGAATTTTCAATGAATTTTAGATGGATTTAATTCAATTGTCATAGTTATTCTAAAGGTATGAAAAAGATCTAGAAAATAATTTGAAAAATCCCTGGCAATGCATAGATTGAGGAGTAGGACCTAACCCTAGATCATTAATGAGAGAAAAAATCATAGAAACTAATATTCTTCCGAATGTTCGATTAAAAATTTTCCCATGCTACTCTGAGCAAGGAAATATACCTATTTTGAATTGCATAAATCTGTTTCTAAACGTGCTGAGCTCGTGGCAGTGCATGGATTATTTTTGTAATGATCTCGACTTTGATTATTTCGAAGTTTAGCAATCAAATTCCGTCTTACAGAGGTGAAGTGAAATGTATCCATACAGTTTCGGTTTTGAATCTGAGCAGATTAGCCATATGAAAAACAAGAATTTTCATCACTTTCCTCTACTTTCCCTCAAAGTTTCTCAGAATGTATCCAGTCAAAGTCCAGTCAGTGATCAATTTGCAGTCGTTAAGGGTAAGATATGTGAGGAAATTACGTCAGAAAAATGATTTGAATTGCAGCTGAACCACGAGGAAGAGAATCGCGGATGTTGAGAATTAATAGGCTGAAGAAGATTGGTAGCGGAGATTTTGAGTCAACCAGTGAGACGCATGCAACGGGTTCACGTTACGACGAAAGAATCAGCTTTCACGTATCCAACAAGCCTAGCTTTGGTAATTTGCACCTTATTGAAAATTTTACAAAAGCCCTCATAATGAATCAAATTGGACACTTCTCGAGTATTAGGATGGATCTGCGATTTTCATGATCGATTTGGATAATCAAAAAATGTTGTTGAAATTTTATTCCGTCACGTATAGATGCTCGAGTATCACCCAATCCGAGTATGAAAACTGTGGCGACATTCAAAAGTCTCAGAACGGAAAGATCGGACAGGAAGTCGGAATTTTCGATGAAAACGGTCAAAGCCAGGGCTTCATCTGCTTCTACAATCACAGACAAATTGCAGCAACAGATGCTGAAAAACATGGAACTCATGCGTGGCGCAATTTTGCTCGAAAACCAAATCCAGCTGACGGTCAATTTCAATCCCCAAGTGTTTGAAATAATTCGTGAGGTAAGACATTTTATTTGGCAAAAAATTGCACTCATCTTGACTCAATATGACTGAAAAATTTTCGAGCCGATATTTACACGGCTAGACAAAATTATTAGAGTTCTTTCAGACTCCTTTCTTGTACTCGTGAAGAAATGACTTTCTTAAACGTTCTGATAACTGAAGTTGTATACGATTTCATGTCAGTTTGATAAGATGATTACTATTATTATACTGAAACTACAAAGTATCTAGCCTTGATGAGCTGTTCAATTTAGGCAGATGTCTTAGAAAATCTGGGCTTCGACTTACCGATTCCTATCCGTGAAATCGGTATCCAGAAAGAGAGGCTCCATGCGGATAGTGAGGCTGTGGAGAAAATGATAAGCCAGTACAATAATATCATCGAAAAATTTGACGATGCAGACGTAAGAAACTAAATAATCATTGCGATTTGATTTATTTTGACAAATACTTGAAGATCGCGAAAATCGATTTGAAGTGATTAAATCCAATCACCTAAATTCATAGATAGAGTGCCATTACTATATGGAAAATTCTGATTCATTCTCCGTCTATCGTCCTGTCTCCTTTGCGACAAATCGAATCTATCATTGTGAGACTCATTTAATCGGGGATTGGTTTGTTTGACGTCCGTATAACAAAATTAATTTTTCAAATTGTTATTTTGGATTCATTTCATAAATATGTATCACACGATGACTTAAAATTGTCCAAATTGTCCAACTCACCAACGCCTAAAAATTTGCTATTACCACATTTCCATCACAGATCCTCCTCCTAAAACATACATTGGAGGACGTAGAAAAACATATCCAGCCCGGAGTGATGAGGCTCAATTGGCATTCACTCGGTATCGGAGATTACGCTGCCAACTGTAGTAAACTTTTGAAACAGCTTGCATCTCTCGTTATGCAAGTTAGCCGGATTAGGCATGATCTCGACCATCAAGTTGACGATGTCCTCGGGCAGTACAATCTTTTTTTAACCGATGCTGATCCAGATGAGCCTGGCTATCAATTGCTTCAGTGTAGGGTTAGTATATTGGCAATCAAAATTCAACAAAATATTCTTACTTTGATAAAATCGAGAAATGAAACTTTTTGTTCTCACTCCATGCTAAGACCGTTGGATTTTAAACTCAATTTATTGAGCCACTCTAATCTATCTCACATAGGCTTACTTTACGGAAGTTAAGAAAGAACGAACAGAACTAGTCAGTAAAATGCTCAAGGTGTATCAATCAACTAGTCCAATGCTTATAAAACTTGAGAGTCTTGTCGAAAGAACGTCAACTGGAAGAAGCCCTGCAATGCTTTTGTACTATGAACGTTACGAGCACAAGATTTTTACTGCATTCATAACGTGAGTCAACTGTATACATTATTATATTTTTGATCCAAATATATCATGTTGATTCGCAGTCGTGACAACCACTTTCTTCCGATGAAAATCTACTTTTGAATCTGTTTTGCCCTACAGGTGTTTCATGGAAAATTTGGAGAACTATAGACAAGTTCTGGCATCGAATAAACCACTTTTCCAAGTCAACGCGGTCTTGGTTGCTTCCGAAGTGATACTAAAACCATCTGCCGCTCAAATTCACACAATAATTCTGCGAGACGTGAAAGATTGCTTAGAACGGTTGAAAGTTTTCCCAAGATGGATGGCTGGGACTTGCTTGGAATGCAAACCTTTGAGAAATGATGCTACCGAATTTATTACATTCAGTTTCTATGAAGATGTTATGGCCGTTCAGGTATGCATCGTTTTACACTAAATTTTCATGATCCAAATCCTGATTTCTTTATTGGTTGTATCGGTTTTTCTATATTTTTATTTCTGGAAATTTCTACCGATCCAAATTGAACTTTTTCGGTGTGAATCCAATTCTCAATTATATCTCACATTCATGAATCAATCATTGTTCATCTCATTCGATAATTTTTAATTCCAGACAATTAACGACTTGATTTTTGCTGTGCAAGAAACATCTCACAGGCTAGCACTTGACAGCTATCGTTATCTGCACAAATGGAAGCTGTACAGCAATTTATGGTCACTAGACAAAGCACAGACAAGCGCCAAATTTGCAGGATCTAATCCAACTCTGCAACAGTATGATGAAAAATTCAGTTTCTACGATACCGTTATTGAAGAACTCACTGAACTCACAGATTATCACGATGTCAATAGCATTAGGTTTGTTTTCTCGATGACTGTCCTCACCAAAGTCTATTCATTTATCCCTTCTATTATTCCATAAAAGTGATGAATTTTTCCAACTTTTCTCGCAAAAGAATCAATCTCCAGCCGCTCTTAGACAGCATAAGGGATCACGCTAAGGAATGGAAAGAAGTATTGGGCGGAATTTTGTTGACCGAAACTCGAGATTCCATGAATAGTTTCGAAGCTACTTTGAACAAAATGAGAGGAGATATTGAGCTTGTAATCAGTGGTCTAGATCGTTTCAAGACCGTTATGCAGTGTATCAATGATATCAAAAAGATGGCTGTAAAGGCAGAAGTGAAATATTTTAAATACCAGGTATGACTGGCAGACAGTAGGATTTCACTCCAGGTATTAATGGGTAAGAGAATGTGATCAGGATATTTTTCAATTCGATTTTCAAGGAAACTTTTCGAGTTCTGAAAGCTCATGGCATAACGTATCCCCCGAGTGACGAGGATACGGCACATAGACTAGAGAAAGACTGGGGAGCACTGTATCTTGGAGCTCTGTACAGATTCAACAGTCTTCAAAGTACCAAAGACCAATTTCGCGATATGACTGTTCGAGAAATTGAAGATTTCGGCCTTGTTGTAGCAGTTTTCCTCGAAAAATTTCATACAGATGGTCCTGGAACTTGTGGAGATGATTTGGACGCGGGAATGCAAAAAATGGAGGTAATTATGAAATCTAACAACATTCTAAGAGCAATCAGAAGAATCTTGGAAGACTTCTTTTTAATCCTCTCCAAACCTAACCAAAATCTCATTACTTTGAAAAACACATCATTCTCGAACCATCTTTGCATTGCCTCACACTGTACCTATTTCTTTCCCCTAGATTTACAGCGAACAGATGGCTAAGATGGAGAGCAAACTCGAAGACCTGACAAATGCAGAAATTCTTTTTGATTTGTCACCAGCCGACTACAGTGATTTTTACTCAGCCCACAGAGATTTTGAAGCGATGCGCGAACTTTTCAAACTTTACGCTGAGCAAAAATCAGCTCGCGATACTTGGGCGAAAACTCTTTGGGCAGATCTGGATCCTCAACAATTACTCGATGGAATGGACGCCTATCTCAAAGAGTTCCGCAAGCTCCCAAAGGCTTCGAGAAATCTTGCTGTTGGTCAGGCACTCGAACTCAATATGAAAAATTTTAAGAGTTCAGTGCCATTATTCGTCGAACTAAAAAATGAGGCAATGCGTGAACGACATTGGCAGGAACTTATGGAACGAACTGGAAAACACTTTGATATGTCACCAGGCAGGTGCGCTCCTCGTTAGGATTCTGATGGACTTTTATGGGGACTGGCTAATTGACTAGAATGGTGTGAGTGTAGTGATAGTGTGTGGTCTTCCGTGAATGTGGTTGGTGAGGTAGTTTGGAAAGTAGAACTTTAATAAGAAATCAGGACTACGTAATGGGAGCTTTTTTGACTAGATCAATATCAAGGCTTCGTATATCGTCAGCATTTGGGGTTCGCGAGAAATTCAATGAGCTGATTCAGAAATAAGTGTGTTCCACATGTCAAAGATCACCCCGAGCAATCGATTGAGAACATGTTCAATATATATTGAGCGAAACGTTGATATCAATGTGAGAGTAGGTGGGTAGTCATTAGGTTTTGTTATTGGGATCATTTTCAGTGGTTAGATTTATGATACAATAAAGACTAATGCCTACTATTTACTTCCCTGCCGTCCATTCATCCTTTTCCTGACTTTGTATACTTTTGAGCTTCTTTGGATGTTTGATATTTTCTTTCCATTATAATGGAACTTCACATTGAATCGTATCACTTGCAGGGGAGAAAGTTGAGGACTAGATAATTATTTATTTCACTCTTTGAATTTTAATACTGGTCATTTTTGGCAATTATCAGACTAGGACTTGGAAAACATGGAAGGGTAAGTTTTCCTCCATGACACAGCATGACAATTTCAGTAGCTTTGCGATGCACTCAACGAGGCACTCATGATCGGTAAAAGACATAGCGTCTCTAATACTCTGCACACGAACGTTTTAGGAAATTTCAGATATTGGTGAAAATCACTGAGTAAAATGCATTAATCCATCCGAAATATTTATCAAGTTTTATCGAGTTGATTCTTTTTTGTGTCATTTTTTGTTGATCATTCCCGCGATGATAATATTTTGGTAGCGCTATTTACTATTTCATTTCTTTTCCTGGAAGGTCTCAAAAAATCATGTAGTGTAGTGCCCTCTCGTCCATAATAGGAAATTTTTCCAAACCAATATTTCCTTCGTTTGTTAATAGGTTCACTCTGGAGAACATGTTTGATATGGATTTGGGTCGTTACCAAGAGATTGCTGAATCAATCGTCAATAATGCTAGAAGCGAATTGGCAATTGAACGCGGGGTTCAGGAGATATCTGAAGTATGGTCAGACTTGGACTTGAAACTCATAAATCATACAAAAGGTGGAGAAGATCGTGGATTCATTCTCGGAACCATGGATGAATTAAATCAGGTACTGCATCTACATTCTACAATCGGACCCAGATAGTATAGCTAAAAGTTTAGACGATGAAAATTTTGATGATTCTCCTGCATCTATATCCTATGTGAAATATCTATTTCAGATGCTTGAGGATAACGCGTTGAATCTTCAAAGCATGTCAGCTTCACAATTTATTGGCCCTTTTCTGGGCGTGGTTCAAAAATGGGAAAAAGCTATGAGGACTATTGCTGATGTAATTGAGGCCTGGCTTGAGTTACAGAGACGTTGGATGTATCTTGAGGGTATTTTCATAGGTGGAGATATAAGATCTCAGTTACCAGAAGAGGCAAAACGTTTCGATGATGTTGACAAAAGTTTTCGAAGGCTCATGGTTGATACAGCCAAGGCTCCTAACGTTCTTGAATGCTGCTCAGTTCCAAGTAAGAACCTGGAGAATGTAGACTTTGCACATTGAATTCGTGAAAGACAGTTACTCAATCTCCCCAATATCCACCCATCACTCTCTCGTTCAGGTTGATTTCGTCAACGTGTGATATTTTTAAATCAATTTCATAGAACACAGATTCCTGAGATTCTTAAATTAAAGGTACTAATTATAACCACACATCTACAGCCAATTTTATTAACGGATCGGTTTGATATTGCAGATCGCAGGGAAGAGTTCGAAGGTCTGATCACGGCTTTAGAGAGATGTCAAAAATCTTTGAGTGAATATTTGAAGAGCAAACGTGCGGTATTTCCTCGTTTTTGCTTTATTAGTGACGACGAGTTACTGAGCATTCTTGGCAGTTCTGAAGCAGACGTTATTCAAGAGCACGTTGGAAAAATGTTTGATAATCTTGCAAAATTCAGACTCGGCCGTGACAATCAAAATCGAATGGTAGCCAGTGCACTAATATCTGCTGAAGGCGAGGTCATGGACTTTAGAGATGCTGTCATTGCTGAAGGTAACATTGAAGATTGGATGGTACTTGCATTGGATGAAATGCGACGTTCAAATCGTTACCTCACTAAGAAATCAGTTTTTGATTATGGTAAGGTATGTCAACTGTCTGGAATCCTTAATTTTGAATAAATAAAATCAAGATAAAGGATTGAAAATTTTTCGTATTTTTTCGTTTCCAGATGTTGAAACCACGAACACAGTGGATGCTGGATTACCAGGGTATGATGATTCTGGCTGCAAATCAAATTTGGTGGACCTCCGAAGTTGAGAATGTTTTTAAAAAGATTGCAATGGGACAGAAACGAGCCATGAAAGACGTACTGTGATACTTAATTCTTAATATAGTTGGGTGTTGATCGTGATGATGAAGAAATCATGAAAAAAATCTCACTTACAGTACCTGCTGCAGCTCAATCAACAGCTAGATGACGTTGTCACGTTGATGGGAGGAGATACTCTTACAAACAATGATAGGAAGAAACTTGATACAGTCCTAACCATTGACGTCCATATTCGGGATATCATTGAAGGCTTTGTTAGAGACAGTATAATGGATGCTCTGGAGTTTGAGTGGGAGAGTCAGTTGAGGTATGTGATTGATGCGGTAGTTAAATTCCTATGAAAAACCGTAGTAACAGAGTTATAAATCAAAATTTGACCCAATAATTCCAGATTCTATTGGGTGCACGATCTTGATGATTTATGGATTAATCAGTGTTCCGGTACCTTCGAGTATGGATATGAGTACATGGGCTTGAATGGAAGATTAGTCGTAACTCCTTTAACTGATCGGATATATCTTACCATCACGCAAGCGTTGTCTATGCAACTGGGTGGTGCTCCAGCTGGTGAGGAACATCACTCATGGAATTATTTCTTCCTATTCGTAATCTTATGAAATCCAATCACTAAAAGTCCAATCATATGTTTGGATCTTGTTGCATTGATTTGAAGGTCTAAGCAAAAAATAAATCGAATCCTGTGATTCATTTTCAGGTCCGGCTGGAACGGGTAAAACCGAAACAACCAAAGATTTAGCTAAAGCTCTTGGGCTTCTCTGTATTGTAACAAACTGTGGCGAAGGCATGGATTACGTGGCGATTGGTAAAACACTTGGAGGGCTAGCTCAATGTGGAGCTTGGGGATGTTTTGATGAGTTCAATCGAATCGATGTCTCTGTACTCTCTGTCATCTCTACCCAACTGCAAACCATTAGATCAGCTCTCCAAAGCAAAGCAACTCGCTTCATGGTAGGTTTTAGAATCAATAACTCATACGACTCGATTGTTCCATATACTTACCAGGTCTTCATGATCACGATCTCGATCTTTTTTGAATTCTAGTTTGAAGGACAGGATATTGCATTAGATTCTAAAGTCGGCATCTTCATCACTATGAATCCAGGTTACGCAGGACGTACGGAACTTCCAGAATCAGTGAAAGCTCTGTTCCGTCCGGTGGTCTGTATTGTACCAGATCTTGAGCTTATTTGTCAAATCAAGCTGTTCAGCGCTGGATTTCTCACTGCCAAAGTTCTGGCCAAGAAAATGACTGTTCTGTACAAACTGGCTCGCGAACAACTGAGCAAGCAGACACATTATGATTTTGGTTTGAGAGCCTTGAAATCTGTCCTCAATATGGCAGGTCAGCTGAAGAGGTCATCAAAAGATTTACCGGAAAATGTTGTGCTTATGAGAGCTTTGAGAGATATGAACTTACCAAAGTTCATATTTGAAGACGTTCCATTATTTCTGGGTCTTATCAAAGATCTGTTTCCTGGATTGGATTGTCCCAGAGTCAGATACCCTGACTTCAATGATGCGGTAGAACAAGCACTTCAGGATAAGAATTATATTATCATACCTGAACAGGTAGCTGGCTTAGCATAACCAACTTATCTTGCTAAAATATTTTTACTTTTATTTTGATGGACGAATCAATTTTAAAGGTAGACAAGGTTGTTCAACTATATGAAGTCATGATGACTCGCCATTCTACTATGGTTGTTGGTCCAACTGGGGGTGGTAAAACAGTCGTTATCCAAGCTCTTTGTGATGCTCAGACATTACTAGGCAAGCCAACAAAATTGTACATATTGAACCCAAAAGCTTGCACTGTCATTGAACTATACGGTGAATTGGATCCTGGAACAAGAGATTGGACTGATGGTTTGCTGAGTAATATATTTCGAGAAGTAAATAAGCCTCTTGACTCTGACAAGGATGAAAGAAAGTATATTCTATTTGATGGAGATGTTGATGCCTTGTGGATTGAGAACATGAATTCTGTGATGGATGATAATAAGCTCCTAACACTGGCCAATCAAGAACGAATCAAGCTTCAAGATCACTGTTGTCTACTGTTTGAGGTCTGTAGAGGTTATTTCTGTATTTGAAAATGAAATCTTGAGTCTTCATCGCTAGCAATGGTGGTGTAATTCTATAAAAATTAGGTTGGAGATCTCCAATACGCATCACCAGCGACAGTGTCCAGAGCCGGTATGGTCTATGTTGACCCAAAAAATTTAGAGTACCAACCTTTCATGGATAAATGGATCAACAGTCGCAATACGTCAGAACAAAGTGTTTTACAAATTCTTTGTGAGAAATATATC
This sequence comes from Eretmocerus hayati, assembly GCA_029851415.1. Classification (NCBI taxonomy): domain Eukaryota; kingdom Metazoa; phylum Arthropoda; class Insecta; order Hymenoptera; family Aphelinidae; genus Eretmocerus; species Eretmocerus hayati. The sequence continues at coordinate 54,258,432 of CM056741.1, read as the reverse complement.
ACTCCAGCAATTAGGTACATTCTTGAGGGTATGCTAGGTCTTCAGAGTGTTGCACCTCTCAAGCTCATTATCCCACAAACTGGTCTCAATATGGTAAATATTCTTGGAATGTTTCATTCATTCTAATACTCCGTTCACTCATATCCTTCCACTTCATGGTCGTGCAAAAATAAGAAGGCAAATTCTAGGTGCAAGAACCTTTTGTGCTTTGGCAGGGACAAATATTTGACCAATCCGGACAGACTTTGACATTTCTCTCATTTCTGATTCAGTTTCATCACACCGACGACATAAAACTTCTCATTTCCACTATTATGGGAATGAAAGAACCTCCTTCTATGTCTAAAAAATGATGAATTGATTTCAGGTAACCCAACTCTGTATCACAATTGACGCATTATATCCAAAGCCTGCGGTTGATGAATACATTCGAAGAGAGAGCGGAGAACTCAATGAAGAAGAAGAAACTCAGTTCAGCGAAAAAGTGCAAGCACGTGACGAAGTTCTAGAAGCTGTAATGATACAGGCTTGTTATTGCTCGCTTGGGGCAGCCATAATTTCCGAATGCCGAAAGGACTTTGATGACTTCATGAAGAAGACCTCAGGCTTAATGAACATCGAAGATTCGATAGAAAAACCTGCAACAACTCGTTACATTCCAACTCGATATCCACAGATGTATGATTATTTGTTGGATGTTGGAAAACGTGCGTGGATACCGTGGAAACATTTGGTAAAGGATTACGTTCACGAGAGGACAAAATCTTTTGCGGAAATTCTTGTTCCTACTGTTGATACAACCAGAGCTGCGTGGTACATCAGTTTGATGAATAAAATGAAGAGACCCTTACTGATGGTCGGAGATACTGGTACATCTAAGAGTGCCATTATAATGGACTTTTTGAGAAATATGGATCAAGAGAAATTTGTAAGTTTCTTCGTCATCACACATCGAAATAACATTCTTGTTATGTACATTCCGTAGTTTTGTTGACTAATCTTGAGAATTTTAGATGTCTTACTGATTTGGATGGTTGTTTAGGTTGTAGAAGTGATGACAATATTGTATTTCTAGAATTCCCTTACTTTGAACTTTTCATCACGAACGACCTCAATGGATGTTCAGAGGAATATCGAATCAAGTGTTGAAAAGAGGACAAAAGATACTTTTGGACCACCAGCAGGCAAACGTTTGATAATATTCATTGATGATATGAATATGCCAATGGTTGATACGTACGGTACTCAGCAGCCGATTGCACTGTTGAAACTATTGCTGGAACGTGGGGGTCTGTACGATCGCGGCAAGGATCTCAATTGGAAACGTATCAAAGATATCAGTAAGTACGAGGACAAGGCCCACTGTAATTCATTCAACTATGATATACAAATTCGTCATTTCCACGGGTTGAAAATCTAGAATCAAAAACTGCTTTGAAACGGACAACTCAAAATCCAGCTCCATTCGAGAAGACTGAAAAATCATTTCATTTTTTATGAGAATCAATGAAATCATGCAGTCAGCTGGAATCCGATAGCAACGATATATCGTCCTATCCAACCGACTCATAAGACGTGGATTTTCATGTTATCTCAATTAGGTTTTCTGGCAGCAATGGGAAAGTCTGGTGGAGGTAGACACGACGTGGATCCTCGATTTATATCCATGTTCTCAGTGTATAATGTACCTTTCCCCCATGATGATACGCTACATTACATCTACAAGGGTATCTTATCGGGTCACTTGGGGATTTTCCCCGAGTCAATTCAAGAAGTTGCAGATGAACTCATCAAGATCACATTGGAGCTGTACAAGGTAATCAATCAGAATCTAGATCTAAATTCCGATGCTGAACGAATTAATCCACTAACTTGTTTGCACTTCGATTTTCAGTTGATCATTGTGGAACTTCCACCAACACCTTCGAAATTCCATTACATCTTTAACATGCGAGATCTCTCTAGAACAGTAGCAGGCTTACTCCAAAGTGATCCAAACCATTTTAAAGTTGCTCATCAGTTCGTACGACTCTGGAGAAATGAATTCACCAGAGTTTTCTATGACCGTCTCATCTCTAAAACAGTAAGTCCTCTGTTTGCACGTTATGTGATGTCCGAAACCTTGGCCATGGCTCATGGAACATGGTTCATCATGCATGGATAGAATCTTGTTATGAGTAGGGGACTTTCCATGACGTTTGAATGATTTATTGCAGGACCAAGACGTTGTGAACAGTCACATTGAAGAAAATGTGAAAAAAGTTCTAGAAGATGACGAAGAATCTGTAGGTTACGTGTTACGTGATCCACTACTCTTTGGAGACTTTCGAAATGCCGTCGGGGATGGAGGAGTTCGCCTCTACGAAGACCTACTCGACTATGAAGCGGTTTTCAACTTATTCATGGAGGTTATTATCACAATTTTTCTTTGCACATCTATGACGTGGTTCAACAAATTGATCAAGCCCATTCTCCAATCTAATCCTCGAACTGGATTATTTCAAGATTATCTCTTCATAGAGTGGTTGTCTCTATCAGGACTTCGAGCGCCAACCTTGTGCTTCAACCTTTTAGTACCAAAAAAAATCCCACGACATTGCATCAAATTATCTGGATTGAAATCTTTGATTCTTATAATTCAGTGGGAATTTTGTTTGATTGAGCTAAATTGCAAAAAGACGACGATCCTGCTAACAGTTACGATAAAAATGATCAATACTCAAATTTTTTACGTAGATCATGGAGGAACACAACGAACGAGGTCAGACAAAACTTAACATGGTCCTGTTCAACGATGCACTTGAACATCTGACCCGAGTTCATCGAACGCTGCGCATGCAACGAGGACATGCGCTCGTCGTTGGCGTCGGAGGTAGTGGTCGTCGGTCAACGGTGCGACTCGCGACCTTTGCTGCGGACTGTCAACTTTTTGAAATAGCTCCGAGCCGTGGATACGACGAGACCGCATTCCGCGACGACATTAAGGTAAGGTTATTTGGAGTCATGGTACGAAAGATTTCCTTTAACATGTCTGTATGGAACAATTTGTAGCCCTTTGGTGGATTCATTCAGACCATTCTATGAATAATGTTTTGAGCGTTATGTATGCCATGCATGATTCCATAAATGAATAGTTCGGGCTCAGTCAACTTGACCTATAAACAGATATTTGGTCCAAAGATATAATAATTTATACTTTATACGTTTGGGAGATGAAATTGGCTTTTGATAGGTCAGCGAATTCAGTTGTGATTGATTTAAAAGTATATTTTTCAGATTGGGGAGAGCTATCGACCTTCTAATGCCGCGAAATTATTGAGAACAGTTAGTAATGGGTTCAACAGCATTTTTTTCTATTATTTATGGTGTTGAGGCAAGGTGCACAGTAAAGAGGTTCCGATAAAATCACTATTCAATATTCTGAAAGTAGGAAATCGGGTGACCTACGCGTAGTGGAATCACTACTGGTTCTTATAAATTTACCTTATCGATTATCAGAATTAGCGCCATAAAGTCACCAGCCGAAGCAGTGAATTTACAACACCGCAGTAGTGATTTCACTACGCTCAGCGTAGTGATTTCACCGGAACTTTTTTTACAATGTGGAACCTTTTTTTATGTAGGTTTTGATTTGATGCTGTTGGGGCCAGAATATCTTGATAACTGACGAACGAACTCTGTATTTGTGATTTTTCTAGAAATTGTTATCGATTGCTGGCGCTGAAAATACGAAAATAGTTTTCCTGTTCACCGATGAACAAGTGGTCGATGAGAGTTTTCTGGAGATAATTAATAATCTGTTGACAACTGGGATAGTATCTTCTCTCTTTGCTGATGACGAGAAAGATGGAATCGTATCACTTTGCAGAAATGCTGCCAAAGAAGCCAACTACGGTGTCACAAAGTGAGTTTGCATCTTTCAATGGTCACGTCCTTATTCCAAAACCAAAATCATCAGTTGTTGGTTCCCAAAACTGACTAATGATTCTATAGAACTTTGAAATTAGCCAACCATCGTACTTTCAAACAAGGCAAAATCATTTGAGAGGTCGCACTTCTCATGTAGAAGTATTGTAATGTTGGTGATGAGAAAAAACTTCATCGGACTCCAATGAGGAGAAAAATGTTTTATTTGATGTGAACGCATTATTTTCACATTGTTAAGATATCAAATAGGATTTAATAGAAATCTTTCAACGTAAGAACAAGACACTCGTGAGAATTCAAGCCATCTCTGCGCTTGCTATTGAATTTCGGTGCAGCTTTCTCATTTTGAATGTACAACCAGGTTAAGTGTCCATTCATCAGGCATTACTACAGTCAAGATAGCCCGGGAAGATGTGACCCCGGGAAGCCGGTTTTTCTGCAATAAGGACCTTCTTGCATCCATAAATGGTGGAACATTGATATATTCGATCAATTTTTCACCGTTTTCGTCGTGGGCGCATAAGGAGGTCCCTGAAGCAGAAAAATCTGCTTCCCGGGGTCATTCTCTTCCTGGGCTATCTTGACTGTAATTCAGGCATTAATACTCGAATCAATTTCTTCACATAGGGAGAACGTTTGGGCATATTTTGTCAAAGTAGGCACAGAAAATTTACGTATTGCTCTGTCAATGAGTCCATCCGGTGATATCCTACGTGCTCGCTGTCGAAGCTATCCTGGGCTTGTCAACTGTACTACCATCGATTGGATCTTTCCTTGGCCAGAACAAGCCCTACTTGCTGTGGCTAGTGTAACTCTCAGAGACGTAAGTCCATTAAAAGTTCGAAGTCTTCACTCAATTTTGTTCTGAGATCACGTCATGTGAAAAGATTGACTATTTCAAATGGATTGTTTCTTTTGTCAGAATCCCAACATCCCAGAAATACATCGTGAAGCAGTAGTTCTTCATGCAGTTCATGCTCACATGACAATAAATCGCTACACAAATGATTACCTGATGAAGCTTCGCCGTCCGAATTATGTGACCCCCAAACACTACCTTGACACACTGGAGACCTATCTGAACCTTCTGACCGAGCGCCGAGCTTATATCGAAGCACAGGTACTCTTCATTCATGTTTCAAATTTTCAATACCTCAATGGCATCTGTGTGTAAATACAGCAATCTTAGAGTGTTCTCACTAAACTAACTCATTCAAAGATTGAGAAAATAAATTCTGAGCTCTTACGAACCTAAAATTTCATGGCAGTGTGCTCGCTTGTCCGGAGGGTTGACAAAAATAGCAGAAGCATCTGTGACTCTGGACAAACTCAACGCCGTTTTAGCTGTTCAGAGAGTCAAAGTTAAGGAACAATCTCACAATTGTGAGGTATTGTTGAAAGAAATCAGCCAGAGTACAACCACGGCTGTCCAGAAAAAACAGCTTAGCGAGGAAAAGCGCAAAGAAATCGGAGAGAGAAACAAAATCATTGCTAAGGAGTCATCCGAAGCTAAAACAGCTCTCGCCGAAGCCCAACCAGTTCTCGATAATGCTAGGAAGGCTCTGGGTGAACTTGAAAAATCTGACATCACCGAAATCAGGTGCCTAAATCTCTTACTGGTTTCAGCTACCAATGGAGCAAAGATAATATTTCCAATCATAGTATCGCGTACCTTATAACTACAATTATTATTTGGACCGCAATGATATTTTTGCATGTAATTTCAATGCATTATAGACTTACCATAAAAGTGGGTAGGTTTGAATGGATCAAAGCTATTATGAATACTTTTAGTTTTTGAGCATACTGTAGATGGCATTCTGAAACCAAGAGGTTCATTTCCTGAGCTAATGCTCCCAGTTTTTTGTAGCCCAGCCCAGTAGGCATATAGAATGAAAATTACTAGTCCCGTGAGTTAGATCACTTTGTTCAAGTTACTCCAGCTCATGTTGATGATTTTCCTCGTCGAGCCTAACTTTTGGACCAACACCATCTCAATCTGGTTGAAAATTTGAGAAGGAAATTTTCAACTTGTATAGGTCATTTGCAACTCCACCCGAACCAGTGCAAATAGTCTGCGAATGCGTCGCAATGATTAGAGGCTTGAAAGATTCGTCATGGAAAAGCGCTAAAGGCATGATGGCGGACCCAAATTTCTTGCGTATCCTTCAAGAGATGAATTGCGATGAGATAACTTTGAAACAGCAGCAAATGGTAAAAGCTCATCTGAAGAAATCCAACAAGATGGAGCAAATGAAAACCATCAGTAAAGCTGGCTATGGTCTTTATAAATTTGTGTTGGCCGTGCTTGATTACTGCGCCGTATTCCGTGAGGTACTCAATAAATTTCAATAATATTCGAACGTTTTAGCCCGAATTATATCCTGATCATGGATATCTCATGAGTATTTTATAGCACAGAAAAAATTTTCTGTATAATCCCAAGGAAAAAATTGTTCATCTTTTACGATTCAAATGAATTCAAAGCAATGCTTTTGAACATCTTTTATGATTTTAATTTTAGGTCAAACCGAAAATCGATAGGGTAAAAGAATTGGAAGAAGAATCTGCACGAGCAAAAAAGGCACTCGAAAATGAGGAACGAGAGCTTGTTCGGTTGGAAACATTGCTACAGAATTTGAATGATAAATATGAGGTTGCGATGAATGAAAAACAGCGGTTACAAGACGAAACTGATCTGCTACAGAAACGTTTGGTAGCAGCCGATAAATTGATTGGGTATACATTTTCACTATCACAAAAGCTGACTCACGTGAGCTTTCTATTGATTGATATCGCTATAGCATTTACGAATGATCTTGATAATCAGGGGCCTGTCATCGGAAAATGAACGCTGGAAGATGGACCTAGCAGGATTAGGAAAGGAGTTAGAAAAGATTGTAGGAAATTGTCTTTTGTCAGCTGGTTTCCTCTCCTACACTGGCCCATTCACCTTTGAATTTCGTTATGAAATGGTATACAATGACTGGCAGAATAGCATTTTAGAGAAAGGAATACCTCTATCACAACCGTTCAGGATAGAGAGTCAGCTCAGCAACGACGTAGAAATCAGCGAGTACGTATTCGATATTATCGTATTGGGAAAGAGAATGAGATCAATCTCATATACTGGCATCAGGTAAAATTGATGACATGACATTTATTTTACTTTCGATTTTAGATGGAACTCCGAGGGCCTGCCACCCGATGAGTTATCAGTCCAAAACGCAATTTTGACTGTCAGAGCGTCTAGATTTCCACTGTGTATAGATCCGCAACAACAGGCACTCAAATGGATCAAGAAACGTGAAGAGAAGGCTGGCTTGAAAATTCTTACTTTCAATGACTCTGATTTCATTAAACAGTGTGAGATTGCGATAAAATACGGCTTCCCGGTGTTATTCGTTGATGTTGACTATGTTGATCCAGTTCTCGACAATATTATTATGAAAAACATTCAAAGTAAGTAGTGACATAATCTGAAACTGGGACATTCTAACCAGTTATTTTTGTCTTATTGAGGGACAATCTGACGGATAGAGTCTTGATGATATTTCAGCTCAAGGAGGTAGAGCCTTTGTTATGCTTGGTGACAAAGAAGTTGACGTCGATCCAAAATTTCGAATGTATCTGTTGACAAAACACTCAAATCCATCGCTGAATCCAGCAATCTACGCCAAAGCCACGGTTATAAATTACATGGTCACGACAAGTGTGAGTAAATCCATTGATCACTTTATTCTCATCTCTATCAATATTATCATCAGAAAAACTCTGTAACAAGATTAACGGATTAACTTCAATTATTCTGGGCCAAAAATAGGTTTATGATTGTGCTTTTCATGGAAAACTGTTCCGGAACAATAACTTTTTCAGACCTTAGCACTCTGAGTCTTGAGAATTGTATCATACAGCATAAGGAATCTTTAATTATTATTGGGAATACTCATGACTCTCGAGAACACTACTGAATTCAATAATTTAGAAAGATTATAATGCCGATAACTTTTTCTGTGTAACAACTCTGACCCATTCAGAAAGCTAGAATTTATAGAACCATCAATGAGCTACAGAGTTTTGATATTATTTCTGACAGTTTTGATGAACAAAAATGAATGATCAGGTTTTACCTCGAATCTACTGTATGGCTGTCTCTCAACGGATTATCTTTGATCGTTACCACATCTTTTGGCTTGTACCAATCTGATTTTGAGTGATTTGGAATGAGGGAAAGAAACTTTCAGGGTTTAGAAGAGCAACTACTGTCTGTAGTTGTACGTACAGAGCGCCCAGATGTTGAAGAACAACGTGAAGCCTTGATTACAGAAACGAGCGCATTGAGGGCCTCACTTCAACAGCTTGAGGACAGTCTACTGCGTGAGATTGCTGGTAACAAGGGTAACATGCTCGACAACGAGGACCTTATTGCGACCCTTGAAAGTGCCAAATCTAGCGCAGCTGAAGTTTTTGCTAAGCTCAGTGACGCCGTTATCACAGCTGAGCAGATTGACGGTCTGCGCAACGATTACAGGCTTGCCGCGAAACGAGGCGCAATACTCTTCTTTGTCCTATCTGATATGGCTATCGTCAACTCTATGTACCAGTACTCACTCAACAGCTACCTTGAGGTGATGAGTTATCATTGAATTCAACTTTATTAGCAAAATCCATCTTTTAACTTGAAAACTCTTCAATATTCTGAATACCTCTAGATTTGTCTAAACAATGAAAAATAACCGATTAATCCATTTCATTGACCTTCAAGCAAACTACATGATATCTGGTTTGTTCAGGTCTTTGTACTATCACTAAAGAAGGCCTTGCCAGATCCTACTCTGAAACGACGCCTCAAGAATGTCGTTAACACCCTGACGAAAAACGTTTACGCCTATGGATGTACCGGCATCTTCGAACGACACAAACTGTTATTTTCCTTCCAAATCTGCACCAGAATAGAGAAAGATCTGGGAAATCTCACCCAAGACCAGTTGGACTTTTTCATCAAAGGCAACATTTCACTCGAAAGATCCAGCAGGGCTAATCCAGCTGAAGGTTGGCTTACGCAAGCAAGCTGGGAGGACGTCCTCAAATTGGCGAATGAATTTGAGAATAAATTTGGTAATTTACCAGATCAGTTGGAGCACGAAGGAGATCAATGGAAAGAAGTAATTCGATATTTGATACTCTATTTGATTAATCACCGTAGGCGAGATCGGAATTGGCATAGTCCAATTCGGTCCAAGCGTCTTCCGGATTTCCGGATCTGACTTTCAGAACATATTTGAATCCTTATGTACTCGAAGGTGTGGCCACGTGAGCCAAACAATTAGCGAGAACACCTATGCCATCCATAAGTGTGACAAGAACGTATCACTCTGCTCTCTCCGTGTCAATCAGTTGGAAAGTCACTGAACTTATCAAGCTTTCCAATGATTTCACATATTTCAGTGTATGTATATACACTGGAGTTATCAGTGGGAAAGTTGAAACTTCAGTGACCTTGGAAGTCAGACGGGTCCTTGCCACTGATGTTTCAGCGAGCATCA